>JAGFMF010012167.1:2030431-2076922 GCA_019455555.1 Galemys pyrenaicus | reverse complement strand
TCCTTCTAGTTCCATCCATGTTTCTATAAATGCCCCTAATTTCTCATTTCTGATTGCTGAATAATATTCCATCGTGTATATGTACCACATCTTCTTGAGGATCCCCAACTTTTAATCCATGTGAAGATAAAGTTTGTCATTCTTCACATTTAATTTTATTAAAGTGATGTCATTTTCTTTTTGGGTCTCTTTCTCTGATATTTTATTGCTGTGCTATGCTTCACATGAAGAAATCCAGGTAACTTCATCATCTTCAGTTTTCTCTTGGGATTTTCCTTCCCTCGCCCCCATATAGCTGTTTGGGGCATTTTTGCTCATTGAAAAAACACTAAAAAGTTGGGACACAATATTTCATCTTCATTTCTCTTAAGATAAATTCAAATCAAACAGAATTTGGAGTTATGTGAAGTAAAGGTTGATATTTGTAGGTTTGTTTCCTTGAGTAAAATAAATTTTCAGAGCTTTCATTTCTTCATTTATTAAATAGTAAAGATCATCTCTCCCTTAACATGTTGATGTGAGGTTTAAATGTTATTTGCCTTTCTCGCACTAGGTGTTCATGGATCATTTAATGTGTCTTTTCCTTCTTCGAGTCCTTCCATCTCCTCCCTCATTCCTTTTTATCCCCTTTCCCTCCTTCTCATATTTATTTCTAGCCTTTACCTCATTTTTGGCTTCCCCCGTTTCTTTCCTTTCTCTCTTCTTAGCTCTATCTCCTTTTCAACCTATCTTTTCATGACATCTCTAAGAAAAATGCCCAGGATTTGCATTGTTGACTTTCTCACTAAAGGACTTCTTTCCCTTTCTTCTTTTAGTTCCATTGTTTCATTATTCCCTTACAATATTCATCTGATATAATTCATTTACCTCTAATCTCATTTTCCCTACATGTTCTAACAAGCAGTTTGTACCTCAGTGTATACACTCATTAGATAGTCTCAGTATTTTCAAGTTGAGGGCAAACTGTGAATATTTCTTGATCTATTAATTTTGTTCAAAAAAAGGAATGGTAGAAAGGAGTAACAAATTCCCTTCTTTTTCTGATAATGTAGTCCCAGGGTCTCTGACCTATTTTTTAAGTTCTCTCATCTGTAAAGTTCCAAAATTACTTTCATTGGTTGGTCTCTCTCTCTCTCTCTCTCACACACACACACACACAATGTGCACAAAACAAAAACAAAAGTTAGGTCAGTGAGTTACTAACATTTAGGTGCATAAAGTACCTATTTGACCTGAAAAGTCTGAAGTATTTATTATCTGAAGAAATTTGCTGACCCTTGTGTAGTGCAAGCAAGAACTAGGCAGGTTCACTGTCGATTTGGGCAGATGGATAAAGAGAGTCTTTGATAGTTTCATAGGCCTTTAATGTTCTCTCAGGGAACCAGGTATACAGGTGCACCAACAGGCACGTAGGCAAGCAAGGAAGCAGGCAGAGGCGGGCAGGGTGGGGTTGGGAGGCTTGTGAGACAGCTGATCCTCCCAGCACCCCATGAATTCCCAAGCTCTTTCTCGCCTCTCTTGGGTGACCTCAGAGTGGTCCTTTTCAGTGTGCTGCCACCACTGCATTTATCACTCTTCTGTAGACACAGGTGTGAGCATTTACACATGTGCACATCCATGCTCTTTGGGCCCATCAAAGGCCCATGACCCATGCCTCTCAGTCCAGGCATCTGTGCTAGCCACAGGAGTGAATAAAAAAGCCTGATAACTGACCCTACACCCTGTAATGGTTATTTCTCTTCTCTTTAGTTTTCAAAATATGTCTGTCAAAGCAAATATTGTACCATTAATGGCTCAGGGTTTTTAAAGTATGTAAATGGAATATGTAAAATAACTACAACATCAAGTGAACTTATCTGAGGTTAAGGATCTTTTATATTCCACTTGAAGTATTCAAGTATCGATTCAAAATAGTGAAAAATGAGGTGTGTAATTCTTAGGGCGATCAGTGCACATGTATACAGGTTGATATAGTGAGACCACATAGTAGATAAAATGGAGTATTAAAAAGTGTTCGAACAATATAAAAGGAAAAAGGGCAAACAGTAGAAGTGAAAACAAATGGAAAAATCTGAAAATATAATATAGTTGTAAAATTAAATCCTTATATGTCAATGATTACATTAAATGTAAATAGTCTAAGCATCCCATTTAAAACACAGAGATTGTCAGAATTAGTTTAAGAAGATCAGTAATTTCTGTTTCTGGAAAGATGGAATTGATGTACCTTTACCTATTCCTGTCACTAAATATAATTAAAAACCCTAGAAATTATACAAGTACAAGAAAACTCAAAGGAGAGAACCATTCAGATTGCTCAGGGACCTTGGGACTTAAGGAATGTCGTGAATGTAAATTACCTGAGTTTTCTTTTTGCCTCATGTATTTAACACTTGGAGCTGAACACATTGGTAACCCAGAAATACTGATAGACACAGAAATTTTAAAGTGTCCCAATAAAAGCCGATTCTCTAGCCAAAGAAACAAGAAAAGGTCGGCCAACAAGATAGGAGCTCTTAAAAAATAACCACTTGATTATAGCCAAAAACTTCAGAAGAAGACTAGCAAAAGTCAAATGGTTGAATTGCTGTAACTCTTGCTATAACTTTCTCCATTCCCCATCAGGTATTGTGAGAGAGCTGAGGAGGAATTTGGTTGTTCCCTGAGTTTAACCCTTCCATTGCACACATCAGTCAATGTCAGTGCAGTGTCAGTGCTGTTCATGTTGGGAGCTTGGATTGCATCCCCTGTTCTCTAGCATGTGAATCATTACATTAAATATACACAGTCAAAATAAACCTAAAGAAAGACAGAGATCAAAGTAGATTAAAAAAACATGGTCTACTAACTATATGTTATCTATAAATAACTGACTTAAAATATAATAAATAACAGACATGTAGAAACTTAAAATGGATGTCATTTAAACATTAATGGAAAGAAAGTGTGGTTATATTAATATTAGATACTAGCTTTCAGACCAAAGAGAATTCTACAGAGAGAAACATTATATAGTAATAAAATGGTCACCGTACCAAGAAGAGATAGCAAGTCTAAAAATGTATTTTATAAAAAAATAGAGCTGTATACTGTGTAAAGTAAAAAGTGATAGAACTGAAAGATGTAGAGAGGATAGTCAACATTATTAGCCACTAAGGAAATACAAATTAAAATTACAATGAGATAGTGCAACACATCTATTAGAATGGCTAAAAGAAAAATCGTGATAATACCAAAAGCTGACAATGGGGAGAAGCTGGATCACTCATTGCAGCTTTATTGTGTGTTTTTTTTCTTTGATAAATTTGATGTGATATTTTATACTTTTAAGGTCTATAACATAATTACTTTGATACATTTATATATTATAACAGGATTGCCATAGTTATCACAATTCATTTTTTAGTATGTTTTCAATGTACTGTATTCATTGTAGTTTGCATTAGATCTTGTTTGGGTATTTACTACTCATTACGTGTAAGTACTCTTAAACATGGTTAATCTCACTCCCCAGCCTCATTCCCTGGTAATCACCAGTTTACTCTCTACATTTTTTTTTAACTGACTTGACTTTTTTGGGACTCCACGTATTAGTGATATCATGAGGTACTTGACATTTTCTGTACGGCATCTCACTTAGCATAACATGCTCCGGTTTCACCCTTGTTGTCACAAGTGGCAGGATCTGTCTTTTTCATGACTGAATAATCTGCCATTGTGTGTACCTACCACATCTTTAAAATCTATTCATTTGTTTTTGGGAGTTTATTTTCATATATTAGTTAGTTATTGTGAGTAATGCTGAGATAAAAGGGAAGTGCATAAATCTCAACAAAAGCCTATTTTCATTTCCTTTGGGAATATACCCAGAAGTAGATTTGCTGCATTGTAAAGTTTTAATTTTTTTGAGGAACCTCTGTGTCATTTTCTCTGATAATTGTACCAATTTATATTCCCACTGACAATGTTTATGGGTTGTATTATATTATGGGTTACCGTTTTACCGCCTCTTGGCTAGTACCTTTCTCTCATCTTCTCGAATGCCATTCCATCAGCTGTGAGGTGGTATTTTATTGTGGTTTGATTCGCACTCCCTGATCACCAGTGGTGGTGAGATTTTTTTCATGTGACTGTTGGCCTTTTTGATGGCCTGTAGAAATATGTCTGTTTAATTCTGACCATTTTTAAAGTGGATTTAAAAAATTAAGTTGGGGCCTCCCTGGTGACACAGGTGTTAAGGCACAGCACTATGAAGCCGTCCATAGCAACTGCAGCTTGAGTTTGATTCCCGGATAGGGAGGTGACCCACATGGCACAACAAACCTCTCCTGTCTCGCCCACTGCTCCCCTCAGCAGTGTACTTCAGTCCATCTGCCTATTCTATCCCCCATTCTGTCTCTGGTGAATCCTCTCACCACGCGCACCTCTGGCCTGTAACCCAGTTCTTATGTGCATAAATAAGTAAATCTTTTAAAAAATAAATGAAAATTAAGTTGTAAAGAAAAAGATATGAGAACATTTGAATAATCATATATATAGTATGTGGACAGATAACATTTTAGGGATAGCAAATACCTTCATATGAATCAATAAAACATGTACATTGTGTTAGTATTTTATATTTTTTGATTATTAACCCTTTATCTGACATGTGATTTACAAAAATTTTCTTCCATTTTATAGTCTTGTCGTTTTACTTTGTTATTTTTTTCTGTGCAGAAAGCAGCTTTTGTGTTTGATGTGATCCATGTCCCATTGTTTTTGTTGTTTGTGCTTTTGGCATCATATCCAAAAAGTGTTATTTTCTTTGTGTTTATCCTATTAGGGGTTCTTTATACCTCTTGACACTGTGACCTGATGTCTTTTGTCAGTTTTGGAAAGTTCTAGTCCTGCATTTTGCCAATTTTTAGTAATTTATAAGACATTTTTACAAATGAAGACTATGAGCATTTTATCTAAGGAAGTTGCCTGAAAATGTTTACTTATCATGCTCCGCATGCATTTCCCCCTCTATACAATTAAGTGTAACAGAAACACAACTATTTATGCTCTTTCACCTTTATTGCACCCCTCCTCTCAAGATCAATGGATTATCACTTAAAATATGTTAAGCTAATTTATTTCCTAATTCTGCCTGTGTGAGAATGTAAGCCAGGGGATAGCCTCTCCAGACCTTTAAAAACTGAGGGTAATGGTTGTTGGATGATCTGGTATCTCTGACCCTTCCGTGAGTATGGAGTAATCTCATATTTTTGTTAGCTGGGCATGGTTTCAAGTACTTGTTTTTGCTTAGTCTCAGCTATTTTCACAACAGGCTCTTGAGTTTGGCTGGATTAATTCTGTTTTGCGGGTGTGATTAACAAACACGTAGTTACAGAGCTGTGTAATAGGTTTTCTCATGGGTTGTGTTTGAGTTGTGGTTGATACACACAGGAGGTCACCTTGACTAAGTGTAAGGGACTCCTGGAAGGCTTCCTGGAGCAGGTAACATACATGTACTGTGTTATACAGGAGAACTGGACATTTGTTAAGTAAATAGGTGTTGAGGTAGAACAGAGTGAAAAGCATATGAAAAAATGTAGATGTTTCAAAAGCTAAAATTATTGCAGTTTGGTATGGCTTTAACTATGGTCTTAACAAATAGATGGGACAATAAATTTCTCTAAGTAAAAATGTAGTATTCCTTCGGTAAATTGGGCCCAAAAACTTTACCTGAAATTTAGAGAATTGACATGAATGAGCCACTGCCTCCTTACCTACTTTGCTAGTGGTCTCAGGAAGAATTTTGAGTTCAAAGGACCGTTAACTCCTTGTCCTGCAAAATGTGGATCAGTTCCTTCTAATGAAGCGGAGGGCGCCCTCCAGTGGCGACGGAGGTGAGCACGCCCCATGTGCTTCCAGGGCCTAAGCCTTGTTAAATTGTGCTTGTTTGCCACCCGCAAAAGTGAGGTTTCCGTCGGCTGAGAGTCAGCAAAGTTGGCTGAAATTCTGAACCCAAATAACACATGGAGGGTGCCAGTTCCTATGACGAGTGGACTTATAACGGAAGAGAGAACGACTGTTACAAAAATGGGAAATGACCTAACTATATGTTATCTATAAATAACTGACTTAAAATATAATAAATAACAGACATGTAGAAACTTAAAAAAAAAACAAACCGGATGTCATTTAAACATTAATGGAAAGAAAGTGTGGTTATATTAATATTAGATACTAGCTTTCAGACCAAAGAGAATTTGTTAGTCTTTTTCAAGCCCATGCCCAGAACATTGATTCTGTTTTGGCCAGAGGAAGGGAATTAGTGGATCTGCTGGTGTAAACAATTTTAGTGACAGAAAGGTTCTTTCTCTCTCAACTTCTCTGAGTAATTGCTGGACACTAGTTCAAGAATATGACATTGAGTGTTATCAGATGTCCAGTTCACTTAGGCACTCACATGTCTGGGAACAGGACAGAGTAAGGAGGTGTCTGTGTGCTGGGGGGAGGGTGTGTTCGGCCCTGGCTCACGCCATAATGTGTTTGGGTCTGGGAAACAACAGCTTAAGACCAGTACCCCCTTCCCCTTCAGGAGGAAAATTGGGAGTCTCTGTCCTGTTACATTGTAATTTGGAGAATGTTCAACTTCCCTAAGCTACTTGATAAAAATTTCAAGATTTAATAAGATGCTAAATAATGTGGATGTAATTAAAAAGGTTTTAAATGACAAGATGCTGGCACTTTTCTCCCTGAATATTCGAAAGGCAAGTTGGACAAAATGACCCTGTATTACTCTTGGGGACCCTCTAGGTGGTGCTGCTGTGATAGCTATTGGCTAGATATTTTTTCAAGCACTTAACTATCAAACCAAATATTTAACTTATTAAATGGCTTATATTTATGGTTAATTGCTTAAATGATACTATTGATAATTTATGCCATCACATTTACATTATGTTCTCTTTTAAGAATGAGTCTGTGTATATATATTACACAACAGAGTTATTTTAAGAGTTGGAATACAAGTACTACTCTGGTTACTTAATAAAATCAAAGACTTTTATGTGCAACCAAATTTTTCCATACACATTGAAACCTGATATGGGGTTAGTTCTTTTTTATCTCCACTTGCCTTGGGCAATGTATGACAGGAGCTTTATTTTTTTTACATTGCATATGCTAAATTAATGTTTATTCTGTTTTTTCCTTTCTCTACTTGTTAAGATGACAAATTGGAATTAGGTTTTTAAAAGCCTTAGACATTGCTGCTTATCTCCCCTTGTAAAAAGAATGAGAGGCTATTTTTCTTTATTTCTGAAAATGGCTTAACATATATATACATATACACACAAAAATATACATACATATATATGTTAAAATGACTATCTTAAAAGCAAATCGGTCTTCAGGATGATTCCATTGAAATGCAGGAATGGTATGAAAAATCGTGTTTGATAATTGCTTGACTCTTAATCAAGATTTTATTAAAATCAATATTTGATATGCTGCTCAATTTAATTAAATTAAACCATAGAGAAATGAGCAATAAATGAGTTTGGAAATCAATCACAAGATAAAGTATGTTTTTTTTAATTAGTTTAACATATGAAATGTTGGGTTAAGCAATTGCTGACCACAAAAGGAACCAAAAATGAAGTCACTGCTTTTGTTTATATAATATGAACGACTGATATTAATGAGCACAGACTCTGTGCCTGGTGCTGAGTTAGATCTGTCTATTACGGGGTTTCATTTATTTTGAAACAAAATCCTGTGAGGTCTGTCTCCTGACTTGATTCCACAGTGATCCAGCTTTCTCCATGATGGTGAATTGCTCATAAGTAGGGAGAAAACCTAAAATTTGATTGTGATTAATTTTAGAGAAGGGTGATGGTGGTAACTTAAAAGAAATTTTGTTTTCGTAGACAAGTAATAGGTGAAGGGGGGAGGGTACTGATGCCTTATCCAAATGCAAAATGACTTAACAGCTCTGAACACATGAACTGCCAAAAAAAGGGAGGAGGTGTTATTTTTTGGGAGAGACACTGAATATAGTTATTTACTATATAATTTATGCTTATAGAGAGTGGCAGAGATTTATAGCTTTCGTAAAAATGTGTCCTAATTGGGATTAGCTAATGAAAAAGTGGTGGAACTGCAGAGAGAGAAAGCAGGAAAGTGTGATTTAGGTTGAGGTGTTTCTTCTCTCATGGGATGCTAACAAAAGGGCTAGTGTTACACATTGGGGCCAGAATCATACTTTTAATTAGGCTTTCAGAGTTCATGTCTGCTTTTTTGGTCCGAAGTATTCTCAGTCATCCAAGGAATCGGCTCTAGGAAATAACGAATCGGCTCTAGGAAATAACGATACGCTTGTTAAATACCTTCAGTGAGGAGAACAAAACTGCAGCTTCCTAAAGATCCTCCTCATTTTTATTCAGTTCTTGTTCAGAGGAATGAAAGTTTAAAAACCCCAAAAACTAACAGCTCTCACCATGACCACGTAATTGTGTCACTTCTCACATCCGCGAATGATTTTTCTTTCAAGTCACTGCTTCCTTAACTTCAGTGATTCACCTCTCACATTCATGCTTTTTGACATCTTCCCAGACCTCTTGTGTTAACTTAATATTGTTACTTACCGTGGCTTATTTTTAAAACCTAAAATCAAATACATTTATTTTAGAAGGAAGCTTTGTTTCGTGACCGTAAGTGGAAAGCCAGAGCCACTTCCTCTAAGGAGGATGTGAGTGAAAACCAAGTACAATTAAATCAAAGCACTCTACAGAAATTTTAACTCCAGGAGAGTGTTTAGAGGTCATCAGGTTATAGTTGACCCAAACTGAGACTTCCTCTTTGATTACATTGGAGAAGTAAAAATAAGAATTGAAATGGGAATACTTTTCTCATTATGTGAATCCCTTTTATCCACTTCATTCAAGTGTGTGTGCCACCTGTACCTGCACTGCTCACATGAGCTTTCTTGCCAGCTCCTCCCACTCAGAGTAGTTGAGTCTTGGTCTGCCATCTGATGCCTCTCCCCTGATGGCTGCACATTGAGAACTACAGTTGGAGGATGGATTACGAGAGGGATATTCTCTATTGTTGGTAACAATATTTTTCTCTGTAGGTACTCTTTGAAGTCACATTTCCAAAAATAGTGATATAAATGTCATGAAAAATGTGTGTCTTCATCCCCGCTGACCATCAGGCTCTCAGTCTCCCTCCCCAGAGACAATCATCCCCATCCTGTTGTACTGATTCTTCTGCAGAGACCCTGTGTATGTGTAAGTTACGTGAACCTGTGTCCTACCCCCTAAGGGTCACATGGCAGGAGCACCGACAGAAGTGTCATTCCACACTTCATTTCTTTTAACCAACATGCATGTTGGATGTAGATTAATATTCATATTCATATATAGCTCCTCCACTGTTTCGAAGACTGCATGGAAGTATTCTATGCTTGTAATGAGTCTACTTTTGGTGGATGCTTGGATTATTACCCTTTATTCTACAAACAATGCTGTAATATCCTTGTATAACTGTCATGGATCCCCTGGAGCCCACTAAGAAACAAATGTAGTGTTGGACAGTACTCATTCAGGTGAATGGAGTTCTAACTATAATCATTGCAGAGGGCAACAGCAGTCATATTTCTTTCTTGAGGATTGGCATTCCTTCTTACCTTCACCCAGTCATGTATGTTTTGTCATGACACCCTGTACAACACAAGGCATCCAATTTGCACAGGAAGTTGTAGATTTGGGGCTATGTTTATTGCATTTATCTAATACTATTTAATCTCTCCTTATCATAATCATATTGGAAATTAGTCAGGTAGCTTTGTGCTCAATACCTCTCTAGGTGGATGAAAAACCTCATGAGACCAGGGACAGATATGCCTGTTTTGGGCACTGCTGTATCTTCCTCACCTAGTATGTGGTACACAGCTTATCCTCTATAAACATTCTCGGCAGAAACCAACCTTGATCTTGAACTTCCAGCCTTCAGAATTATGAGAAAATAAATTTTCATTGTTTAAGCCCCTTTCTCTGTGGCACTTTATTATGTCAGCACTAGCGTTGCTAACTACCCAGAAAGGCTAATGTAGATATTAAGATGTGTCCATCGATGAGTGAATGAATTAAGTGTTCACACACACAAACACACAAATGAATATTTTTCAGCCATAAAAATGAGAAAATCCTATAATTTCTGACAAGGTGGGTGGGTCTTGAAAACATTATGCTAAGTGAAATAAGACAGAGACAAGTACTGCATGATAGTACTTATATATGGAATCTAAAGCCAAACCAAACAAATGAGAAAACCAAGCTCATAGAAAAAGAGATCAGACAAGTGGTTACCAGAGGCAGAAGGTAGGGGCTAGAGGTAGATGGGAAGAAGAGAGTCTAAAATTATAAGTTTCCAGTTATAAATAAGTACTGGGAATATATGTACAGTATGATAACTGTAACTAATGCAACCATATGATGTATAGGAAATTTGTTAAGAGAGTAAATCCTAAGGGTTCTCATCACAAGAAGAAATACTTTTTTTATTTTTCTATCTGTATAAGATAATGAATATTACCTGAACCTATTGTGGTAACCAATTTACAATATATGTAAATGACACCATTGGGCTACACGTCTCAACTTACATAGTGATATATGTGAATTATTTCTCGTTAAAGATGAAACAGTGCAGTTATAGTAAAGCATTGTTAACTTTAGCTGTACATGCATTGGGATTTACTCATTGACTGAAATTATTGGAGAGCTTAACAGGACTTTGTATTCTTTTACATTTCTTATTTTTGCTCCCCATTTCTGGTGACAAAATGGTACCTAACATACTCACAGTTAAAACCATTGCTTATATAGTTTGAAATCCAGGCATATACCTCATTAATTCAGAGGAACTGCAGCAAATGTGGAACCACTGTAGGTATAGAATATTCACAGAACTATCTTTTTGTAGAGAATGGATTTTATTTTGGACAGGAGATTTTATTTTGCAGGAGAACTGAATTTTTCCTGTTCTTCTTGTCAGTTGTAGCATTTAATTTTGTGACTCCTCTCTGGCTACCTGTCTTTTCCATAGTGAAACGGGGTGGAGGAGGCTCTGACTGAGGCAGGGGTCAGAGGAGGATCTGAGGCCAGAGAGCCCCCAAAGGCCCCAAAGGCCAAAAGGTCACAAACCAGAATCAAGGGCTATAGCAACAGAGGCTATAGCCTGTCAGAGGACAGTGCCCAATACAGGTCACTGTCTATGAGTTCTCACCCATGCGCACAATTGCAAGGGACCTCAGGCTACAGGAATAACACCTATGGGGTTTATTTACAAACAGGGGGAAACCAGAATGCTTACGTATCCACAAGTGGCTGGCTGCTTCATCCAGATAGCATCAGTGTTGGCAGTCATGGTCACCAGTTCTAGGCAGCACTCTCCAGTAGCAATGACCATTATGGGCCTGCAGAGGCGGTGTTCCAGTGTTACAGCTCTTGTGAGTTGTTGGTTTATACCACCAACAAAAAGCTCTTTGAGACACCAGGCCCTGGGCCTTTGGTGCTCCTTTCAGTCAGTGTCACAGAGAGGACCGAGTTCCAGTTCCTACAAAGTCCTTCAGTCTCTCTCCCCTCCTCAGAGGGCAGCTGCTGCATGTTTCCCTCCTTTCTTCGAAGGCTGGAACTGTCTTCTCCTCTTCCTCTGCAGGAGTTCTTCTTTCTCTGCTGCTTCTTCGGACCCCTTCTTCCTCTGGGCTGCTGCTTCTCCATCTGCTCCTTCAGGTTGCTCCAAATCCCAATATCTCCAAATCCCAATTTCAATGCCAATGTTCCCTTCGACCCTGCCTTATATTCACTTTCAAGGTGCCCTCCCCCAGTCTGAATTCTCCATTTTCCAATCCTGCACCTGATTGGTCCATTTTGGCCTGTTCCAGAATTCAGGAAGTGTAATTTACAAGAGGGGCTCTGCTACCACTGACTTGTGGTGAGAGGCGGAGTCCTGGTATCAATCAACCCATAGCTCACACCCGATTGGTCCATTCCACAATCCAGGCAGCACACTGCTATATAAAAGGTTTCTGAGGAAGGATTGCCACACTATCTTGCAAGGGGAGCCAAAGACCACTCCTCCTGCTGGCTGCAGCCCGGTAACAATAGGGGCAAGATACCCTGTATGCTTGAGGAGTCCTCTCCTTGTAGTATGATGAAAATATCCTAACTTTTCATTCACTTTCTCAAAATATGCTCAGAAGGTGCCTACTTCCTTCCTTCTGCTGGAGATATGGCAACAATACAGATTCTGAACTTTAGAAAGCAGAGAAAAATGGGACTGGAGATATAGTGTGTGGTAAGAACTCTGTCTGAAAGACAGAGGCCCAGAAGTGACAATGTGTCTTCAGTCCTTTATAATTATGTTTGTAAACAGCATCTGATTTGACTTCCTGACCATTCGATTAGTGACTCTTTGATGGTTGAGAACACAGTACAAATGTCCCAGCTATCAACAAGTTCTGCTTCATCATAGGCTGTTGTGAATCTGAAAAATGCATCACAGACAAGAAGCAAACAAGCTCACTTCTATGTCAGATGAACCAATAGGGTGGGGTGGGGGATTTAGCACAACCAGCACCATCTTGTATGAAAACTGGTGCCTCCACCTTCATTCTAGAAAGTCCAAAATGTCACCCTTCTGAAGCTGCCTAATCCAGGAGTTACCATTTTCTTATAATAAAGTTTCTGTATCTGCATTGGAGAGTGAGACATAATGGTATGTTGATCTTCTCTCATTAAAACATTTATTTTCCCACTTTTAGACCTTTTCCCTCTTAATATTAAGCAGAATTTGAGTGTGAAATCTTATCTGACCTTAGGAAGAATAACTGCCTTATTATTTTAATATATAGCAAATAGAGATACATTCTTAGTGTGGTTTGATTGGGAACTATAAAGGAAAAAAATAAAAAGAAAATGACCCATGAGAGTTGGGTTGCTATTTCTGACCAAGTTGCAATTGGGAAATACCAGCATCCTCATAGGAGATCTTATCTCACCGGAAGGCAGTCCTGCTCTCTTGGCCAAAGAATGAGTATGTGTTTCTGTGTATATAAAACTTGCAGGTCCAGACAGAGGGCCAGTCTACCTTCTGGCTTAGCCTGCCATTTATTATCATTCACAAGGTGGTGTTAGATGCTCAGCTTTTAAAAGAACTGACTTTTCAGCAGTATTTTTTACCCTTGAGAGTATATAGAGTGAGCTCTGTGTTGTATATTAATCAGAGCTTTCACGACTCGCTTTGAATGGTATTCGAAATGTGTCTGGGAGTGTGGTGAATGAACTATGCCCAAAGTGTGCTCTATTATTTATTACTCAGGAGTCTTTGCATCTGAGACATAGGCTGGAATTAAAGGCACCAACTACCTACCTTTAATAACTCAATGTTCTTCCTACTTTCTACTCCCTGTGCACTTCCCAACCCAGAAAGGACTTCAGATTTCTTACCTCATAAGAGTCAATTTGTAACTAAAATTGTGCTAAAATTTGTATTTTTAAATCCCCCACACTTTCTGTGAACGTGCAGCTCTCAGAGCACACCAGCTAACACATTCTGAACTAATTTAGCAAACATTTAGCAAACATGCCTGGAGCTGATCCTTTAGAACCACCTCCCCCAGTTTTCCCAGATGGTGAATCTTACACATCCTGCAAAACTGGGTTCAAATGTCACTTCCTTGTCTTCCCTACCTGTCTGTCCCAGGAGACAGCCCCCTTTCCTAAGCTCCCCCATCCTTTCTATATGTCTTGATCACAGGCATTCTCAATGGGGACATTATCCTTCCCAAATGGGGCAAACATTAATTCTTGGAGGACAGAAAAGACTATTGTTTTAGTGTATAATCTGTGTAAAACACAAATAAACACATAATATATAAACAGATATGCAGTATATAAAACTTCATAGTGGGAGGGTGAGAGTAGGAAAAAGGTAACTAAAGATGCTTGAGTTTAGGGTGGCAGTAATGCAAAAAAGTTGAGGAATACTTTGTCCTAACACTTGCCTTTGTATGACAATCAGTACTTTGTATTATGTTTCTCTCTTACCAGTTACAAAACCATGGCTTTAAACCCCTAGCCTCTAACTCAATCCTTGGCTCATATTAATATTTACTGCTTATTTCTTGAAAAAAATTGATGGTGAGTCAGATGGTTGCATCTACACATGACTTCTCTACAGCAGAAACTCCTGCACAAGTGACTTTTATTGCCAACTTCCAGAACCTACGTCCATAAATTAGATCTGGAGTAGGGTTTGGGAAAATGTTTATTCAAATGCTATTCAGGTGATTGGGTGTGAGAACTATTTGTCCTACCCAAGAACCACTTTTCAAGTGTCCCCATGTATAAAGATATAAACCTAATGAAAACAAAAACCGTAAAAGGTGTCATATCCCTGTTGAACTTCCTGGGTTGATCAGATGCACAGCTCAGCTTCCATTCAGGGCCATTTTCTTTTTTTTTTATAAATTTTTTAAATTTACATATATTTGACATCAATTGTAATCCCTATGTATTCCCCATCACCATATCACCAGTGCACCATCACCTCAGTTCCCCGTGCTCCCATCTGCCCTCACTCCTCCCCCTCCCCCCTCCCCTCCAAGTGTCCCCAATTTGTCCTTGTCTTTTCATTTTTGGTTTTTGTGTCTTTATTGTTATTATTATTATTATTACTGTTCTTATTCCTTTCCTTGGTCCTTATTTGGTTCCCTTATGTTCCTCCTAGAGGAGGAACCGTCTGGTATTTTTCTTTTGCCTTCTGACTTACTTCTCTGAACATCATCTCAGGGCCATTTTCTAAGAGGAGCACTGGCAGGCTCTGGATTCCTGGTAGAGTTAGGTGATGTGTGCTTCTCTCCTTGGTGAGGATTTTAACTGCAGTATCTGGATCCTGGGAGTGGGGCAGGCACTGTGGGCTGGCTAAATACCAGGAATGCTCTGGGTGGAGTTTCTTTTGCTAGCCTCTGAATTAAAGGGACAGGTACAAAAGGTTAGGTGGCTTGGGGACTGAGTGAGTGACTAAGGTGTTGGTTGATGGAAGTTTTGGTGGGTGATTTCAAGGGCAGCATGTCCTGAGTTCTTTCTTTAGCTCTCTCCTGGAAAAAAAAATCACTTCAATACTATAAATGGCTCAGCGGGAGACACACTTATCAAGTCTGTGGATCGCACACAATAAAGAACAACAAATGCATAGAACAAAATGGTTTTACAGTCACCCAATAGTTTTGAGAGAGTTTCTCAGCCCTCTCAGACCCAGTGCCCTGTTTGTACTAAATATATTGTAAAGCCTCTTTCATTGTGTAATGCATGCTATACATAACTTCAGCTTCCTGTCCATGTAATTTCCAAACATCAGTGGAATGACTTAAATGGAACATAAATGAGAACGAAAGTAATTTTAGAATAAAACTATACTAGGAGGCATAATAAAATACAGTAATCAGTTCTGCTATCGTACTTGTCTTGAAACTGTGAATTCATTCCAATGTGATGGATATTTTAGGGGGTAGTCTGAGCCTTTGTGTTCTCTTTTGTGTGACCCCTAAGAAGCACCAGGTGAACACAAAAAACCACAGAAGGGGCCGAGTCTGTCGAGAACATGAACTCTTGTGTTCACTCAGCTACCTCTGTATACTTTGGGTTATACTCCATTCATATCTGATGCGACAACCTCTCCTCTAATCCAGACAACACTCCTTTCTCCACCTCACAATTCCTCGTGAGCTGTAGCCCATTCCTTTCCAGAGTCACATAGCAACCCTCAGGTCTTGGATTGTGCTTACGTATTGACTCACCATTGAACATGTGTAAAAACTGTGCAACCATTTTTAAAAAAAAATTTTTTAAAAGATTTTATTTATGCATACAAGGGCTGGAGTACAAGCCAGAATCCAGGGAAGTGAGAGAATTCACCAGAGACAGAGTGGGGAACAGAACAGGCAGACTGATTGAAACACACTGCTGAGGGGCGCAGTGGGTGAGGAGGCAGGGGAGGTCTGCTACACCATATGGGTCCCCCTCCCTGGCCAGTGGCAGGGATTCAACTCATGCTGCAGTGGCTGTGGTTTGCCTCATAGTGCATTGCTTTAACCCACTGTGCCACCAAGGAGGCCCCTGTGCAACCATTTTTATTAGTTTTTTCCTTTACTGTGTTTCTATCGAAGTTTATGAGTGCTGTGCCCTCATCCCTCATCCACTTTCTCCATAGGCCCTGTGAGATTTTTTGGCCTGTGATTTTGTGTGAGGTGATACACGTATTGCAATAGATCATGATTGCCTGTGTTCAGATGCTTGTGACTGATGCAATGAGTTAGTTTGGGTTTAAGAGAAGGAAGTTCAACTGAAGAGTTTTGACAATTTTTGTTTATGTTGGACATTTTGAAGTGAAGGTTAAAATAAGATACTTGGTACATATGGATAGCATTGCCTTATTGTAGCAACTCAAATATCAGTAGTGGCATCATTACATATAAATGATGTGATTTTCTAAAATGGTGAACAAATGCAATGTCCTGAATAAAACAAAACATACTTCTCTCTTGATTTGAACCGTAGTTGCTTTTCCTGGAAAATACATGTACATTAATTCCAACCAAAAAATGCCTCTGTTTCTAACTGAATTGGAATTAGATTCTGATCAGTTATGTACTGACATATTTTTCATCTGTAGGAATGATGCAGGGAAAGTGAGCCTTTTCTCTTACCCACTCAATCTCAGTAGTGTTCCCTCCATACCATGTGATAACCCAAACTTCCTCCACAGATTTTCCAACATAAATTCTAGTGAACCACTAGGGTATGGGAATGAACTTAAGATAAACACTAATTCAGTAGTTTCAGGACACTGTTGAGGACTGGCTGAGAGACCCCAGTTCAAAGTACCTTAAGTAATAAGAACATTTATTTTCTTTTTTTTTTTTTTTTCACTTTCAAAAGGCTATATTATGATCTTTTCTTTTGGGTCTTATAGATATATAATAACCAACCCTTATGCTCTAAGATTTTTTTTTAATACACAGTGCTTATTTATCAGGAGATAAACAAGAATTACCTGTAAATTAAATTTTTCTTTTACTTTTTTTTTTTTCACTTTCAAAAGGCTATATTATCATCTTTTCTTTTGGGTCTTATAGATATATAATAACCAACCCTTATGCTCTAAGATTTTTTTTTTTAATACACAGTGCTTATTTATCAGGAGATAAACAAGAATTACCTGTAAATTAAATTTTTCTTTTACTTTTTTTTTTTTTAAGTGTACTCCGAGATTGGTTGGGTCATCAATTCATGATATCATCAAGGAGGCTGGTTCTTTCCATCCTTCCACCCCGATCCTGATGGGAACAGCAGAGGGCCTATTCCTCTCATGCTTGTAAGATGACATCCAACTGCAAGAAGTTGGGTGGTAACTTAATATATATGGGTAGCATTGGCTCATTGCGGGATGAAGACAACTCTTCCCCAAACTCGAAATATCATTTCCTTTAGACTTACTGGGCAAGGGTCTCTGTTCCAACTGGCTTACAGAAATCAGCTGGTTTGGAAGAGTGGATGTTCTTGTGACGGATGCAAGAATTCCACCAACTGGGCAATTCTTCATCATTTAGTCATAAGATACGTCATTTTTTTATTGTTATATGAAATTTCTAAATTCACTCATTTAGCATTCACTCATTTCTAAATTCACTGTCTCTCTAAGTTTTGGAGTTGGTGACCTCGTCACGAAATCTGGACTCTAAAAATTTTTGACTGAGTCACACATGCAACACTGCATTTAATTTTGGTTTAAGGGGCTATGAGATAGTGGAGCTGGCTTAAAGATGAGAAACGAGAGATAGCTACAACTGAACTCCTACTACATGATGAATGTTGAAGGGAGTGGTGCAAACCCATAAAAAGCAGAAGGTTGGGAGTCACGGATGGAGTGTAACATATCTTATGGATAACAGTATGTCTATTTTTAGCAGTGTTCTGTTCCCATCAGTTTAGCTGCCTCCAACTTGTTTTGAAACTTAGTGCCAGGTAATTAAGCCTATTAGAATAATAGGCATTATAAGACTAAATAGGTTGTGAATGAGAGCCTGAAGTGTTTTAGCTAAGATAAAGTACTTAAACATAAATCCTTGAACTTGGTAATCTCTTCTCCACCTCTCATCTCATTCCTTTTTGACATCTTTGATGATTTGAGCTTACTTCTGGGTAAGTAGGGTATATTATTTTGCAGTTATTCAGAATATGCTAATACATTTATGAATGATCACTAGTAAATACTATTAATTAATATTCATTGATGCTTAGAACTAAGTACTGTTTAATCTGTATCATCTTCCAATTTCTCCCTGAACCGTATGTGGTAGGTACTATTTGTAACTATTTTACAGATGACGAAACCGAGGCTTAGAGAGATAAATAAACCTGCCTAAAGTCATAGCACCATTACATCGCAGAGCTGGCATCCATAGCAGGACTCTCCAATCTCATATCCATGGTCTTAAATAGTACCCAAAAGATGTCTGGGAAAACATTCTGTTCCTGATGTACAAGAGATTAGGAAGAACAAGTACTCTTCCTAACTGCCTATGAGGTCACCAGGGCTTACAGCTGAGACAGCAGGGTCATGGTTTTGACCTGGGTCAGATTTTGACCTGATGTGAATTTTTTTCCCTTCATTTTCCGAATGGCCTTCTCCTGTGGGGCTGTGTGTAACAGTTTTGCAAGGGATTAGGTCTTTCATTCATTTTGTAGGCCCACATCTGTTTCTACTCTTGCCTGATTCTGCCTCTTTTTTTTTTTTTTAAAGATTTATTTTTATGCATACAAGCACTGGGGTACAGGCCAGAGATGTGGGGGTGGTGAGAGAATCCACCAGACAGAGCAGGACACAGAAGAGGCAGATTGACAGAAACACACTGCTGAGGGGAGCAGTGGGCAAGGCAGGAGAGGTCTGCTACGCCATGTGGGTCACCTTCCTGGCCGGCGGCAGGGATCGAACTCGTGCTGCAGTGGCTGCGGTTTGCTTCATAGTGCGTTGCTTAACCCACTGCGCCACCAGGGCGGGCCCGATTCTGCCTCTTTGAGGACCTTGCAGCCCTCACAGAGCAGTACGTGTGTTGGCACATGGTCCATACTTAGGAAATCAGACTTTATCTTCAGATAAAGGGATACCATGAACACATTTTTGAGGAGAGTGTTGAGGTCAGCCTTACAATTAATAAGGTTTACTCTGACCTATTTTTGGAGCATGAGGTGTAAATGCAACTAAGGTCAATAGAGTTTAAGAGAACCCTTTCCCTAGGGAAATTTCAAGTTTTAACCCCACCTCACACAAAGAGGAGTCCTCAGCGTAATTCCAGGAATAAGGAGGGAATATGCTCAATTAGGAGATGAATCCACCAGCCAGTGCAACATTGCCCTCTGACTTGGGTGTTCAGTGAGATGTATTCAGCTTCCTGGGGGTACACTTGACCTCTTGTGCATGCCCATAAGTCCTGAAGGAGCCAACTTTTAACAGCTGTTAAGGCAATTTATGACCAAATACCCAAATTATGTACTAATTGGGGAAAAGTAGAAATCTTTCTAGGATCAGAGTGTAAATTACACTATTTTGTGAAAGGAGGGATAAAAAATACTGCTCAAAATCTGAGCAGTCAAGGTATCACACAAGACACTTTAGTTAATCCCCACCAGATACATCTGAGGGGGAATTATAATTCCCAGTTGTAGTGGCAGGAAAGGCGTACAGAACAAGTTCGGGATGGTTCTTAGCAGACAGGTCAAGGAAAGGAAGGAGTCTTGTAGCCCTCGGTGGCTTTTCATGCTTTTTATTAGTAGAGGTGGCCAGGTACATGGCAGGCATGGGTGCTGGGGACCTAGCCCCCAGCGCATCTCACCCTCTCGGCTGCTTCTTTGCTCTCTCTCTCTCTCTCTCTCTCTCTCTCTCTCTCTCTCTCTCTCTCTCGCTCTCTGGCTCTCTGGTCTGTACTGTTGGTCGGTCCTGTTGGTTCTGGCGTCCTCATGACACCACCCATTTAAGGCCGTGTCCAACTCAGGTGCGCCCACTTGCGCATGCCCACCCTGGAATGCTCGCAGCACCACAGGTGTCCATCATCACAGTGGTGGGAGGGTGGAAAGACGGGATAGCTCTTTGATCCTACACCAGTCTAAACGAAAACGTGTTGAGGTCTTGAGAGTTTGCGTGACCCTGTTTAGGTCACATGATAGAAATGGTGGCGTGTAGTTCAACCTCAAACTGTCTGATTGCACAGTCAACACTTGACAGTGAGCACTGTCAGCTGCAGCTCAGTAGTCACTTAAAGCTGAGACCCTCTCCCAGATGAGCATCTCATGTAGGCTGTGCTCTTGCAGCCCCAGTTTGAACCTGTGTGTTCTCAAAGTCTGTAATTCCTTCCTTTCACAGCAGCCAAGAACTGTAAAGAGGAGATCAACTGGGTATTTCTGGTGGTGCAGGGGTTAAAGTCTCAGCATTATCAAGCTATAGCCAGCCACTATGGCCTGAGTTCGGTCCCCTGCCAGGGAGCTGACCTACATGGTGCAGCAGACCTCTCCTGTCTCGCCCGCTACTCCCCTCAGCAGTGTATTTCAGCAGATCCACCTCTTCTGCTCCCCACTGTCTCTTGTGAATCCTCTCGCCCACCACACCTCTAGCCTATATCCTAGCTCTTATATGCATTAATAAATCTTAAAAATAAATAAAAGTAAATCTTAAAAAATAAAACAGGAGATCAGCTATAAAGGCAGAGTTCAGTAATGCCTAGGTTGGAGAAAAATGAGTAATAAACACAACAGGCCAAGGACATTCTTGGTAAGAGGTGTCTGGACCTAAAGTCATCAAGTTTTTTAACCTCTTGTTTACCAGTCCTGGGGAACAGCAAAGTTGTGCTATGGTTTTTCTGGGATGCTTCCTGTCTCACTGTCATGCAGTAAAATGCACGGCAAGGTTGAAACTCCTGCTTACCTGCTCTGTAGCACTAGTGCAATGTCACATGACCCAAATCACACAGCAGAGACATACATTGAAATATATTATCTCAACCTTCCAGTATGAGGTATGCCATCGGGCAGTACACAATCAATTTCCAAAGAAATTGCCCTAGCAGCTGAGTGTTAAGCCATTCCTACAAGGTAAAAATAAATAATAATGTGGAAAGAAAGAAGTTTGCTAGATGCAAGATGCCAGCTGTAATTTCAAGAAAATGTTGATTGCATGCTTTAGGAACTATTTCACAAAGCCTTGCTCCAGTACACATTTTCCTTGTAAGGTAGCATAAAAAAAGGGAGATTTTTATTTTTACTTGGTGTTTATTGTTTCTTCGTCAGCAGCTGTGCCGATGTGGTGTTGATTATGCAGAGAAGAATTCTTTTGATTATTGACAGTTGGCATTCTTCTCATAATTTGGAGTTCTTCATCTCAGAATTGTTTCCTCACCTCCTCTCCTGTCTGCACATGAATAAAAATCTAAAAGCACTTGCCAGGATCCTTACCGAAGGCAGCTGTTAGGAGGAGTGTAGTTGAAAGTTCAGATGCAATTTGATGTTAAACTCTCCCTGCCATTCTTTCCTTCTCCCTGCCATTCTTTCCTTTTTCCTAGCATTACTTCAGAGCAGTGGAGCTTGTGTGGTTCCTCTGGAGTGTCTGAAAGGCCTCCCTGCAAGGGAGTCACACCCTCCTCTGAGGTTGCCATCCCCTGCTCTTTGCTGCGTGTGTGCTCCATCTCTCCTCGCTGCGTTCCTTCAGAATTGTCTGTCAAGATAACCTTAGGATGGGCTCCAATAGTCTGTGCTACTTTCTGCATTTTTTTAGAGATTGCATAAAGAGCAAACATGATCGAAAGATTCCAGTTTCAGGCAGTTTTGTCGTGGTGCATGCAGCTCATTGCTTTGGTATTCTGTGTCACTTCCCCCTCCCTTCCTCACCCTCAGGGAAGACACACCTCAAATGACACAGTCCCATTGCAAATTTTCTTTCCCAAGGCAGTTACACCTTTGGGGATACCCCATCCATTAAGCAGGGACATAAGCTAGTGGAAATAACCCAGTTTCCCCTCCTTAGGTGGCCGGTTCTGAGAGGCACTTGTTCTGGCAGAACCAGGTCCCCTCAGCTGCAGCTGTGACCCAGTGCCCGTCCTTATCTTGGCTTTTCCTGTGGCCCCAGATCTCCTCGCAGCCATATGACATGCACCCATATCCTTATCTCAGACTCTGCTTTTGGCCCAAAGCAGAATATCACAGTTAAAAAACATTTTCCTCAGTGAATATGTTTCTATTTTCTCTCTTCCCACATCTTATCCATTTCTTTGTTTTGGAGTAAGTATCAAACTCTATTCCTTTTTAAAAAACGTAGGTATAATGGACATTGAAAAAATTTTTCTCTGCACATGTATATATATTTACTTTATGTATGTATATATTTATGTTTTAAATGTTATATATTAATGTATATGTGTTTGTGTACTTATATATGTATCAATATATATAAATATATATGAAAGTTGTCTCTTTGTGGAGAAGCTACATAATGGACAGAACTCAGTCTTGGGTTAGACAGATCTGGCATTGAATTGTGGTCTTGACACATTCAAATCACATGAACTTGGGGTAGTTATTCACCCTCCCTTAGACTTTGTTCCAGCTCCTGGAAAATAGAATGAACAGTTTTGCAGGGTGGTTATGCATATTAATTGGCCTCATGCATGTAGCCACGATAGCCTGGTTTTGGACATTTAGTAGGCACCTAGCACAGTCCAGTACTTATTATGAAAGACAAGAAAACGAGGGTCTCCACTAAGCCACAGATAGTCCAACTTACTGTAAGGTGTGGGGAGGAGGAGAAAACTGCTGTGTCTGTTTACACTTCCAAAACTTTTCCTATGTTTATTATATACATTTTATAGACTAGTACAGATGCATATACACTTTTCTATAGCTTGCTTTCATTCTTTCTTGTGCATGTGAGATCAGAGCATGCACACTCTTCTACAATTTGTTCATTTTAAGATTAACATGAAATCATTGACAGCCTTATATGTCAGAATATATATGGGTATTGCTTAAAAGATAGGACTACATGGTAGCCTCCTTATGAATGGAGCCATTTTTGACAGTCAGTTTTATGTGTCAGTTTCGCTGGGTCACTGGACCCTCAGATGCTCCACCAAACATTATTTTAGCCAGCTCTGCAAGGGTGTTTTTAGATGAGTTTCACATTTAGCTCAATAGAATGAGTACAGAAGATTGTCCTCTGTAGTATGAGTGGTCTCACCCAGAATCTGTTGAAGAGCTCAATAGAACAGAAGATTGACCTCCTCTGAGTTAGGGGGGATTCCCTCCTGTCTGACTGCCTTGAAGCTGGAACTTCGATTATTTTCTCCCTGTCTTTGGACTTAAACTGAAGCACTATCTCTTTCCGACTCTCCAGTCTGCTGGCCCTCACACTAGAAGTACACCATCGGCTCTCTTGGGTCTCCAGCTTGCTGACTGCAGAGCTTGGGGCTTGTCAGTCTCCATTACTACCTGGGCCAGTTCTTTATAATAAATCCACCCCTCCCCCCATTGCTATCTCTTTCTCTTCGTATACATGTACGTGAATTAAAGGGAAACATTAATACATTATATATTAATAGGGAAGAGGGCAAAGCAATGGTGTATTAGTCAGACTTCTCTAGAGAAACAGAACCAATATGTGTGTGTGTGTGTGTGTGTACATGAAGGGAGCTGGTGAGATGTCTGGAGACACTTTGACTCTTGTAATTCACCAGAGACTTTCCTGTCCCCACCAGCACCTTTAATCAGTTCAGCCTTCTTGGGTTCAGCCTCCCTTTTTGATTCTAGGTTCACAGCCTACTCTTTAAGGATATGGTCCCCAAGGATGTGGTGGTAATACAGGGTAAAGTCCCTTTTGGGAGGAGACCATGCTTAGCTCCAAAGCTGACCAGAGGTGCTGTTAGAACAGTACTCTTTGGAAGTGCCTGTGTCTTCTCCAAAAATAATAGCTAAGGCTCAGACCATTTTGCATAATCTCATAGTAATAGCCAAGGCCTTCAACATAAGGTTTCTGAAGGGTCTAGACAGGCTACCCCAAACCAAAACTCGTTATCTGTGATTTTGCTTCGAAATCGCTGTCATGGATATGTCTCATGTACTGCATCAGCCAGTGCCCTGAATACAGAAGCTGTTCAGCCCTAAGGAAGGCAGAACTGAAAAAAGGAATAATATGTAGTTCAGGATTTGCCAGTTCCTCTTCCAACAGAAAGTAAAATGAGAGATTCCTGGTGATGGATACTCTAAACTAAGTCTTCCCCACAGAGGAGCCCCCTCTTCTGTTGAATGGTTTTGTTTTGATCTGTGAAAACCATGTGAATTGGTTGCTCTCATGGACCAGCTGTTCAGATAAGCCCTTCCTCTTGAATTCCAGAAGCATAAAGAAGTGATAATTCATCAAAGATATCAGATATTAGGAATCTGTTTTATTTCCTTCTTTTCCAGTCTATGCTAATACATTTAATTAGACATTCTAATCTAAACTATCCCATTCCATTTGAATTTAGGATTTTGGTTTTATAAGATCCTGGTCCATTCATTTCCATACCATTCCATCCACAGACATGTCTGAGATTGAGCTTTTGCTTAATGCAAGATATTTTTCTAAATGTTATAAAGAAAGAGAATGTTATGTATTTACAGAATGGAATACTATTCAGTAGTCAAAAAAGATAAACTCATATCATTTGCAGCAACATGGATGGAGTTGAAAGAGATTATGCTTAGTGAAATAAGTGAGAAGGAAAAAGAAAAAATCAGATGGTTTTATTTATAGGAGGAATATAGGGGCACCAAATAAAAAAAGAACTAGCAGTAACTATAAATGAGAGACATTTAGTAGGGGAGTGGGAAGGAGAGGGATTAAAACAGGGGAGGGAAGAGCACAAGATACTATGGTGATGGTTCATGGGTGACTTGTGGTGGGTATTTTATGGGAACTACACCTGAGAGGAGAAATCAAATATTGTATTAAAATGAATAATGATATAAAAATATATAAATATTTTAAAAATAAATGTTATGAAGAAAGTTTTCATCTGTGTGTGTGCATGCGAGCATCTGTGTGTGTGTGTATTTTGAGGAATAGTTTTCAGGATATCATTATAATTGAAGAAGCTCCTTATTTTCTCCTCTCCTTTCTTGAACTACTCAGGAGGAAATCTGAGGTGAATTTGAAATGTAACAAATAAAGGAACCTAAAGAGTGTTGCTGCCAGCTTTAGGAAGTAAAAATGCTGGATACTCAGTTAAATTTGAATTTCAGATATACAATTCATTTTTTTACCATAAGTATGTTCAAATTTTTCATGGGACACACCCTTACTAAATTTTTGTTGTTGTTATATATTTGAAATTCAGATTTAGCGGGATGTTCTGTATTATTTCTGATACTTGGAAGAGCTCTACCTCTGGACCTGCTAAAGGGCCTCCGGCCTGGGAAGTTGGCCCTCATATTATACGTGCTTATGAGTAGGCGATCCTGAAACTGAGGTGCCCTGAAGAGTGGGTGGGGAGATTAGGAGATGGTACAGAGAGGTCTTAAAACTATTGACTGAGTAATAGAAACAAATTAAAACAAAAATAATCCACTGATCAGCAGAGCAGAAATTAGTCAGGCAAATGCAGAGTTGGAAACAGTTTGATTTAAATTTTTGATGTTTTGTTCATTAAGGATATTTGTGCATCACTATTTTTAAAATATTGCATTAAAATCTTGATTATTGAGCTTTTTGGGAGAGTTTTAAATTTTGCACCCTTTTCCTGGGCATAATCCTCATTCTGTGTGGGTGTTAGTACTCATTGGTATGTGTGCTATGGGCTGTGCTGTTACCTGAGTAATATATATTTCTAACTGGGAACATTCTACATTAGCTCTCCTTTGTTAAAATCTCTGAAAGTTCCTTAATTTTTCTTGGCCTTGTCTGCTTTTGTTGGCATCTTTCCATCAATGCCATATGGCAACTATATCGTTCTTCACCTTAGTCTCCCTTTTGTGTAATAGAACGAGAAAAAGTAGTTTCTACTTCATAGAGTTATTTTAATGGTTTAATAAGATTACTATCCATAGCATATAACCTCAAACTTAGTAAGTGGGAAGTGGGCAATAACTGTTATAATATTAATTAACATTTCTTTAATTTGATGCTACAAACAACCATGTAGAATGGGCACTATTTTCGCCATCATCTCAGAGGGTGGAAAGTGAAGGTGCAGGATGGGACAGTGCTTTTTAAGATGTAATTCAACTAGTGGGTAGTATAGTAGCCAGTCTTCCTGAGTCATAGCCCATTTCTCATCCCACATACATACTGGGGTTTTCAGTAGCATAAGGAGACATCGTGTGGAGATGTGGAAAAATCTGGATACTTCTAGAATTAAAGGTATGACATCCTTCCTGTCTCCATGGTAGATCACACTATGTGGAATAGTTCTGATTGCCTTGCATCTGTAGCACTGTTCTAGTACCTCTGATTGATCTTTCATATTTGAGTATGCATTCAAAGGTCTAATTTAAAGGCCAAACCCAGGTGAGAATTACTTTAACTAATATATTAAGTATTGAATGTGGGATATAGTCATGGTGGAAGGAAACATTTTCTCACTTTGCTGAATTTTAGAAACACTACATTATATGGGAGAAATGAGATGATCAAACTGTATTGGGGACCCACATTTAATCTGAGTGACTCATGCTTTGATCTCCCAGGGAAGATCACTATTACTTCCTGGTAAGATACATGGCTGCACAGGAAGTGCTTGGCTGCTTTACTTAAAAAGTGTTGGTACTAGCAGTGAGTAAAGGAGAATTCAAGGTATTAAGCCCTTTGTTTCTTTTTTGCTGGTGATCTCTCAGTGGCCATATTTACTAACAGTGCAAATCTTTTGTAATGTAAGATTAACTTCAACCTATATTTGAAAGCTGGAGAACACCAAAAAACAACAACAAAATAAACCTATAAGGTCAAGAAAGACAGTATCTGCTTGCAGATTTATTTGTCAGCCATCATTGTTCAATGTTGGTAGCGGTGTGCACTTTGACATCTTTTTGTTTCTTTTTCCTCTGAGAGTCAGTTTTTCTGGAATAAAGTATATTCTCAAGAGGTGATCTGGTGTCATGGTTTTGTAAAAGCCATAGTAAAGAGTTGAGTTGGAATGTTAACCCTACCAATTCTAGCTATCTGATCTTGGATGTGTTCCTTAAGCACATGGTCTTTAATATTGGTAAGATCCTAAGTCTTGGGTCATAGTATCTCTTTCATGATGTCCAAAGAATTAAGTGAGCTAATGCATGCAAAGTGTGCAGGGTCCTTAAAGTGGTTGTTAAGTGTTGAGTGTTAGTTAGGAAATAGTGACAAAATAATGACCTTAGAGATGTTTTCAGGATTTACTGAATTGCTTACAAAGCACTACTTGATACACAGTAAGTAAGCACTTCGTAATGTTAATCATTAACATCATTGTTTTGCAATTACATCTTATTTATAAAATGTGGATAATGTAATTAAGTACAGTCGTAAACATTAATTGAGGTAATGTGCACAAGTATGTCACACTATGCCTGGCACAGAGACCCAAATGGATGTGAAATGCCTGAAGGATAGGAGCTGTATTAATTACACCACTTTATACCCTGGTCCAATGTTTGGCACATGGAATCCAATAAATATTTTATAAATAAAGGAATGAATGACTATATTATCAAGTAGGTTCTGTCCTAGTCCAAATCTAAAAGGAGATCTTAGACAAAAATGTATGGTCGCCTTTAGATTCTGATGACCCCTGAAACACAGGGAATAAAATAAACCTGAGGAGTCAGAATGTTCCCAAACTGTGAGATCATCGACATAATCCCCTACATTAGAAAGGTCTTTATGGTTCACAGAAAATGTTCACATCCATTATGTCATTCAACATTAAAACAAACAACAAACGGCAAGAAACGTCCTTAGGGTCAGCTTGGACAAGGAGCTCAATCTCTTACAGATGATTTAAAACCCACTCTGTCTTGCTACAGATATTGCTTATAGAAAACTTCGGCACAGAATTGCTACCCGGCTTGATTTAGCTTAAAGAAACCTTTCGTGACCTTATAAACAAACACAACCCAGTGGGAACCCAAGTGGATTTCAGAATTTTGAAGATGAGCTGAGAGAATTTGCTCAGAAATGGGACATATTAAAAACAATCTCTACCAAAGGAGGGAAACAATAAAGAGATTGACTCAAAAGAGAACAAAAAGGCCAGTGCCACTTATTGGTGAGCAGTGAGCTCCTGACTCATTATAACTGTTGACTGCATAGCAATAATGTTTGGGAACATTGCAATCTCGAGAGCGGGCTTATAATGATGTTCATCTGCTCATATGGATGGATGGCCTTACATAAACTCTGATTGCTCATGGAACGAGTTTTTATCCTTAAAGTACACTATCAGACTGGGCCTAAGCAAGGCTGGTTAGAGGACATTTTTATGAATATAAATGTCAACTTTGAAATGCCTGACCTCTAATATAATGCCGTGTGTTCCTGTGTGTGTTTGGTGAGTGTGTTTTCATCTCATGTCCTGGGTGACTGGGTTAGGCTAGTTGATTAACTAAGTGATAAAGGAAAAGACAAAGGCTGTGTTGGTTGAGGTCCCAGCAAGAAACATGGTTCAAATGGAGGGATGAAAGCACAGAAATATGGGCAGGGCTACAAAAATGGGCAAGAGATGGTGCCTGAGGACCCTAGAGACCGTCAGTAATAATAAGAAGTTGTTTTAGTGTGTAGGGGCACATAGCATTAGTGGAATCCAGTGAGCTCTGGAAATGTGGAGGAGGATCCACTGGAGGGAGCCACGCTAAGGGAGAGATGCAGTATAGCAGGAGACAGCTACTCTGTCCTCTCCTCCCTCCTCTGATTTCCTGCAGGCACTTTCCATTGATCCAGCTCAGCTCAGTTGCAGCAGGCAAGAGCACCTGGAAGGAGCAGTTTTCTGGGGCTAGCTGGCACAGAACAAGGTAGGAAAGGGTGTGTCTGGGTGAAGACCATGCCTCTTTGTTGCAGTTACTCAGCTCTGCCAATGTAGGGTAAAAGCAGCTACTGACAATAAGTAAATAAGTGAGTGTGACTGAGTGACAACAAAACTTTATTTGCAAAATAGGCAGTGGGCAAACCTACCATGATCATTTGTTCACCATTGGTCTCCTCTTCATATTGATTAGAAAGTGGCTCATATGTTGAGTCCAGTGTAAGCACAGTCATTCAGTCTCTGGGTAGCAGCAGAATAGTAGCCTCGTGTCCTCATTAAATCTTTTTGGCAAATGCCTGTCTGCGCTTGGTTTCTACCCCAAGTGTCACGTCAGTGGAAGCAATTGCCCCAGTACAAGCGAGCACACATGAGGATAGACTTTGGAGAAACCTTTCACACACCTGAAATGAGGGCATAAATAATTAAAGTGGATGCATAAATGATTCAGGTCCATCCCAGCAGTGCATGTGCATGTGCACAAATGTGTGTGTTGGGTTGCATGTCCAGAGTGAAAGGACAACATGAGAACCATGTGGATCGGTTCGCCTTGACATCTGTCTCCCAGTGAAGCCAGTGGGCTTTGTGGTCGATATGGGCCCTGGTCAATTTTAGGCAATTGCACCTCGGAGTGGCAATATATGACAAAGCTCCCTGTGAGGATGGCACAGAGCTCCTTTATTCATAGCCTGCTGCAGCAGGGGAATCAGCTGCCATTGCTGACATTTGGCAGAGACTCAAAGGCTGATAGGGGAGAGGGAAAGCTTTATAGAGGAAAAAGGGACTTTTTTGGTACTCTGGGTAGAAGTGTTGGTCAGGGAAAGCTGGAGATGGACTCACTGGAAATGGGTATCTTAAGTGATTGGTGTGGGGAGTGGTTTGTTTTTTTAAAAGATTTTATTTATTTATGCATAAAAGAGCTGGGGTAAAGACCAGAGACAAGGGGCCTTCCCGGTGGTGCAGTGGATTGAATGCCGCACTATGAAGCTTCAGCAGCACAGCAGCATGAGTTCAATACCTGGCCAGGGAGGGGACCCACATGGCGCAGCAGACCTCTCCTGCCTCGCTCGCTGCTCCCCTCAGCAGTGTATTTCGGTAGATCTGCCTGTTCTGCTCCCCACTCTGTCTCTGGTGAATCTTCTTACCTCCCGTGACTCTGGCCTGTACCCCAGCTCTTGTGCACATAAATAAAAATCTTTAAAAAAAAAAAAGACCAGAGACAAGGGCGTGTGTGTGTGTGTGAGTGAGTGAGTGAGAGAGAGAGAGAGAGAGAGAGGATTCACCAGAGACACAGTGGGGAGTAGAACAGGCAGATGGGCTGAAATACACTGAGCAGCAGGCGAGGCAGGTGACGTCTGCTGCACCGTGTGGGTCATCTCCCTGGCTGGGAATTGAAGTCATGCTGCAATGGCTGCAAATGCTTTATAGTGTGGTATTTAACCCCTTGTGCCACCAGGGAGGTCCCAGGGAGTGCTTTTGGTTTGCTGTCATTGGTCCTGCGTTGGAAGAGGAGGCAAGCATTAGGGAGGGTGTGTGTAACTGACCAAGTCCGACTGTTTTTGGCTGATTGCTGCAGAGCTGAGAGTTGACTTTTTGGGCAGTGGGACAGAAGGAGTTGTGGGGGCCACTATGGTGGCCACCGGCTATTTGTATCTTCACCTTAGACAGGTTACTGTTGAGTCTCTGCTGCCTCCTGGATAGTGTTGAGACAGGAAGAGCAGCTCATCGGCCTCCTGCTCTGCTCTGCTCTAAGTCACGTGGCCACAATGGCCGGGAGTGGCTCCCTTTCTGCCTATGAAGTCATGCAGGTGTCTCGGTGTGGATCTGTAGCTTCCTGATTATTCCGACACTGACTTAATCAGTGTTCCTGGCAGAAGCTATGGTCTAATGCTACAAGTTCCCCATAAAACTCAGCCTTAAGTCAACCCTTTCACATAAATAGCAAATTCCCTCTTTAATGGCCTCGTTCTTGATGGCATAATCCTCTCCTAATTCCTTCCTAGATTTTCCCGTGAGGTGGACCCCATCTGATCAGGAGTAGGTCCTTCTGCAGTGATCCTTTCCCTCATTTGTATACGGTTTTCCTCTTTACGATTTTATCACCATTAAGAGGCATCCTTGAGCCCCGATGACCCAGAGTGGCGTGTACCTCGTAAAATCCCCATTCAGGCCCAGACAGAGACCAGTCTCCTTCTGTGTGCTAGGCTTCTAGAACCTCTGGTTACAAGACTAGCACCCCTTTCTCTGGTCTGTCATCTTTTTATCCTTCAATTCTTCTTTCTGACAGAGTTTGTATCTGTCATTATTTGACTGAATTTTAGTTTGTCATGAATTTGCTAAACTTCTGGATGATTTTCTTTCCTTCTAACATAAAATCTATAACCCTCTGAATTTAGTTTGTCATCAGTGATTTTCTCACAACACACACTAGCAGACAAGCCTTGTGGGCAGCAGGGGAGTCAGCCCCATGGCTGATATTTCGTGTGTGCCTTTGCTCACCTGAGTCAAGTGATGAAATTCTTCTCATAGACTCAGATCTTTGGAGCAGGAAAGAATCTCAGAGGTCAGGGAGGTTCCAGTTCTGCTAATGTGATGCATAATAATCCCTTGGGGATATGCAAGATGATATTAACTGAACATTTTAAATAATTATAGCTGTTGTATATTAATCCTATTTGTAAATAGCTGGTAGATGAAATTACATGAGTTCATAAATATTACTGTCTAGGAGGAGGCTGAACGAGATGATACCTTGGAAACCTGTTGTACTCAGTATATATGAATTGCAGGTGCTAACAGGTAATAGTTAGACATGGCAGTGATCATGAAAGTGAATTTTTGGATGCACTGATCTGCTCCAATCTCCTCAGTGCTACACTGAGGCTTCCAAACTGAGGTTTGGAAAAGGGGAGGGATTTCTCCAAGTCCATCTAGCATGACAGTAGTAACACTAGGATTAGATCATAATTGCCCAAATCCCAGTGTTCATTCATTTGGTTTCCAAAGACCCCTTCTTAGCAACTATGAGTTCAGCCCAAGAACAGATATCATGATCGTCTCTGTCTTCAGAAGACCCCTTCGGGGTGAATTTTCAAAAAGTACAAGAAGCTGGACAAATACTTACTCTAACCACACAGTGAATTGCCTAATGAGTCTAAAAGCCTCATTTTCAAAGACAAAAATTGGCCATTTATTGGATCTAGAACAACTGAAACTTTGCTGGATAACGAGGTAAATGAATGTACCGCCCCATTCACCAAAGTGGAGGCCCACAAGCTGCTGGTTGCTCTGTGTAATGGGAGATTTGGAATGCAGTTAATGGGTTAGTGTAGTTTTTATTGTAAAAGCAAACTAAATTAAACTGATAGTTTTAATTAAATTTGAATTGGCTGTGATTTTACTCAGTTTTAAAGGCCACTTGAGACACTAGCGTTGCACTTAAAATCTAGTGTTGTAATTAGTGACATCTACATTTATTATAATGGTTACTGCACTTTATTGAATTTATTCAGGAGTAAACAAAAGCTCAGCATCTAAGGAGCTTGGATTCCAGGCTCTGTTGTTTTGTTTCTGTTAGAACATCAGGTGGTAATGCGCATCTTGAAAATGGAGGTGTGTGGTTTAACCATTCAGCCACAGGCTTAGGACCCTGGGCTACCTCAAGCCAGAGCTGACCCAGAGTGGTAATTATGTTTTCACTGTTCTCTTTATCTGAAAAATCCAAGTATGTCTGAGCATCTTTACATCCTCCAGTACCTCTAGAATTCAGAGTTCACCAATCTAGATACAGAGACAAGTAGCAGTGGTCACTTGTATGGCAACTCTAGAAAACTGTGATGAGCGAGAGTGATGCCTTCAGCGAGGGCAGTGCCTTGGTGGCTTAGCATTAGTTGTCCCAAACAAAACTGGGTTCCAAATGGTGGTTATTTTAACTTCGGTGTGTACAGAATCATCTGAGAGGCTCGTTAAAATACAGTCTCCAAGGCCTCATGTTTAGAAATGTTAGTTTTGTGAGTGGGGAAAACCTTATTTTGAGAAACTCTGTTCTGAAGCACTCATTCAGTCTAATGCAATCTTCAAAAAGACTGCTGATAGGCAGAAATACGAGTATCTTCTTAGAGGGTCACTGTATTCTATATTCTGTTGGGAAGTCTCTGTGGTAGTAGTCTTTTAAAAATTATTTGATGAGAATGAGATTAAATTAAGGATTATATTTTAACTGAAAATAATAAATTGCTTATAAAATAATACAGGAAAATGTAACATCTGTTATGTTATATTTCCAGATATTTGCTTCTTTATTTGTAAGCATGGGTGTAAGCATATGACTCCTTGGTAGTTTTTCCTTATTTATTACTTTGTTCTGAGTTCTGAGACATTTTTCTTTATTTTTTCTTTTTATTGTTTTGAGTTATTCCTTTTATTGAAACATCCTGTTTTTATTTTATGGCTATAAATACCTTCCCAGTGTCTTTGAAGATAATGTTTGGCACTAAAACAAAATTGGTATTGACTGTTTCCTCTGCTATTACTGTTTTTTGGTGGCAGCTGCAGGTATAGTGGTTCTCATTCAAGCCTCTGTAAGAATGAGTTTATTGGAAGACTGAGCAGGAACTTTGGATCTGGAGGGGTCCACTGAGTCAGGTTTTCCTTTTGTGGCAATCATCAAGAATTTGAATATTCTGTGTTGAGTATTCTAATGCCAACATGAGGAGTGCTGACCTGTGGGAGGTCCACATCCACTCACTTAACTGCCCTGAACTGCCCTGATTTTCTTATGTTTATTTGTTATTATTATTTTTTTTAAATAGTAAGACTTCTTATGGTTGATATGGCTGCTGTTTTTCCTTGTGGTTGTTTTTATTATAGGTAAACATTTGCCTTCAGGATGTTCTGAGCATGCAGAAGGGGGACTTGACTGTTCCATTTGTAGAACTTTAATTAATCCCACGTCCTTCCTTTTCTCATTTATACCTTGAGGCTTATGAGTTCTAAACCTTATTGGAGTTCTCTCCTTTAAGACAGAGTGGTCAAAACTCAGAATTTTCCAAGAGAATGATACATAGGATTGCTGAACAGTTTAAAATTCAAATGAGTAGGCTGTTAAAAAGCACACTGGTAAACAAGCCTGGGTATAGTAGTAATAACCAAGACATTGGGCACTTGTGTATTACTCAGATGAGTTTTAGGCGTGAATCTGTGTGTATTCTGTATGTAAAGAAAAGTGAACTTTGATCAAAGATGAAACAATTCTGAATTGTTTGCTTCTCATTCCATCCAGTCAAACTCATTGACTTGGAACTGTAGAACTTGAGATGACTTAATAACAATCAATCAGACAATCAAACAAACAGCGAAGAAAAATCCCAAACTCAATGAACATGGATGTGACAGGAAAAAATTAGGTGTAATTTCTTTTTAATCAATATAAATCCAATTACTCTTACTTCTATAGTCAATGTAGACTTCTGGAGCATTGAAAAGCAATTTCAGAATTCCAGATTTTGTTCACAAAAGCTATAATAGGAAAAAAAAATATTTAGACCCTATAGATCAGTGGAAACAAACACATAATTCTATGGATAAAGAAATGAAGGAAGCCACAATGGGAAGAAGTTAAATTTTGGTGCTTTGAACTTGGTTAAGCCAAAGTTTTCATTCACCTTAGCCTGGAAGAGATACTGTTGCTTTTACTTACACTCTGCTGGTCAGAAATAACCACATGATCCTATCCTAACTGCAGGAGAGTTTGGAAAGTGTGGGGTCACATATAGATTCTTTGGAAAGCCCTTATTCTCTTTACCAGAAGCGTCACTATCATTTTCAAATCCAATGTAGTACCTTTCTGGTTCTCAGAATCAGCAATTGGTAGATTTAGGATTAGAATCAAAACAAAGAGCTTTGGGCCACATTGAGAACTCTACCCACAAAAATACTTTACCTGTAGTTAAAATAAGGTTCTTGAAGGTTGAAGAAACGTTTCAAGATGTAGCATGAATTAGGAGAACTGAATCTTGTTCTATTTATTCAACTACTCTGCCTCCTTTCTGATTTCTGTGGTACCTTTTCACAATCATTTCTGTGACGTGTTTCCTGCAAATTACTGAATTGTTTATTATTATCTAGAAGGAATTAGTCTTTCAATGAAATGTATGAGCATGTAAATTTTATGATAATGAGAAACATTTCCTCCTAAAACTAGGATAGAGCATCTGGAAACATAAAACACACACTAAAATGACTGAAGAGGCCCCCCCTCCACCCCCACCCTATCCTTCCTCCCAATCAAAGTAATTAAAGTTTGGTTGCAAAGATTTATGTTAAGATCAGGAAATGCTTTTTTAAGTTCTGTGGTGGTAAAGACTTGTCATAGTGACAAAACAGTCTTCTGACGTGTGGGTGCCATTGATGCTTCATTGTTGAGGAGCACTCTTAAGAACTATGATTTTGAACTCTGAGGTGTCAATAGAACTGTGGGAAGTAAGTGGGTGCTATTTCCCACTAAGTTAGTCATCCATTTTGGGGGATTGCAAGTGGCCATAGATTCTTTAACATACTTCTCAGTGAGAGGGAGTATCCCAATGAGAGGGTGGCTGCTTGGGTCAATAGAATATGGTAGAAGGGACATTGTGCAGGTTTCCAGACCCAGGTTAAGACTGCTGAATTTCCTCTCTTTTAAAACACCCCTTCTGTGGTATTCACCTGCAAGTGGACAGGCTGAGAGGGTCCAGCTATGCCCAGGTTCCCAGCATTCCTGTCAAAGCATCTTAGACGTGGATCCTTCTAGCTTCATTTGCTCTACCTGAGGCCACACAAAACAGAATAAGATTACTTGACTCATTTTTCCAATGAAAATGAGTAGTCAACAAAATACCTAGCCAACAAAACTGTGAGCAAAATGAAATGATGGTTTAAGTCATTAACTTTTTTTTAAGGATTTATTTATTTATGCATACAAGAGCTGGGGTACAGGCCAGAGTTGTGGAAGGTGAGAGGAGTCACCAGAGACAGAGCGGGGAGCAGAACAGACAGATCTGCTGAAATCCACTACTGAGGGGAGCAGCGAGCGAGGCAGGAGAGGTCTGCCTCGCCATGTGGGTCCCCTCCCTGGCCGGTGATCGAACTCGTGCTGCTGTGCAGCGGATGCTTCACAGTGCAGCGCTCAACCTGCCACACCACCAGGGAGGCCCTAAGTCATTAACTTTTGGGGTGCTGGTATGTCTGTCAGCGATGGCACCTATCTGTTACCAGTATAAATGCTGGAATCAGCCTGCTTGGATCTGAGTTCTGCTTCCAAGTAGCCTTGTGACCTGAGGCAAATTATTTAAATTTTCTTTGCCTCAGTTTCTTGATTTATAATGTCAGGTTACTGGAATTTATCTCACAAGGTAGTTGTGAAGACTACATAAATTCATGTAAAGTCCTAGGGTAGTTAGTATTCAATAAGAATTTATCAGCAGGTACTTTTCTGAGGACCTACTAGGTGGTAAGTACTTTCCCGGCTCTCAGGGCATGTCAGTGGAAAAGAAATAAGCTAAAAATCTTGTCCTTATGACATTTACCATCTAGTCAAATGTGATTATACCATGTATATTTAAAATAAGCAGATCAGCAAAACCCAGAGCTCATTGAATCAAAGGCCTTTTTATAGTCAGGATACATCAGTCAAATGTGTTCACCCTGTCACATTTCTGCATAACCCCTTCCTCTTTTTTTAAATATGGCTATTCTTTGGTTATAGTGATGGTTAAATCGCTGTAATAGTGATTACAGTGACTTAAAGGGACGATCAAGAAGAACCTCCTAAAGAAAAGCAGTTGTGTAACTGTAGCCACATTCAAATTTTCCAGTCAGTTGCCTTCTCTGTAAAGCAGATGAATTACTTCAAAAAATTGTAAGGTCTCACCCTGATAATTTGTGTGTCCTTGGAAGCAAGTGACAAGAGGTTGCCAAGAAGGTTTTATGGAGAGTGAGGGAAGAGCACACTCTCTGGGGCAAATAGGAGGGATTTAAAGCTATAAGGATGATACAACCAAACACTGAATTTATATGGGTGGCCTGAGACGTATACCTGCTGTTTCTGGGACAAGGGAAAGCACATATAAAAGGTGATATGGGCGGGGAAGGCAAATGGCTGCCATGCAGTGGAGTCACTTGCAAGGTTTCCATGAGGAGAATGTTAGCAACGGTGGGAAGCTCCTTCAATCTCACACTCAGACATTCAGGGAACATCACTCCCTCTTCACCTCTCTGTCCAACTCACATCCTTTCTCTAGCAGGGCAATTACCCTGATTTGTTGTAGTTACTGATAACCTCACCTTGGAACTTCACGAGGTGGTATTCACATTTCCGTGCATTGGTACTCTGAATGTGAGCTGCACAACCATTTAATGCTGGATATATACTGGTGACAGTAATGCTTTATGTTAATTCCACCAGTTCCTGTTTGCTCAGGTTTGCCCAGCTCCAGGACTGTTGGCTCAAGACAAACATCAAGGGCACTGTTTAGTCTCTTGAGTACCACTTTTCTCTCTCTGTAGCCCATGGGTCTCTTTCTTGTGAGGAATAAATTGTGCATGTTCTGAATAGAACTCAGAAACCCTGGCCATGTGATCCAGGTAAATGAGTGCTTCCCCTAGGGATTTTATGACACAGCCATTGGCAGAGACTCATTTTGTTAAAGTTGCTGATCTGGTGGGGTATAATCTGTGTGGCTACTGATCATCTTCCGTATTATTTGGGGAAAGTCTGCCTATGAGTAGAACACATTTTAAAATAGCTAAAGACACAGTCCCCTAGTTAATGTAAGGAAATTAGAATTTGGCTGAAAAAAATTATATCGAATCAGAAAATATATGTATGTTTATATATGCTTATATGTATGTTAAATATATGCTGTATATATATGCTTCCCTTTAGATTTTAGAGCTTTACTATTTTAGAGTTTTTACTATCCAGCTATAGTGTAATGTCATGTCTTGAATTGCTGGGGCATCTGCCTAAGAACGAACCAAGGAAATCAAAAAAGCAGATCTAAGAATAGAAGGGAAAGATAAAAACCCCACAAATATCATTCAAGATCCTGGATCCAGCTGTGCCTGCATGTAGGCATTAGTCCTATACTTTCTGTTATGTGATCCAATGAATCACAACCATTTAATGCTGGATATATACTGGTGACAGTAATGCTTTATGTTAATTCCACTAGTTCCTGTTTGCTCAGGTTTGCCCAGCTACCCTTCCTACACCCTCCTCTTACCCCTCTAGTTAGTTCAAGGTAAATTTCTATTGTCTGCAGGTACAAAGGTACCCTATAATACGTAATGCCTGAACTGAATCTTAATGGGTGAATTGGAATTTATCAGGTAAAATGAGGATGGTGACTGAGGTGAGTAAGATCTTCCAGGTAAAAGGAAGGTATAAGAAAAGATTTTGGGGAGAAAATTTCTGAGGAAAATATCTATGCAAAATAACTATATAATGAGCACTGTCATCAGCTTAGAGTCTTCACTTAGAAAAATACTGCTATAGAGCGGTCAAAATTAATTTAGGAACAGGCTAGGGCCTTGTGAGTAAAATTCACATAATAATAATGAGTTGGGAAAACACTGGTTCCTCAGACTCACTTAACAGTCACCTAGGATGAAGTTGTAAGTGTGGTAGTAACAGAAGAAATAACTTTCCTTTAATAAGAAGTTGGGGGAAATCAATCACATTTACTTGTATGCTCTTTCTTTAGAATGACTGGAAAATAAGGTGTTTCTGTATAATTGCTTATGAGTAATGGAATTGTTTTCACCTGAGCTCTGCCATTTCACACCCACACACCCACACACCCACAAAAAACAAAACAAAACAAAAAACACCACATACCTACTTTAATACAGGTGGTAATTAAGATGCATTTTCTACATGACATCTCAGTGATATTAAAGTCATAGGCAATTTGAACACATCATTCTCCCAGCTTGAAATGAATCCTCTTTTTTTCTCTTCTCCTTTTCTAGGTAGATTTCCCCATTTCAAAATCTGTTCCCTTCAAATCATTACTTCTGAAGACTGCAACAGAATCAAGCTATCCTCTTTAGATGCATGTCTGTCTGGTCTCACCAGTGCTTGTTGTCTCTTTATGAAATTAGCTGGAATTGCTACTTGACTTTGGGTTAATGTTCTCCTTGGGTGGGGCATCTGGGGCTAAGTAGGATTTCGGTCCCCTTTCTGACCCCTTGTCTACAGAATAGTTTCTGTATATAACTCCCTGTTTTACATGTAATTTATTCAGAAGTACTAGACTCCTTGGTTTTTTAAAAGAAGATGTCTTACTCTTCTGTTACTGCTCAACAAGTGACTTCCAGAAATGTCTTCTTTTCTCAGATACCTATTTTACTTGGGAGGCAGAAAAGCTCAGGCTCCTCATTTTACAAAAATATACAGTCCTGACCATACAATGTATGCTGTGGTCTTCCAGTTCTTACTTTTGCTTTAGGATTAATCAGCAATTAATATTGAAGGGATTAATTTTACTCATTGTTAAATTTTGTAACCTCCATCATCTATGAAAAGGATTTTTGTCCCCTCTGAAACCTTAATTCAAAAGTAGGCAAACTGTTTTTTCCTGTTGACCCCCTTGAGTCATATTTGAACAAGACTAGTTTTAAACATAGTAATCCATACCATCCCTTAACCTACAACAGAATCAAGGCCATCCTCTTTGGATCTGTGCTTTAGTTTACTACCTGACTAGATGCCACTTCCTGTCTCTTTATGAAATTAACCTAATTACAACTTGACTGTATAGAGATGTACTTATATTTTTAAACTGACTTCATGGACAATAATTTCTGCCCCTGTATTTGGAAATGCCTGAAAGGCTGTTCATTTCTTTCTTTTTTTCTTAGCATTGTAGTTCTGGGAGATAAGAGGTAGAGAGTATGGGCCATGGAGCAAGCCCAAGTTGGATTTGGGTATCTACTCTGTTTCTTTGAACTTTGTGAATTTGGGAAATTTATCTTTGTGAATTTTATCTTTCTGAATATTAATTTCTCCACCTACAAAATTAGAATATTTATACCCATCGGCCACACTGTGACCTTCCTCTCTCTTTTGTCTTGCTAGATAAAATTCAAGATGATCTAAAGTAAAGTTATTAAAAAAACAGAAAACCAAACACACACACACAAGCATACACTCACACGCGCACACACACACACACATGCACACACCATTACCCTGAATCACACTGTTTGAATTTCTGCTTCTCTCTGTCAGTGAGACTTCTCTTTCTACAGCAGCTGTGTTCTGTTCATTTCAGTTCAGCATGCAGACCTTTCCTGGATGTCTTTCTTTTGGTTTTTCTGCGTACATCACATGCAGTAGATATCTTGTGAATGTTTTGGAATTTCCTTGAACAATCATAACCTGACATATAAAAACCTTGCAATTTTTTGTACAAATGAGTTAAGATTTCCCGAAGCTGGGAATCTGCCCATTATTCTCCCTGAGATACACCTTGGAACAACCTTAACTATGAAAGACAGCAGTAGAAATTTATTCCCTAAATCTTCATCTATTATAGCTGAATTCTTAACTCCCTCCTCCCATTTTGTTTTGAGGAATTAATTTTAACTTAGTTATGGAAAATGTAAAAGATACAAAACAGAAATAATAGAATGTCCCATATATCTGGCATTCTGTTTTAACAACTACCAACTTATAAGAACTCTTGTGTTACCTATCTTGTTCACTTATTCTTCACCATTGAATTATTTCGAGACAAATCCAAGACATCATTTCTTCTATGAATATTTCTGTATATATGTTTTAAAATGACAAAGGCATTATATGAAAGTATAACTGCAATGCAACTATCACATCTAAAAAATTAATAATTTTTAATAGTATGTCTATTACTTTGATGTGGGGGGAAGAACAAATGTGTAGTAGTTGAAGTTCATGACTAATAAAATACTAATGACTTGCAAGCCTGACCACATATGGTCACTGATGTTTCTTTGAGCTCAAGAAGGTCCTAGAAGGACATCCTGCAGGGTGGGTTGGTTTTCTGAACGGACAGCAAAAATATTAAGAATGACTGCTTTTGGAATTTGGAATTGGTATTCAAGAGGGGAGTGATGGAGATTTACTTCCCATTTTACCCTCAGTACTACTTACCTTTTCTACCCCTTATCTTTTGCACATCAAATGTTAAATCTGTGGAGATGAAAAGGAGATCTTGGCTTTCACCCCTGTCTATAGATGAAAAGAATCTGGCAAATTCTACCATGAAAAGGAAAGAATTGAAGTCTGTGGAGTGACCACATAATGTGTTTGAGCTCCCACCCAGCAAGGCTTATAGGAAGCTGGGTGTTTCTTGGGACTTGTAGAAACATTGGTTGTGCTACCATTTTGACCCTCTCACTAATGTTGGCGATATCTGTGTCATCGATAGAAGCTGATTTCCTCTATTTTAGATTTGATAGATTTACTATAGTATGAATTTTGGACTCAAACTGGAGAATCAGGGCACTTATGAGATTATCAATCCTTTCAGAAACTAACAGCAAGGCAAAAAGAGAGAGCTCCAAACTAAGACCAAAGTGTGCTACTGACAACCAATAAGTATCCCCAAGTGGCAACATTTCTTATCAAAATGTGACAGAAGTTCTCTTTTTAGAAAGGTGCCGAGTTAATTAGCACCTTATAGGACCTTGTTAAAGCTCCGAATGACTTTACATCTGCTGATAATTTAATCGTTATACATGTGACACAAGAAAATCGAGCTTCACATTCTGTTACATAATGTAAATCGACAGTCAGTGAATGCTGCTCAATAGCTTGATGTCATTAATAAGGTAGTTTCTTAAACTCATAACAAATATCAAGTTGTTTTCTCAGTAGGTTAAAAAAATTGACCCAACAAAAGTGGCAGTTAAGAGACATGAAGACATGAGGCATACAGTGCTTCCAGAAGAGGTCATCTGCTGATGCAGAACATCGTGTGGCCACTGATCTTTCTCGAAGGTTAAGAAGGTTCTAGAAGGACACCTGCAGTGTGTGCTGAAGGGCACTATAGCTACTGCTCTCCCAGGTTGTCTTTACCTATTGACTGGATTTGAAAGAAGGATCCTGCTTCTGCTCTAGTGGTTTCTTCCTGAAGATTAGCTGAGATGGTGCCGTGTTCAGATGAGGAATGGGTTGCTTTGTGAACAGACCTGCAGACTGGCCTCCTCTTACACATCCATAGGCATTAAGAATTGGGCCAAGGGGTCCTTTCTGGTCTGAACATTTTGGGAGTCTCTTAGGTCTGGGGCCGTGGCATAGCAGCCCAGGGAGTGAACTTAGGACTAGGGCACAGCCTGAACCATATCCTTCTACTGACCACCAGTCCAGGCAGCTGGAGCAAAAGCACCCAGAGCCAACCTGCATGGCCAACTTTGTGGCCTCAAGGCGGGGCTTTCTCTTCTGCTTGTCCCCACATGCTGAGCTAGTCCTCAGTGTTGCCTGGAGTCATCGGTATCTCTACATCTGTGACTTTGATTTTCCTTTTAAACATCCTGTTGTATGTAAGCAAGGAATATCTTGTTTAGGTGAGGTAGTTCAGAGTTAAAAAGCCACAGGTAAAAACAAAAAAGCAAGTCAACCCCCAAAACAAAGAGGAGGCAGGGGCTGGAGGTAGTAGCAAGAATCCTAACTGTAAAGGTTTGGGTTGGATGGAGCAGACAGGCCAACTGTTTTCTCAGGGTAATCAGTGAGTGGCTTGAGATGGTGAGATTCTTGAAGACCTGAGTACAAGTATCATATATATAGGAGGACTGGATCTGAGGAGGGATGTCTAAGCCTAGACTCCCCCCATCTTTGGAGAGTAGAGATTGGGGCAGCATCCCCTAATGGATGGGGGTTCTCAACTAAAGTTCCTAAGACAGAAACTCCCAGAGGAGCATGTCTTGCTCAGTCTTAGGGTAAACCCCTCGTGTGGGTAAGTTGTGGTTCACTTGGGCAACAACGTAGGGGCAGAAGTGGCATGATTGTCAAGTCAGCAGCTTGAAGGGGTTTGGGTTCATCAGTGAATTAAATGTGTCCGTGACCTGGTCTGTAAAGTGCAAAGAATAAACCAAACCAGAATAGTGCTCGGTGTGGCATGTAAGTGATTCAGTGACATAAATATTCTCCAGATTTAGTTTGTTCTGTGTTCTTGGAATACAAAGTTGCCTAACTTATAATGTGTGTTTTTCCTCCTTGTGTAGCAAATAGATACATGATCATTACAGAAAATCAGAAGCTACAGTAGATAATAAAAATAAAGAAAACACAGTTAATAAAAAACCCCACAAATATTCTATTATATAAAAATAAATCATGTAAAATTGATATGGATTTCCCTTTTCTCTTTATTCATCCCTTATGACACGTGTTCATACATATATATAATGTTGTATTTTATATCATAATTTTCCTACTTAATAATGAAGCTATCTTTTCATGTATGTACAGTGTTATTTTTGATGACCAAATAGTATTCCACTGCATGAGTGTGCTTAATCTCATTATCTAATGATCAACATGATGCTTTTTATAGTATTTTCTTTTTAGGAGTTGTATTCCCTGAGCTACATCTCTAATAGTGAACCCCTAAGGTTTTCTGGCAAAAAAATGAAAAAAAAGCTTCAAGAGCCATAGACCCTCAGAGTGGAAAGAGAACTTGGTTGTGATTTTGGAAAACTTCAACGTAATTCTATTAGGTGCCATTTATAATCACCTCAATACTCGGTGGTCAAATCTCTTTTTCACAGTAATGGGAAATTTGCTGTGTTAGGAAGTCATTATAAAATATTTTCTCATGAAATGATCCAAATATGCTCTAGAACATGTAGACACAGAGTCAGATAGGCTACATCTGGAATCATGGCTTCTCCATGCCCCAGTTTTGTGGCCTTTGGCAAAAGATTTAATCTCTTTGGTACTCAGTTTTATCTTCTGTAAAGTGGGTACAGAAAATAAGCAGAGGTACTTCAGACAGTTGTTAGGGATATTAGAGGAGGCATGTGGAGTACATAGTAAAAGCTCAATGAAAGTCAGTAAAAACAATGATAATATTTGGTCATTGTCATAATGTGGAATGTATTTGGTCCCTACTATTTGACACCCTGTGCCATTTAAAGGTATTGGATATGTTTTATCCCTTTTCTCAGTCTTCTCTTCTTGAATGTCTTTGTTCTTCATATGACAGCAAAGCATGTGCCTTTACTCCACCCAGCTCTCTCTCCAGATATGTTTCTAGTTTACTCATTTGGGATAACTTTATCTCTTGTCTTCATCTTCTCACAATCCCTTCCAACACTTCTTAGACAAAAGCCTAGCTTTCTGACATGATCTCCATTGGGTCCTCTGTTGACTGCACAGGAGTCTTCCTTCCCCAGAACCTCTGCTGCTTTCTAGCCTCAGGAGACAGGGATGGAGAGACACTGTTGTGCTGATAAATTCTGTTTTAAAAGGGGTAGATGTGAAATATAAACTATTTTGGCATTTGATATATCTCGCTTCCCATATTCTTCTTAGATGTAGACTTTGATGTAATTATTAATTAACTGCTAATATAAAAATATTCTTTATGTAGAAATAACACACCATGAACTGCTTGAGATCGGGGATCTTACATCCTTAAGATTGTTCTTCCTGCCCCCTTGCTGTGCCTGTTGATGGCTAGGGCTATTAATCATTATTGTGTATGGGACACTTATGAGATGCCAGCTACTGTATTAAGTGCTTTAAATGCATTATAATTCTCCCAGCACTGTTATGAAGGAAATAATTCTGTTCTCACTTTTAAGAGTTGAAGAACCTGGGACTCAGAGATAAGCCAAAATACTCAAAGTCGTGCTAGCTGATAAGTTTTGGAATATTAGCAGGTCAGGAAATAACAATATTTTCTCACTCTCACAAACTGAGAACTTATTGATAGACACTGGAGTCAAACAGATGTAGATGAAATTATCCCCATTAGTACTGCAGAGCTGATTGGAAAGTTTGCTTATAGATTATAGCTGACAGGGCTTATTTTCTTCATGAGTTAAGGGTTTGGGAACACCTACTTGAGAGATAGTTAGGGATTGAAGAACACAGTTCACTGACTCACAATAATATGGGGAAATGAATAGGGGGAGGGGAGAATGGGAATGAATGTGAACCCCCAGTTTACTTCCTTTGAAAAATTTGGCTTTCCTAAGTCACCAGGGGAGATCCATGAGCCCCTGATGATTCGAGTCAACTCTCTGTGAGTAGCTGAAGAGAGACTGGGAGATGCCTCCAGTGGAAGATTTCGACTTCCTCTTCAGAATATCTTAGGAGAAAAAAATATTCTTCTTTGGTGAATTTTTTCATGTGTTGACATTTCTAAGGAAAACTAAATAAGAAGTATATTTTTGGTTGGCACAATCCTGCTCTTGACATGGTAGATAACTGTATGTGTGAGCACCCAAGCTGGTCTGACAACTGAAGTGATCTGCTATAAAAACATTAAGTGACCAAGAAGGTGAGCAGACCTTCCAGGTCTTCCCAGGCTGACCATACACATCCAGCCTGCTGTCCCTCTCTCACATTAGAATAAATCAGAGAGAATGGTGTCTTGCCTCAAATTAAATTCTCATCTTGGCCCAACTGTTTGAAAGGGCAACTGCCTTAAACCTTTGAACTTTATTTGTAATACAAAACTTCAATTAGATAAAGGACAATAATTAGCAGATCTTTTATCTTTGGGCATAATTAAATCTTTAAGAAGGGACGTTTTAATCAATGAGTTGTAATGACAAGTTCATAAATTAATTAATCCCACCAATGGAGGCTTGGCAGTAATCAATGGATCTTTAAAGAGGTTCAGGGTGAGGGGACATGGCTATGTGAATACAAAACAGAACTCAGTGGGTTTGGTTTGGTATAAAGATTCTAATTTATTAAGGATTAGCTAGTTCAAAAGATTACCTATTTAAGGGAAAATCGTTTAAATATTAATTTTTAATGTGAGGAAAAAACCATCTCTTGCAAGTTTTGTTTTCAGTGTTTCTCAGAGTTCTTAACTCACACCATGGCGGCTAACACACATCTGTACCTCCTCTGTGTTCCAGTTTAGTGGTTTGATAGCAAGCTTGAATTGGACAGGAATCTACACTAAGGTCAACTACCATTATCTATTTTAAGGGTTTTCTTCTAAAATGGGATTCAGCGAACTCTGACCCACTTGCCAGATCTGGCCCACTGCCTGTTTTGTAAATAAAGTTTTATTGGAACACATCTTCTTTTTTTTTTATTAATTATATTTGACATCATTTGTAGTCCCCAGGGAGTACCCACCACCATTTCACCCGTGCACCATCACCTCAGTCCCTTGTGC
>JAGFMF010012167.1:1993554-2030116 GCA_019455555.1 Galemys pyrenaicus | reverse complement strand
ATAATGGTTGGATTAGCTTGCATTCCCACCAGCAGTGTACCAGGGTTCCTTTTTCTCCACATCCTCGCCAGCATTTGTTATTGTTGGTTTTTTCAATGGGAACACATCTTCTTATAAGTCATCTCGTTGCATGGAAGCCTTCTCCTAAATCTGGGATGACCTCGTCTCAAGATCCTTAATTATATCTGCAAGAACTAATTTGTTAATAAGGTCCCATTCTAAGATACTGGGGGTTATGACATGGACATAGCTTTTAGTTGAATTCTAAGACAGTTCCATCCTATATCTAGATCACATCCATCATCTGCTTTTGAATTTAAGACCATTGCCTACTTTCTTGGGGCAGGAGATTGAATTGAAGAGCCACAAGAGTGGAACTGAGAATGGGCAGGCAAGAGCAGCTAAGAGGCTGCTGTGATCTTCCAGATAGGAGATGATAGATGCTCCCAAGTGGTAGCCATGTGGTCAGCAGGGTGGGGTGTGGGGGGTGGTTCTGGGCATAGGAGTAGCTTTGTTGGGATCTAGCCATGGCCTGGGGGACCTAATTAAAGTGAGTCTTTTGCAAGATTGGTCGATATTTTCTACCCTATTCTAAAAGGACATGCAAAGAGAAGGTCTCAGAATATCAAAGAGATGCTAGTTTTGGGAAGGGTCTGACCCAGCACAAAGAAGATGCTTAATACACACTCAACGTATGCTGGTGGAATAAATACCAGCTGGAGATTATTCCAGAAGCATTTTTTTTCTGAGTGCATATTGACTTTGGATGAGGATGTAGGTCTCCCTTGTTTAAGATGCTTAAAAAAAAATAACAGACTCATTTGAAGGGGGCTCAGAGTTCCTTGGCAGGGAGACATTGGACACTTGGAAATATTACTATTATTTCTGGAACCAAATTTAGCAAGGACGGTTCTGTCTTTAATTACTGGTTGATACTGAGTTGTACAGGCAAATGATTACATGCACAATTAGTTGTTCCCACAAGTAGCCAATTATGGGAACGATTATTTAAGAAAATTGTGGCTCCTACTAAAGGGACATTACATCGTAGCCTCAAAATACATTTCTGTATAAAAGTTCCTTTTATTGCATGTATTACAATTTTTTTGTTATCTCCTGAGCTTCTAGAGAAAGTGACCCTTGTGGTCTCATTTGTGGGGAAAGAATGGTGGAAGTCCCAATCTTTGGGGCACAGTGAGTGAGACTTCAGAAAGAGTGGGGCTGAGAGCTGGAAGCTCTTCCAGGACTAGTGTTGCTCTGGAAAACATGTTTTAACCAGCTGGAATCTGGAGGGAGAGTTAAGTCTCTGGGTAGCTGATAACAGGATGGTCTAGCGGAGCCCTATAGCGGAGCTGTGTGCCATTGTGAACTTTGTGCCTGTGCTCGACAGTGCAGTTTTCACCGCCTCCTCACGAAGATCCTTATCGAGGCCACTTCTGTCACCTGAGCATCATATATCCCTCCGCGCTGTCTATTTGTCATAAAATCATTAGGTTCTGAGCTACAAGGGCTGTAGACATTGTTTAGTCCATCTACGTCATTTCACAGATGATAAGACTGAGGCCAGAGAGACAAAGGACTGAAATGTGACATCAGCTGATTCAAAGGCCTCAGCTCTTCTCCATCATGCTATACTGGCTGTAGAGGACACCAGCTGTGGGGCATCTAAACATTTTAAATGTTGTCAAGGGCCAGCCAAATGTTGTCCTCCATGTCTGGCACACACTGGGAACCATGCCAAGATAGATGAGCAAAGAACCTTCTAGTTTAGAACTCATATTTTAGAGCTGATGGAATTTGGAAAATATGTTTATCTAAGATTGCTCTTTCCCTTTGAATATTCCTCATGATATAGACTTTGAAACCTCCATGATCAGCCCTAACCTTACCCATATTAGGAGAAGTAACAAATCCAAATGCCTGTGTTTGGAATGATTCAGATAACTTTGTTCCCTGCCCCCAAATATAAAGTGTGTTTTTATATTATTGTGCTAACTACTGTTTATCAAGTCTATTCCCCTTGTTTTCATGGTAACATCACAATTGTACCTTCCTGTGATGTAGTACATGATTGCAGGTATCCTGCACTAATATTTTATATCCATGTCCTTGCCAAGGCCTCCTGAGGATGAGATACATTTTCCCAATATTTGGAATAAAGGACTGATGTTGAAGATCTACAAAGAACTCATACATCTCAACAAAATGAAAACAAATAACCCAAACAAGAAATTGGCAAAACAGCTAAATAGACACTTCTCTAAAGAAGACATCCAGATGTCCAACAGGCACGTGAAAAAATGTTCATCATCACTTATCAGGGAAATGTACCTTAAGATCATAATGAGATATCACTTACCCCTGTGAGAATCGAAAAGACCAGAAGCAAGTGCTGGTGAGGATGTGGAGAAAAGGGAATCTTCCTACTCTACTGGTGGGATTGCAGATTGGTCCAGCCTTTATGGAAAGTAGTATGTAGGTGTCTAAAAAGATTAACAATGAATCTTCCAGTCATTCCACTACTAGGTTTCTGCCTGAAAAATTAAAAATATACTAGCTCAAAAGGAGACTTGCACTCCCATGTTTATTGCAGTGTTCTTTATAATAGCCAAAATGTGAAAACAGTCTAATTGTCCCTAAACAGATGAATGGATCAAGATGATGTGGTATATACACACAAAGGAATATTACTCAGTGATCAACAAAGAAACTCATGCCATTTGTAACAACATGGTTGGAGCAGGAAAGGGTGATGCTAAATGAAATAAGTCAGAAGGAGAAAGATACTGGACAGTGTCACAAATATGTGAAATACAGAGAAATCAAACTAAGGGTTAGATAAAGAAATCTCATGGGGCCTCCCTGGTGGTGCAGGAGGTTAAGCAACGCACTATGAAGCAAACCGCAGCCACTACAGCATGAGTTCGATCCCTGCCGCTGGCCAGGGAGGGGACCCACATGGCGTATCAGACCTCTCCTGTTGTGCCCACTGCTCCCCTCAGCAGTTGTTTCAGTAAGTCTGCCTGTTCTGCTCCCCACTCTGTCTCTGGTGGGTTCTCTCACTGCCCACACCTCTGGCTTGTACCCCAGCTCTTGTGTGCATAAATAAATTAAATCTTTAAAAAAAAAAAGATAAAGCTCAAAACTAACCCTTGAAAGCTGACTATAGAATTGAAGAGTCCAGAGGTGGGTAAGAGGAGTAAGACCAAAGAGTGAAGGAAACTATAGGTGATTTGGTGGATGCACTATAGTGATAATAACTGTTGGGGGATCCTAATGTTACCTCAGTTAACTTATTTATTAATTTATTTATATATATTTGACATCAATTGTAGTCTCCATGGAACTCCACCACCGTTTCACCAGTGCACCATCACCTCAGCCCCTCGTGCTCATTCTGCCTTCATCGCAGTCCCTCTCGCCACCTCACAAAGTGCCTCTGATTTGTCTTTGTCTTTTTGTTCTCATTGTGTTGTGATTTTTTAAATTATTATTGTTTTTACCTTGAGCCCTTATTTTTTGTTCCTTTGTAGTCCTCCTAGAAGTGAAACCATCTAATATTTTTCTTTTGCCTTCTGACTTATTTCACTGAGCATAATACCTTCTAGCTCCATCCATGTTTCTAAAATGACTCTAGTTTATCTTTTTTGATTGATGAATAATAAGTAAATTTGGAAAAAAAATATTTAACCTTCCTCCCTCCCCGCAAAGGAAACATTTTCTTGCTCCTTGAATTTGAATTTACCCATGTGATTTGTTTGGCTAAGTTGCCATGACCTGAGCAGGACTTTGAAGAATACTTTCACCGTCCAGGGACCCATCAAGAGGAAGAGAACTTGCCAAGGGTAGTTGTTGGTTCCTTAATCTGATCCACAAAATGAGAGATGTGGAGTAGACCCACTCCTAGAATAAAAATCTGTTGACCTGACCTGGGCTCTGTGGCCTGGGGCCCAAAGCCTGGATTTAGCCTTGCCAGATGAGTAATAACTGATTTGCACACTTGTGAAAGTGAGAATCAATGATTGCCATTTTAAGCTGCTGTTAGATTGGCTCATTATGTGCAGCATTATTTTAGCAGGAGCTGGTAGATACTTTTTATAATGCTTTTTGAGTAACACTGAAGCAGATAAAAAAAAAAAAGCGAGAGAATACGCACATGGGAACCAACAAGAGAGAGGATAAAGACACTGACATGTGCATGGCCGTGGAGCTACAATGTAGTTGCTTTCAAGATATTCTAGAGATTTCCCCCAAAAGCATATCCAAGTCAATCTCAAAAATAATTGCCTCATGGACTAATCCAGGAAGTGAATGGACTAGAATCGTCTCTTGCCAATATGAAGTTGTGTCTGGGTTCTCCTTTGTCCGCTCTCTGGCATCCAGAAAGAAGGGATGGTGGGATAATTGGGACTTGGCAATAACACACTCTTGTGGTCTCACTGCAGATGTCCCTGGCACCTTTGCTAGATAAGCTTCAAGGTAACTAACAGTCAGTTTCTTTGGTTGACTGTTCAGAACTCTTTGACTTTCCAGGAATCTGGGGATCAGATTTTGAAGGGTGCTGTCTCCACTTATGGGAATGCACATCTGCTTTGTTCCCTGGAGGAGTATGGCCAAAGCCTCCCTCCTCCCGGGACACCAAAACCTCTTGACTCTGGATAGACCGCAATCGAAGATGTGGTTTCTTTCTCACAGGTTGTTTTAGTGGTTCTCTGGACCATGCTTGAGTTGTGCTGTGAGTGAGAAAAGAACAGTTTTTTTTGGGATTTTTTGGTAATAAGATCCCGGGGATTGTAGGTGACTTTTATGTCCTTATGTTATTGGCACCAGTGGCGGCTTATCCAGGATGAATACTGGGGGTAGAAAATTGAAGCAAACACCTCAAAGTTTAAGGGGGTGCTATAAAAATTCAGGAGGGAAGATATTCTTTTAATACAGTACTTTAAAAAGTCAAAATTAATGCCAAAATGCATGATGGATTTTTATGGTTAGGTGAGCATCATTGCTCATCTAACCTCAACCCTTGCCTTCCCATTACCACAGCAAGAATTTAGCTCAGCAAACTGTAATCTCTTCAGAGTCCTCAAGGGCAGTTGGTGTGACTGCCTCCCCTCCTCCCCTCCACCAGGGGCAGTTGGCTGTCTGGAGACTTTTTTGGTGCACAACCAGTGGGGGAGGACGGGGTTTGCTGCATCTAGTGGGGGGTGGTCAGGGATGCTGCTAAACGCCCTGCAGTGCGCGGGGAGGCCCACAGTGAAGAATTGCTCGGCCCAAAATGCCAATAGTGCCAAAGGTGATAAACTCTGCTTTAGAGGTACTTAAAGCATGTTGTGTCCTTGTCTTTAAAAGCTCTGCATAAGTAGAAAGAATATGTCAAGGAGAGTTGGGCAGGGTAGTAAACAACTTCAGTAGCAGCGATACACATTTTTTCTCCCTCTGTTGAAAAGAAGAATCTGATCAGTCTGGAAAAAAAAAACAACAAAAAACCAAAAAACCCAAAACCCAAAACCAAAACTGTGCTGTCTCAACTTCTCAGCACTGAATTTTCTACTTCCCACAGGGTGGGCTGGGTTAAGAAGGACCAGGGGCCAAGGATCCTGCAACATGGATGGAGCTAGAAGGAATTATCCTCAGTGAAACAAGTCAGAAGGCAAGAGAAAAATATCGGATGGCTTCACTATTAGGAGGAATATGAAAGAGCAACAATAAAGAAAAATAAGCTCACGGAATTGGGCAGTTATAACCAAAAGCAAACAAAAAACTCAACAAGACCAAAAATCCAAGATAAACCAAAGGGACCATGGGGCGGGGAGGGGAAGGAAGGGAGGGCAAAGACGGGATGAGGGCAGAAAGAGCACAAGGGACTGAGGTGATGGTGCACGGGTGGAATGGTGGTGGGTACTCCCTGGGGAATACACACACACACACACACACACACACAATGTCAAATACAATTGATTGCATTTTAAAAATAAATAAATAAAAACTAAACAATTTTTGCATCTGCCTTTGGGCACTGGACTGTGAGTGACCAGTGCCCACTCCAAGGGTGACTGACGTTGAGAAATGAGCCCCCCCTTAGAGTCCCTTGGACTCTCCAATGCTTAATTTCTGAGAAAACAGTGGTCCTCAGTCAGAAGACGTTGGGGTGGCTGGGCTCAGAAGTGGTTCTCCAAAGAAAGTCTTAACCTTTGGTAGCCTGTTGGTTGCCTGTTCATCTGGCGTCCCTCCTCTTTCTGTAACGCTACCTCATCCTTGTCTTAGAAACAGGTAATGATATTCTCTATTGTTGATACAACAGGCACTTCCGTTCTGTGCTTGTTTCTGTATCCCTGCTCATACCTTCTAAGTAATTTTTCATGAAGGTCTTTTGATGGTCATTTGAGCTACTTGAGTGGAATGACCCTGCTGCTGGTAGCCTGTAGATAAACTCCTCTTTCAAGCCTTGTCAAAGCCTCTGATTTCATCCCTTGGTTACCTCAAGTTTTCCTATTCATTCATCTGACTTTCATCCTCCCGCTGGGATGAGTTCTCCAAATAATTAGTGAGCTGACCATGGGCAGGGCTCCCTAATTTCTTCAGCCTCAGCTTTATCATCTGTTAGTCTGAGATTATAATTATCTTGCCTCCAGACCTCACAGGGCAATTCCAACCATCTAAAGAAATCACATATGCCAGAGAACTTGAAAAATTATAAAGCACAACACAGAGCATAGCTGCTATTACTTTTCTTGTTTCCCCACATTCACACCATGCTATCACGTCTGCTTTCAAAAGCCTCCCCTGTGAATTCTTAACAATATAGGAATGAGGCCTGTTCATCTTAGATTTGGAAGAAAACAGGCTGCAGTAAGCACGACTTGGAGGTTGGAAAGGAGAGTAAGTCATGACATTTGTACACATGGATACCCAGTGCATCTTTCAATGGACAGAGCCGTGGAGAATCCTGGTCATTTATTCATTAAAAAGCATCAACCGAGTGTCTTGCAGGAGTCAGTATAGGGTTTGTATAACCTAGTGCCTTTGTCAGTTTGGCTGCCATAACAAAATATTAGGTAGCTTAAAAAACAGAAGTTTTCCTACAGTTCTAGGGAAGTCCAAGTTCAGGATCCTGACTGGTGGGATGCTGGCTGATGGGATGCTGAGGAGAGCTCCTTTTGTCCTCACATGGCAGAGAGGAAACGCTGGTGTTTTTTCCTCTTCTCATGTGGATGCTAACTCTGTCATAGGGGCTCTATCCCATGACTTCATCTAGACCTAACTGTCTCCCAAAGGTCCCAGCTTCAAGTACTATCCTCTTGGGGTTAAAGCCATATGAGGGAGGGACATAGTTCCATCCATAGTACCTAGTGTGGTAAACCTTAGTATGGCACTAATTGTGAAGAGAACAGGACCTTTGAAAATCTGGAACCAGTTCTTGCTACTTGGATGACTTAGCACAGACCATTCTTCATCATCTCTTTCTTAGAGTAATGATACCTTCCTTCCTATGGGGTTTATGGGAGGGTTAGGTTCAATCATTGTTTAATTCATTTTTGTTAAGTATTAATTATTATTGGTCATTAACACATGCAAAGTTGCCTGGCGGATCTGAAAAGCTTTTTATTTGCAGCCACCATCACCAACATTATCAGCTTCTTTTCTCTGCTGTCCACATGATTTTGTAATCTCCATCTTGTCCTGTCTTGTCATTTGAAAGGAAATGTCATGTTTGGATGAAGAGCGTGCCCCTCGCAGTGCCCAGTGAGGAATGCTTGCTGTCCCCAGGGACGCCCACAGCTGCTGGGACAACATGCAATAGATACTTTTCACCAGACTTTCTGCTACCACCCTTAGCCACGAGTCAGACAAACTGGGACTGGGCTGGTTTTCACCTCCCATGCTGCCAATAAAGGCATAGTTGACCTTGCCCAAAGGCCCCAATGAAATTCTTGGCCAAGTTAACTTTGTTCTTGCCTGCAACAATGGGTGGGATTGTAGCTCATCTCTCATGGAACCACCAGATGGCGATGTTCCCCTTATCATTGCCCAGAGGCCCGCAGCTCTGCCCCGTCCCAAAGCATGCATCCTGCTTAGGTGCCTGGGTCTCCCTGCTGAAGGCCATGGTATCTCAAGACCCACATCAGCAGGATATCTCCAGGTCTCGTCATGGAAATCCCTTCTGCGGGCAGAGAGCATATTCAGGGTTGGTCCAAGGAAAGTTACTTTCGGCATGTCCAAATTGCTAAGCTGTTGTTTGCTGGCGATTTTGGTCTTTTTTTGGAGAACTATGTCCAGTGAGTGGCTCAGAGGAGTCAAATAATTGACTCTTGAGCATCAGTTGATTTCTTGCTCCCTTCCTTGTGTAATTGCCCTCTTAGTGGTTTTTTGACAAATGTAACCTTAACAGTTAGCCTCCATAATATGCTAGCAGAACCATTCCCCACACTGTTTGAAGTGCAGAGAGTCCCTAATAAACCATGAACTACCTGAAAACAGAAACAGACTGCAGGCAAAACCCTTCGGTTTGATTCTGAGAAAGGATGTTAGGTGAGCGTTCAGCCTCAGCCCACTGGGGTCACTTTTCCCAGCACTTGCCTGGTGCTGATGTTGAGACACAGGGCCTCTCAGCATAGCAGGTCACTTAACGTCAGCCTGCAGCCTTGCGGTTGTGAAGCAGGGTGAGAGGGGTACTGTGGCCACCCAAGGGCAGTGCCCAGTAAAGGACAGGCCACTGTGGGTTCTTCCCCTGCATGCACAGTTACGAGACCACTCAGTTTCAGGGAACAACAATAATGGGTTTTATTTAACTGACAGGTGAAACGAAGAGTTACAAAGGCCACAGTAGCTGGCCACCTCACCCTATATAATGGCCACAGTGTTCAGAAATCCCAAACAAAAAGCCCCTTGTCCAAGAAGGTGCTGACCCACCAACAAGGGCCTGCAACACGTGGCAGCTGGAGATGGTGGTTCGGGATCCAAGTGCAGCCGCAGGCGCTCACAGGCTAGGCTGTTGAGATGACACCATAGAAGCCACAGCAGTGGTCTGAAGGTCAGGAGGAACAGCAGCAGACAGTGGAACAGACAACGAAGGAGCAGCACTGGGAGGTGGTGCCGGACAATCCGGTAAACAGCTCCTCATGAGCCATTGGCATCACCGACGATCACTCTTCCCAGACAATTGCAGTAACAAGGCCAGAGCCAGGCCCTGGCTCCCAGTCCCTGCACAACTCTTTTGCTCCCCTCTCTCTGGAGGTCAGTTGCTGGAAGCTGCTGCTTTCTTCTTTTCAAGCCAGGTACACAGTGCAACAAGTCTCACCTGAGGGTCCACATCTCGGGATCTGGGAATTGTTCCTACCTACCTTATATCCACTTTGAGGGTCCCCCTAGATACTGCCTGATTGTACCATTCAATCTGTCTGGCACCCACGGGAGGGGCTGTCCACAGGAAGTAACTTTTGGCTGGGCAGTAAACACCACGTTTTTCTAATGGTTCCTGCTGCTTAAGTGACAGTCTGGAAAATGCCACTGTCTCCTTGCAGTCAAGCCCTGGTTACAGATTTGGTGCTGGCATCATTACTTATTTCCTTCGTGTTCTCACTTAGTTGTTTAACCATTCTGATCTAAAAGCAGCTTGTCTGTAAAATGGGGATAATCGCAATCTGTGCATGCCACTTTATTAGAAAACTCGAATGAGGTAATATACTTGAGATTCTTGGGACAGTGTCTGGCATGCTTAATGGACAACTTTATTATATAACAGCTTTGTCAAGAGATCACCAGAAGACCAACTCTAGATCTGAGGCACACAGCAGGGGAGAGAGAGGATCGAAACAGGGGCGGGAAGAGCATAAGGGCCCATGGTGATGGTTCACTGGTGTTGTGGTGGTGGGTGCAGGGACTACACTTGAGGGAAGAAATCAAATACCAAATGAAAATGAACAACAATGTAAGAAAATTAAAAAGGTTAATGAAAAAGCAAAGATCACCAGAGGAAAGAAGTCAAGGAAGACATAGAGAAAGAGACCGGAGGCCTGGAGTGGATGGATCTCAAGATAATAGCAGCAGACACAAGACCCAGAGTAGAACGATGATGGTGAGCCCTGTGAGGGCCTCTGGACGAGAACCACAAGGCTGTGACTGTTGGTTGGTCACTCAGTCAAATTTCAAGACCATAACGAGCCATAGGCTATACTGGGTAAGATTCTTCTTAGCTTTAAGATGAATGTGCATGTGATTGCACGGTTACAGTTATATCTGTATTTTAAAAAAGATTTTATTTTTGCGTAGAAATACTGGGGTACAAATCCAGTTAAAAAATGGGCAAAAGAGCTAAAAAGGCAATTCTCCAAAGAGGAAATGCAAATAGCCAACAGGCTATGGTACATATACACAATGGAATACTATTCAGCAATCAGAAATGAAAAACTAGATGCATTCATAGGAACATGGATGGAACTGGACGGGATTATGCTCAGCAAAGTAAGTCAGAAGGCAAAAGAAAAATACCAGATGGTTCCTCCCCTAGGAGGAATATAAGGGAACCAAATAAGGATCAAGGAAAGGAATAAGAACAACAACAATAATAACAATAAAGACACAAAAACCAAAAATGAAAAGAAAAGGACAAATTGGGGACACTTGGTGGAGAGGGAAGAGGGGGAGGGTTCAGGGCAGATGGGAGCATGGGGGACTGAGGTGATGGTGCACTGGTGATATGGTGATGGGGAATACATGGGGATTACAATTGATGTCAAATATATATAAATACAAAAAGTTAATATAAAAAAATACTGGGGTACAGGCCAGAGGTATGGATGGGGTAAGGATTCATCAGAGTCAGAGTGGGGAGCAGAACAGGCAGATTGACTGAAATACACTGCTAAGGAGGGCAGCAGGTGAGGCAGGAGAGGTCTGCTGCGCCGTGTGGGTCCCCTCCCTGGCCCGGGATCAGACTCAGGCCATGGTGCTGACGGTGCTGAGACTCGACCCTGAGGCCACCAGGGAGGCCTGGTGATGTGTGTTTTTCTGTTGTTCCTTACTACCCTATATTCTCTGTTCTGAGCACTCATAGTTCCTCATGAGTGCTGGCACACACGCACAATGACTAATGGAGAGTTCCTTATTCTCCATCACACTTCCTTTTCTTTTCCCCATGCTGCCCTCTTGGCTTCGTCCTCTTTTCTGTTTCTCTTCCAGGCCCAACTCAAACGTTCCTCTGGCTGCGGTTCCTACCCCAGCCCCTTACTCTCGCCTCAGGTGTGCCTGCATTCCTGAGACCGAGGCGTGCATCCTGGCACCTTGTTCACTTCACCTTAGTCCTGGCCAGAGTGCACTTAAAACTCCAAAAATTAGATTACACTGTCTGAAAAATAATGTTACCACATACTTTTTTTTCTGGCAAAAAATATATCAAAATGTTATCACATACTATTGCCTGGCTCAGATTCTCTTTGACAACATTCCTCATATTCATTTTGGAAGGAGGTGGGGGACCTCCACTGTTATCTATTTGAAATTATCCTTCCAGATCTTTTGCTCTTGCATTTGTTTGTGCACGTGTTTGCTTATCATTAGTACTGGTTACGCACCTTGACAACAGCACGTATTGCATTTTGGCAAATATTTTGTTTCCATATCTGTCTCCCCGGATGGGCTGCAAGCTATCCCAGGGCACCAACTATGTTTTATTCATCTTTTTAGCTCCAGAACCAGCGCTGATTCAGACACACAAAGGGGTGTGTTTCCATAGGCAGCTGCCTTGCCAGCAAGTGTGTTGCAGGTCTGCAGGCCAGAGAGAGGTAGGGAGAAGGACAAGGCAGGGATGGGGGAGAAAATCAGCAGAGGAGGGCCTGGTTGTAGTATAACCTCTCCATGTTGGCTGAAATTCCCAGAAGACATCTCGGATCTCCACAGAAGCTGCAAGAAAGGGCAAGGTTGGAATGAGCAGCTGAGCAGAACATTGAGTTAAGTACAGGCGCTGATCCCTGAAAGGCTGGGTTCAGCAGAAGAGATGGCTACAGAAACTGGATGAGGTTGCCGTGCGGACCCTCCCGCCCAGGGCTAGGATGTGCCTGGTCATTAAGATTCAGTGGGGAGGAGCAGGCTCTCTGTCCAGAAGATGCCCACTAAGACTAGACTGTACAAGCACCATCTGGGTGGTAGAAGGACTAGTGAATTATGTCTCGAAACTTATGGAAAGTGACTTCTGTCATTGCAAGTGCATTTTATTATTGTAGTTAGGAAGATTGTTTGCAGACTGGAAATGCTTTCTCCAGGATCCTCCCCGAAGGTGGAGAGGTGTTCTGTTTTTGTAGCCTGTCTCCTTTCTCTTAATCGTTCTGAGTCTCTCCTCTGGTGCCTATGTCATGGCCTCTGTCTGAAGATGTTATCAGTATTTATCTTGTGTCTCTGATGAGTCTTCTGTGGATTGTGTGGCTGTTTTATGTGAGTGGAGCATCACACTCTACAACCTCTCTTTGACACGTCTGTGTAACTTCTGTCACGCTGAAGTGGGGTACCATTGGCTACCTCAAAATGCTTGTTTAAGGAGAAAGTGACATTTCATTTAATCTAATTATTTAGAGACCTTGTTTCATCAGAGGATGCATGTTTAAGTAGAAATGTTAAGTAGACTAGCAGAGGCCATCGAAAGTGAAATTCATCTTTCAGTTGGGGGAGAGTGTACTTTAATATCTCCCTTTTCTGAGTCTTCAGTTTTTGGTATGCTCTCAACCAGAGCTGGGCAAATGATAGCTCTTGAGTCACCTCCTGTTTTGTCAATAAAGCTTTACTGGAACAGAACATGCCCCTGTGCTTTGTGTGAGGCTGCTGTGCATGCTCTAACAGCAGAGCCACAGATTGGGACACACGTCTGGCCCATGAAGCCAAAAATAGTTAGTGTCCACCTTTTCCAGACAAACTTTGCTTGCTTGTGTTCTCGAGATTTCCTGGATGTCAGTGGGGCTGGTGTCTAATCTCTGTCCCATGGTTCTCTAGTGGAGGCCTCAGTTCTGCAGGCAGCTCTATTAGGGACAACCGTGCACCTGCCCATATGAAGGTGTGCGTGCAAGTGCATGCGTGTATACAAGGCTTGTGCGGGGGCACAGTTTTGATGCTTCTATACCAACCATGGGAGCAGCAGTAACTGCGAGGCAGTGTTTCATGTTCTGAAATTACTACACATAATCTAGTATGTAACTAGTATAGTATATAGTACCTATCTATCTAGTATAATATAGTATAGTTATAGTATATACTAACTATACAACAGCGATAACAAAACCTTTCCTTCTCATGCAGCCAGGTTTTCCCTGCACGGTTTGTGAAAGTGGGAACATTGACCACATCTTCCCTGACACAGAGAATTGGCAATTAAAACAATCTTTTGGCATGAATAAAAAAAACCCCAATAAACTAAGTCAGTACATACACCCGCATATATAACATTATTTTTCTCCTTTCCCCCCTTTCCCATGCACCCTTTCTCTATTTTCTCTTTGTGTATTGTTATTTTTATTATTATTAATATTTTGGTCAGAGTAATAATTGTAGAAGGTTTTAAGCAAGTCTCATGATGCCTTCTTAGACTGATTACTACATTTTCTGTTAGATTGGATAATTTGACACCTGTTGTATGCTAGCTGATTCATGACAGAAGAGAGCTTTATCTCTATTCATATCCTAAATACCACCCTCCCTTCCACTTACCTTGGGGTCCCCAGTTTTATCCTATGCTCTTGTGCTTTGTCAAAATGTCTCCTTTCCTCTGTTTGAAACTGCCGTCCCCTTCTTCACCAGATATATTTGTAATTATCAGTCCAAACCAAGTTCTAGATTTTGTGTCACCTCTCCCCAGAATGTGCCCAAAGTCACCTGGACTGGGGTCTATGCTCACTCCACAGGCTGGTCTCTGGGAGCCCCACCCTAGAACATGACATTCTGAGCTCTAAGGACTGTCCATCAAAATGTGATTCCTTGAGGACAGGCACAGTGTCTAGTTCTGTGCCTGGAAGATGGAGAAAGAGAAGAGCAGATCACAGTGGCTACCCTGTTAGATTCTTCATGTTCCCTCTCCCATGGAGTCCATGAAAAGCACCTGAGGTGATGTCCTTGTTGTTCTGTTTATTCCTTTGGAAAATTACAGAGATGTGAAACTCCTTAGCTCAGAGCTATAACTGGTTGGCTGTGGTCTGAGTCAGCTCTGTCTGACTTCTCACAGTCTTTCTGTCCTGTTGTACTGCATTGTTTGATGTTGAACACAGAGAGGGACATTAGGAGGAAACAGGCACAGAAAGACTTGGTAATGCCAAATGATTTTGAGCCATCTTGGAGGGACTGGACATAAAAGTAGAGGGTGCAGGATAGGGACCTTCCAAGAGTGAATTATGCAAACATCAAGAAATTGTTTATATTTTAATAGAAAATGAAATAGCATTTGTTTTTTTTAATCTGGAAATTTGCTGAAGAAAAGTATATAGCCTTGGTGGCCTCAGATTCTGAGTTCTGAGTTTCTGAGGCAGAGCTAATGCTTGCTCCCTCTTGCTGGCAGCAGGAACACTGACAGACCCACAGACTGGTGCGAACTCCAGGCTCTAATAAAGATCCGCTCCCTTGTTTTCCTGCCATCTTGCAATTGAAAACACACTTCATACCGACAGGTTTTTGGCAGGGGCCATGTCTTCGCCAGGTTTAAGTCATTACACTGGAAACGGAAGAGTTGCTATTCCAGTTGAGAGTGTTGAGCTCAACTTCTCTGGGGAAGAGCATTCGCTTCGTCCTCCACCCACCTCTCCCCCAGGACTGATTCTCTCTACCCAAATAGTCATCTCTTTATCACACCAGGGTGCTTGTGAGGCCATTATGTGGGATTTCTGGAATGAAGTCCTTATTGGAAGCAGTGGCTTCCTCCCCTTGCCTCCCCCTCCAGGAACTTGTGGAATGTGCTTTTCCTTTTGCAAATCTGAGTTTGGCTGGAGAAACTCTTTACTGGGGACTGTATTTGGCCTGGTCTCCATTCAACTTTCTTAAGAAAGCCTGTCACTGCTGTTGTTTTGGCTGTGTGGACCAGCAAACAGAGTTGTGAATTGAACCAGTTATCTGGGGGAAATGCAGGCTGTGAAGATTTCTGCCCATGTCTGAGTAGACTGAGCCAACGATAAAATATTCAAGCGGGGGTTTGAATGTCCCTCATTCTGCCACCCTCTGATTATAGAAGGCCCAGAGAGGGTAGGCACTTGTTTAACATCTTCCAGAACATGTCGGCAGATGCTGTATTAGATTCACTGCCTCAGTCTTCAAGTTCATTTTCACCCCACTCTTTCTTCACATATCCCTATGTCATTCTTGAAATTATTCTCCTTTTAGGACTAACCCCATGAGTGGGACTACAAGGTACACATATTCTGGAGGTTTGTCTTCTGAGGCTAATTTTGGTGATGGGGAGTAGTGTGGAATGCAATAACCAGGCCAGTCTCTGGGTTCTGGTACATTCACTGATGCTGAGTGAAGGAATATGAGATCTGGAGCTAGAGCCAACTTGGGTGTGAGCATCAGCCCAGTCACCTAGGATTGTGAGTCTGGGGCCGAGTCACCTCTCTTTTAACATCTGATTTCCTCATCAGGATGTGGAGCTTAGTAGCACCTTCCTTGTGCCATCATTGTGTGCAGAAACTGGGTGCTGTTGTGCTTGTTCAGTCCATATTAGCTGCCTCTCTTCTTCCTTCTGTTCCTCCTCCTCCCATTCTTTCTCCTCCTCCTTCTTCTAGTCCTCCGTTCCCCCTCCTCTTCTTTGGCTCCTTCTTTTCTCCTGCTCCTGCTCCTTCTTAGATGCAGATCTGTCACCTTAATTGTGTTCACTTTTGAGATTCCTGGAATTAGGGGTATAGTATGGCAGGGAAAGAGGGGAAGGGAATACCTGTTGAACATCTGTTGTGTGCCAGGTCAAAGGCTTCTAGAACAATCCTGCAATTTACCTTGGAAGAGTGGAATCATAAAATATTTATCTGAAAATCCTTAGGTTTGGCCACTCATGTTCATACACGAAGTCCACGAGAATGTTAGAACAGGCCTTGACTTTAGTCCAAATTACAGATTCCAACTCTCAAAAATACCCAGGGTGGGGGAGACACCCCATCATTTCACCTCAACCCTCTGCTTGAGTTTGGACAAACTTTGAATTTCCCACATCTTATGCCCCTTGCTGACTCCACTTGTCTCCAGATTCACCTCAGGCCTGCCCCTGCCAGCAAGGCTCCAGTTGACTTTTGGATGGAAAAGATGGGGGAAGTGTGTCCAGATTTACCTGTCCTTACATGTTTCATGGGAATCTTGGGTTCAAAGATCTTCTCTGTCTCTCAGCCTTAATCTGATACCAAAGACCAGAATGGGGGAGGGAAGGGAGAGAGCTAACAAAACTTGCCCCCACATTCCATGTCCTGAACATGGAAAAGAAAGGGGCATCCCAGAGGAGAGAACCGACTTCCCCTTTCACATGGGAGGAAAGCGAGGTGCAGGGAACACACGTACCAGATCAAGGTCTGATGATTAGTAGAGACGGGCTCTGAATACAGGCCTTTCAGACTCCAGAGCTAACACAACCTTAGCTTTGGATTTCCACTGTGCAGCACTTGAATGTCATAATGGACCCAAGAGTCTCCAACTCAAAAGCCCATGGAACACCCCTGACAGAAACCTGCATTTCTTCTCGGGTGCTGGCTGGCTTTTAGGACTCTGCTTCTGGCTCTGAGATGCCAGCTACGCAAAGACTGTCTACCGTTTTCCAGGACTGGCAAACTAAGGCCTTTGGTGGAATTTGCCACATAGCCATGATCGTGTGGTGTTTTCAACTCCTAAAGCAGAGGTGACCGATTGTGACAAGACTGATTATCTTGCCAACAAAGCCTAAAATATTTGCTACCTGACTCATTACAGAAAAGGTTTGCTGACCTTTCATCTAGAAAAATTTCATTAGTAAAATTTGGAAACTGATACCAGAGCAGTGGAGTATGAATTAAAACACAAAATTATTTTCTTGCCAAGCTGTGCATAATGAAACATTTGGCATTAGAAAATAAGTTTTAGGGTCTATGTGCATAGCTATTTTAAAGTTGCACAATTCCAACATCATTCATTTCTCTCTGCATGAAAAAAAATGGCTGTTTGTGCTTTTTTTTTTTTTAAAAAAAAACTTAATACACTCTTTTGATAACCCCAATCAAATAGAGATTTAATGAAAAAAATCCACTCTCAAATTGATTTGTCATGAATTCTTATAATATTAGTTAAAACCATATGTCATATATGGCATTGTCCCTATTTTAGTTCATTTGACCTTGTATCATGAGTATTTCTCATGTCATTAACATTTTACATAAATGTAATTACTATGGTTGCACAACATTCTGCTCTACAGTAATGCCCAACAATTTATATAATCATTATATTTTTTAAAACTTTTCCATTATACTTGAATCTTGATACTTAAATCACTGTTCACATTTCTAATTTTTTCTTGGCACAGATTCTTAGAAGTAGAATTCCTGGCCAAAGCATGTGAATATTTTAATGGTCTTGATTCATTTTAGACTTTTTTTTCAAAAGGTTTGTCTGCTTTATATTCTACCTGAGGATAAGGATGTTTGTCAAACTACATGCACTGAACCATTGTATATTGTTATTTTTAATGCCTCCCTTATGATGATATGTAAATAGAGTATTTTATTTCTGTTTTAATCAGCATGTTTTGATCACCATTCAGGGTGAGTTTTTTTTTTCATATGATACTAGCTATTTATGTTTTATGTTCTGAAAATACTCAGTTCTAATTATATGCATTTTTACTGGGAGCTTGAAATATTTTTAGAACTTCCCTGGATCTAGTTTTTAATCAGTTTTATTGATTAGTTCTACTATTTTCATTTGTTAGTGTTTTTTAAAATTAGTTTGAAATGGCCTTTCTGTCTATCACCCCTGTCTCCACCCTACCCTGTTCATTTACTTTTCTCTACATTTCCCCCTGGGCTACCAATTTCCTTTGCAAACTGTAAAGCCCTTCATGTGTTGTCGTAATTGCTCAACCATAAGCGCCTGTGCAGCTAGTTACCTCAGCATTGTGTTTGACCACTACATAACCTTGACCTGCCACTGCTGCCATCTGCCAGTCCCAGATCTTCAATGAATCCATTTCATGTTTTAGGTGTGGGAGCACTTTGGAGACAACTTAACAATGGATTCATTTAATGAGTTTGTTTTAGTATTCCTTGAGCATCTACTGTTTCGGGCACTGTTCTAAATGTTTGGGATATGTCCATAAATGAAGACTTCTATGCTCATAGAGCTTGCATAGAATTTTTGCTCTGTGGGGGGAGACATAAGATACAATAAATATAAAACATAAGCAAATGAGTCGTCAGTGCTGTGGAATGAAAAAGTAGGGTAGCATTTAGGAGATCAGAGATAGGAGGATGATTGTAATTTTAAATGGTACCATCAAGTTAGCCTTCAGTAAAAAAGGCAAGATTTGAGCAAAGACATTAAGCAGGCAAAGGGGTAGATGCACACTACTTAGAAGAACATTCCAGGCAAAGAAAACTGTCCTCAAGTGGCGCGAAGATGAGGTGTACCGGTGTTATTTAAAGAACAGCAAGGAGGGAAAATGGCTGGAGTGAACCAATAATTAGGATACTGGAAATAAGAACAGAGAGGGTAGGAAAGAGTCCAGACCATGTCAGGTTATGCCAAGGAGTGTGGCTTTTACTCTGCATGAAATGGACAAGTGGAAGATAGTTGCAGAGGTTTGCACAGAGAAGTGACTTGATCATACTCCAGCTTTGAGCATTCTGCTCAGGTTGCTCTAAGGAGACCTTTCTGCAGAGGAGGAGAGGTGGCAGTTAGTTATGCAAGTATTGCAAGATGATGTACACAGGGTGGCGATGGTTCAAGCGGGGGAGAGAGTGGAACACTATCAGATTCTAGATGTATTTTGAAGGCATTGTCAACTAGATTGAACATTAGAGTGTGTTTGAAATCTCAAGAAAAAAGGATAACTCCAAGGTTTTTGACATGAGCAGCTGGTAGGATGGGCTGCCATTAACTAGTGTGGGGTAGTTTATGGGAGAAACAGGCTTCAGGGTTGAATATTGGCGGTTGCTTTTGGACACATTTTATGTGGAATGTCTAATTACACTCCCTGGTGAAGATGCTGAGTAGGTAAAGCAGACCAGGTTTCAGGAGAGAGGTCTGAGACATATATAAAGTTAGGAATCTTCAGGATAATGTTGGCCTTTAAAACCATCACTGCAAATGATACTTCAGGGGATTGAGTGCAGCTTGGAAATGGCCAGATCCTTACAAATGACCATGTTCTGATAGGAGCTGGACTCTGTGGACTGCTAATTTATTTATTTGCTTTTTCTTTTACTTATTGGCTCAATGCTTTTCGATCTGGGTTATGACTCCTGCCAGCAGTTACATGAAAGGCTATATGATGTCATATGCTCTGTGCCTTTCTTGACCTCAAAACTTGTATAATACATTTATGTTAAAATTACACTTTCTGGAGTAGCATGCAAATGGATTTTTTTTAAATAAAACATAAGTTTTAAAGAAAATGTATGGTTTTTTGAGGATTTTTCTCACTCCCTTAACTTGGTGAAAGACTGAAGGTATGTACTCACTAGGTTAGGAATATTGTGGTGAAAAATTAGGGAAGTCTGTTCACTGATTCCCCATGACAGAATAAAGTTCCAGGTTAGCACCCTCATTCTTTATCTCTTTATCTAACTGGCTTTAGAACTTTTGATTGTTGCTCAAATCAAGCCTTTATTCCCTGGTGAAAGTTTCTAAAGCATACTGTATTGTCTCAGAAAGAATATTCCAAGGAAAGAATGAATATGTTTTTTGCCCTAGCAGCAACTTTATAATAAATGTGTGTTGTTTTTATGATGATGATTTTGTGATCATCATCAATTGGATGTATGATTTTCTAGATTTACTTGTTAAAAATACAGTTTCAGGATTTGGATTTCGTATAACTCAATTTATCTTCACAATTTTCATAGCTGCATATACATGAAACTTTTAGTCTCTCACATAATATGCATATCAGCAAAATTGGGTAAAGGATTCAGGAAACAGTGGGTCCAACTTAGAAAAACAATTAAGGGGTAACACACCGTTTGTTTAGGTTGAGACAGAGAGATGGAAAGCTCCAGAAAATAGATACTGTGTGGAGAAAGTCTTTGATACTTTTTTAGATTCTAGAAATACGTAAGGATTTCTAGATCCATTTGGAGGAGAGTGAAAAGGCAACTTAAAACTTCTGAAAAACAAAAAACTATGTAAGCAGAATAATATTATTGCACTTAGCTTGATCAGTCTCCCTCACAGAAGAAATCTGTACTTGGTTTTAGAGGTAGGACAAAATTCCCACTTCCCTTTGGGATAACTACCATTTCCATTGGTAATAGTAGCAAGAATTCAAAATTGAAAAGATGAGAAACTAGTTTCAAATGTGTGCAAAACATTTGAACTCAGTCTGGAACTGTTGGCATTGAAAGCCTGAGTTTTCGTCTTTCTATGTTGGTCTTGTCAGAACGCTTAGAAATGACGATCAGCCACTGAACACTGTAGGTACAATCAGTGTTTAAATCATAGATCCATTACCTATTAACAATGGAAGTCCAAAATAAAGCTACTGAAGATTGAAGCACCCCATCCCTAGCCTATGTGTATTAATTAGTAAATAGCCAAGTATTCTACCATGGTAATATTGAAGGTAGCATTTTATTAGAATCCTTCAATTAGTAACTCAACTAGAAGTGATGTTGCCCAAAGAGGACATTTGTCAATGATGGGGGGCATGCTTCCAGCATCTAGAGGCTAGACACCAGGGATGCTGTAAAACATTCCACAAAGCCTGAGATCAACTCCCACCATAACAAAGAGTTATCTAGGCCAGAGCATTAGCACTGCTGAGGGCAGGAAGCTCTGCCCCAAAGAAAAAGCATATCTAGAGAAAGGCATTACATGCAATTGAATTAATATATGGATTCTTTCTCCCTTTTTTTCTCTAAAAGGTAATTGAGTTTTTTGAGTAAATATGTATCTCATGACATTACTAAGCAGTGTTTTGATATAAAGGTGAAAACTAGCCATCTGTAACAATCTTCATAATGCAACTACCCACTGATATTCTGTCAGAGTTTAGGTGTCTATCAAGCATGTTGTTCAGTGGAGTGTATATCCTCTGTGTGAGGTGGGTGTACATATCTAGGCTGTTGGTGTGTGTGTACAGTCTTGCTAGTTTTGATGGGAAGTATAAATTGGGTTTTAGAAAAAGATGCTCGCCACTACTTCTAAGTGATGCCTTCACTTCTTCCTATTAAGATTTCCCTTGCAACTTGGCCTCTTTTAAACTCCTATCTCGTGCATTCTCTCTTCTAATCTAATACGTCCGCGTACATATCTAAACATGATCAGTGACAGTTTTCGCTGCAGGGTGAGGCATTCACTGACAAGGCCAGTGAGTGCTGATTTGAGACCAGCCATTGTGAGTGACTTCAGCTGTCTCTTCAAGTGACATCCAGCTACTTGAGAAAGGAGCGATGACGAAAGTTCTTTGGACAGAAAACTTTTGCTGACAAGAAGGTGACAGGTCCTTGCACAGCTGGTCTCTGATATGCCTCGGAAAGGGCCCACAGAGCGACTAATTTGAGTTTTGCAGTAGCTGGGAGGAAGTGTGGGGCCTGCTCACTCTTAGGGCTTGGAGAAGTCTGTAAGGCAGCCTGGCCATGGACAGAGACTAGATGAATCCATTGTTGGTGGCAGCAGCCCAGGGGAAATATTCTGGAGAGTAGACTTCTGTTGGCTTTTGCCTGCCTAGAATCTATTCTTCCTTCTTCTGCTAACTACATCATTTTTATCTTTGACAAGTCAACCCATCTGTACTCTCATTCAATGGGAGCCAATCCTGGATTCCTGGTTCCAGGGATTAGTCAATCAACATACCCATTCCCTTCATTCCAGTGGTAGGTTCAAGGAAGGATCAGTGACTCAAGATGAGCCTATGAGACACAGTTCTCTGCCTTTTGCTACAGTTCTTGGAAAAGAGAGATGCCTTTTATCCTGTAGAAATCAAACTGTGAATACAGGCCCAGGATTTCTAGGAATCACCAGCAAGAACAAGTCAGATAGTGGATAAGCCAGCTCAGAGATTAGAAGAGTTAAGAATGGAGAGAAACACTTCAATGCTGATGACATTAGTGCCCCATTTCATCTGTGTCTGAAGAAAACGCTCTTTTACTTTTCCATTACACAAATTTATGAATTCTTGTTTTCCCCTTTAGTTAATTTAAATTTGTTTCTCAATAGAAGGACTACTAATCAGTTGGAAAAAAAAAAACCCAACACACCATTTTTGATTGCTTACTGTGTTCTAGTCTGCATGCCCATGAGGCCAGTTATCTGCATAACAACAACCTGTAAGGTAGGCAATCCTGATGTCCTGTTTCAGTGAAAATCTGTGATTTCTAGAGATTGGTAAGTTCCCTGTCTTAAATTAAACTGAAACCTCTTTTTCTGTGGAGAGAGTGTCCTGGAGCCAGACTTACATGGCTTGGTGTCTTTGTCTTAATAATTCTTAGCTATGTCCATTTCTAAGAACCTTAACATTTCTATACCTCAGTTTTCTCATCTGCACAATGGAGATTATAAATAATTGTATCTCAGATGGTTGCTGGGGCTATGAATACTCGTTCTGTGAGGGTAAAATCAGCAAACAAATGTGAAGGCAACATGTGAGCCAGAGAACACTGCACTGGCGGGGTTTACTTGAGTGCCAGTTTTCAGGTGGACAGACACTTGGGAGGTAGTCCTGTGCTCTTCCCATTCACCACTGGAAGGAGTGGAATATAGCCCAAAGAGCAGTTGTTTAGCATCACACTGACTTGTAGCGTGGCCAGTACTCCACTGGTACAAGGGTACAGAAATGAGTGAGGCAGGCTTTGGTCTTTGAGGCGCTCATAATCTAGTAGAAGAGACAGACAGGCAACAATTCAGTGTGGCAACCTGTGAACAGTGGAGGTGTTGGAGTACATCTCAGGTTCATACTTAGGGTCGAGGAGGGAGAAATTGATCCCACCGGCAAGAGACAGAAAACAGTCTGGGAAGACTATTTCAGCTAGATACCGAAGGATGGATAATTTTTCATAAGACTAGAGAAAAAGTGCATTTTGCAATATGGTGGCACTAGCCACCTCCAGCACGTAGTACAGGTCCAACAAATTTCAGTGGAGGAGAACTGGCCGTCTCACGGCAGGAGGGTTAGTCTGAATTAAGATGTGCTGTAAGTGTGAAATACACACTAGATTTTGGAGACGTAGTTACCCTCCTCCCACAAGAAGAATATAAGTATCTTCTTAATAACATTTCTATATTGATTATGTGTTGAAATGACAATATTTGGGGTGTGTTGGTTTAACGAAAATATATAGTTAAACTGGATTTTTGCCTGCTTATTTTTTAAAAATGTGGTTATTAGAAAAGTTAAAATTACATTTATGGCTCTTCCATTTGTGGTTTGTTTTAGCTATATTTCTATTGGACAGCGCTGCTCCAGGCAGAGGAAATAGTAAGTGGAAAGGCACAGAGGCAAGCAAAGCATGAATGAGTGCAAGAAATTGGCTGACTCTGTTGGAGTATGGAGGCTTCAAAAGCAGTGGGTGGCAGGGTGGGGGCTGTGTCAGCCAAAAGGTTGACAGCTCAAAACATGTGAAGAAGCTGAGTGACATTCTGATGGCCGTGGGGAATAATAACGATTTCTAATGTGGGGGCTCCATGGGCCGGTTTATGTGACTCGTCTTCAGGACAATTATCAGAAAGAAGGTGATTGTCCAGGTGTCTTAGTTCCCTGTGGTGCTGTGAAGGTGACCACAACATAGTGATTTCAAATAATAAGAATTTATTCTTCCACAGTTCTGGAGGCCAGAACTCCAGAATCAAGATGTTAGGAGGGCCCTGTTCTCGCTTGGGGTTTCAGGGGACAGTCCATCCTCTTCTAGCTGCGGGCGGTGTCAGGCATTCCCTGGCTTGGGCGGCATCACTCGTCTCTGCCTCTGCCGTCACGTGACTTCTCTCTCTCAAATCTCCTTCGTCTTTCTTTTCTAAGGACACCTGACATTAGATTTAGGACCCGCTCCAGATCCAAGATAATCTCATCGAGAGATCCTTTACTTGATACCATCTACAAAGACTCTTTTTTTTTTTTTCCAAATAAGGGAAGAATCACAGATTCTGGGGATTTAGATGGGAAATATAGATTTGGATACCACTGTTCAACTGTTCAATCTACCATAACGGGTGATAAGAGAGTCTGCATAAGGACAGGATCATGGGATGGAGATGAAAGGATACATGTGAATAGTATTTAGGAGATAATTAGGATTAATGATTAGCGTACTACACTCACTAAGATTTGCTGTCCAAAAATCCTTAAGTGGAAGGAAGCGAGTGGGGTATAACTTAAATAAGACTTCTCTGAGTCAATGAATTGTTGAAGCTGGTAGGTAAATGGTAGTCATTATCCTATCCTCTTCACTTTTTTATATATTCAGAATTTTCCCAAGTAAAAGCATCTCAAAGAAGATGAGCAAGAACACTTCATTTCTTTATGTTAATTACTTATTAATGAAATCTCAGTTTTGGTTAAGTGCTCACAATGTGCCTGGCACTTGCTGAGTCTCTTGCTGGTGGATTGTGGGGCAGCCACAGATTTGTTTTTCCAGCGATGTGACACTCCTGTACCACGTGACAAACAGGCCTAACGATACACTTCTTTGCGGGGAGCCACGTGCCGCTGTGACACAGTTTTGTCTTAGGATAAATTCCCTTTCATCACAAGAGAACAGGAGATTGCTATCACCTGTCCAGACGTGGAGCCGTCACAAGCTATGACTAGCCAGGGTCTCACTGGATGGAAATAGTCTGTTTTTCTTAATCAGCTCAGTGTCACTTACAAGTAGGAATGAACAACAGCAATTCCTTCCTGACTCCATAAACTAACTGTCACAGGGAAAAGATAAACCTCTTTAACCACGGGAAAACAAAAATATTTTAATTGTCTTGTCTTCATAGCAGGCAGGTGTTATCTCAGTGGAGGAGGAGGAGACAGAATCCCCTGAAATATTACGTGCAGTCAAGAACATGTGGGTGAGTGTGATTCCGTAGTTGAACCCACATGCTCTTTCTCAGATTGTTTCATTGCAAAGGTGTAGTATAAAAATAATGTCAGGAGAACGATTTGCTGGGTTATTTAAAAGCCTGCACACACCATTTGCAAAGTATGCTGCTGACAGTTAAAAATGACATCTCTATTATTCATGGGTTCTCCCCTGACATAGAAGACCAAATGGGGTCTCCCCTGACATAGAAGAGGTGGCTTGAACTTGGTGGTTGTAAACAAGGAAAGAGGAAAGTAATGGAGTTCAAGATGTGCACCTGTGTTTAAATGTGTCTTGGCTATTTTGGGAGCTCTGTATTATGATTTTTCTATGGGGGTCGACCGGCACAGGGATATCTGAAGTCTAATCTAAGCATCACAGAATGAGGTTTCTGTGTACCCTCTCATGGTTTATCTCTGTTTCTTTGCTGGATAATCTTCAGTTTTTATCTGCTCTCTGACTGCAGTGTTTAGGAGCACAGACCTGCCCTTCAGGTTAGCTGTGCTGAATGCTAATCTTCAAGCCTGGGTCTGACTGCTCAGTCCCTCTTAGCATCAGTTCTTAAACAGACATGATGCATTCTAGCTGTTTCAAAAAGTTGTTGAGAGAATTAATGATGCAAGGCGTGTGATGCACTTAGCGCAATGTTTACCCAGAATGAATCACTCAATAAACATAAGGTATTATTAGTGTGAGAATAGTTCCTGGGCTTCAACAATAGTGAGAAAAGAAAATGAAATTCTTGCGCTAATGTGTGCTTGGTTGCTGATGTCACCACGGGGACGCCAGTTAGAAGTGCGGAATCTCAGCTCCCCCAGACCTGCAGACAATGACAGACTGTGCTGCTTCCCTTCCAACCCAGGGACCGTGACCCCCTAGTCCTCATTCCAAAGATATGTCTTAGGGCTGACCCTTGGGGTTCCCTTCAAAGGACGGAGGAGACAAACTCCCTTCAGAGTTCCCTCAGCTACTAATGAGAAAGGGGAGCGATTTCAAAGTGGATAGGATGTAAGTTTGGAATTTTAATTTAGACATGTATTATTTATAGGTGAAAAAAAATTTTTTGAGCCATTAGTTTACATCACTGTATATCAGTCAGAGGGATAGGGTCATACTTCTTGAGGTGTTTTAAATAATTAACTAACTCAAGTATTAAAATAAAAATTAACTAATTTTATTGAAGTAGCATTGACATGGAACAATATATATGATTTAGGGAGTAGGTTCACACCTTGTCAGATGCCTGTTAATACACCACACGTACACCGGGGCACCCGTAATCCTCTACCACAGCCCTTGGACGCCCCCCGCCTTTCCTCCCTACCTCTCAACTCCCTCTCTAGGATCCTCAATCCTGAAGTCATATTTCTAGGATGACCCTGATGTTTTGGAATGTACCCAAGTTCACTGAGAGAATCGAGACAGAAAATCAACTAGAGAAAACAATATATAAATGTTTCTGATTTATGTCTCCATGAGTTGAGAAGGCTGAAAACACTAAAGCTCCTTAGTCTTCAGGTATTTGACAGACGCAGTTTTGGTCACCTGTCAGCTGTCCTTGGATTTCACAATTTGCAGTAACTTTCAGTTTCAAGGATACATTTGAAGCCCTTGCTTGGAGCTAAGAGCATTCACCAGCCTGCCCACCTCAGTCCTGCTTTTGCCATCCTCTATTTGCTGTCACGCACACAGTGATTCGCTGCTGCGTTTTTACGTGTAAGTATTAACACTGAAAACAAGTTAGTTAACAGCAGGGAATTTAGTTAACAATGGGGAAATAGAACTGGAGACATCTGAGAAAGAAAACCAGAAGGCAAAGATTGGGGAGAACTTGGAGAGGGATTTTGCTCGTAGTTTAAATCTGTGAGATGGACACGTTGACTGGAATGTCTACGTTAAGACCAGAGGGAGCGTTTGGCAGGTTAGTGGTTCTTTATCTCAGGGATGAGTAAATTATCTGTTCCTGTGCCACACTCAACCTTCAGTTGTACAATAAATACTTCAAATATCCAGAAGATTATCAGTGACAAATGGGATTGGCATTATCTCAGAATATGGACTCTAAACCAATGGGAGAAAAATTTTGCCTTTGGAAATTCTTTTGAACAATAAAAGAGGCCTCACAAAGGAGAGGGTTTTCTGTCACAGGAATCATGGAATTTCAGTATTTCCAGAGCTCTGTGCTATCGTCTACATCGCCTTATGTGATGAATTCCAGATACTGCCAATAGCATTGTAATACAGGACAGGTTATCCAAGAGAGTTAACTATAAGGTCAGTGCATAGTAGAACAAAACAGAAATCTGCAAAGTGATTGTTACCTTAGTCATAATAAAAATAATAGTTAAAATTAATTGAGTACTTGCTGTGTGCCAGAGACTTTGATAAACTAATTATCCACCCATGTCTCCATCCATACATCCATTTATCTATCACTTGTCATTTGCTCATCATCTTTATAAATCTTCCAGGAGACCCTGGAAGGTTGTTATGACTCTGTCAATTGTACAGATAGGGTGTAGCGCTTAAACCATCTATAACTTGTTTGACATTTGGGGTAACATGAAGGGGGGATGTCTGACAATGGTAGCTTAAGTCTGTGTAACCTAATTGAGACTATTAAAGATATTCAAAGATAGAAATGAATCTCTAGATAGAATGGGGCTACTCAGATCTGAGAATATGTGAGGGAGAGACATAGCAGCAGAGTCTCAGGGCTCAAGGACTTCCAGACATTGTTCAGAGGGGGGTTCTTGTCTAAGTGTCCTCAATTTTTATGGTACCCTGCCTAGGCTAGCTCTTTAGTTATCTACTTCAGGAGCTTCTCTTTCTGTTACTTAAGTGGACATATATTTAAGGTTGTAAATCCAGTTTGTTTGTACCTTAACTGAAATATGTGCAGTTGAGACCATGGATATATGTGTGTATTTATATAAAACATGTCACATATAATATATATAATCACATAAGCTACATATCATTTGTATATACTGGGGACTGGGAAGGAAATGTTTTTGCTCCATCCTGTCATGCTGGGAGCTAATATTTGCTGAAGCCCTGCTGTGTGTCTGTGTACTTCAGTATGTAGTAAAAGCAAAATTTGAACTCAACTCTGGCCACCTTCAAAATTGGGACTTTTCCACATCAAAGTTGCTGTATTTCCTTTTCTTACTTTGAAATACTTAGCCGTTTAGAAAGTGAGGCTCTATTTTAACCTCAAATAGAGAGATCCACTCTCTATTTAGCCAAAGCCAAAGTTAGCCAAAGCCAAGAATAGTGAATGGGGTATGAAAGGTTTCGGCTCTGTTGGACGGGAGAGCAAGGGAGAGAGAGAGATAGAGGGAGAGAGAAAGAAAGAGTCAGACCATGTTTCTGACCCAGGAACTTTTGTCTCGCTCCTGGGCGAGGTTCTCTGGGAGTCGCACCCAGGTTATAGGCTGCGGGCTTTTTATAGGCGGGGTACTAGGAGTGGAAAATTTTGAAGTTCCTCCTGGTGGGAAGGTTGTGGTAGGAAGAAGTTGTCCATTGGTGGTGATCCATATCAAAGCCCTGCAGGTTGCATTCAGGTCCCCCTGCATTCCTGGGCTGCATTCCACTGGGATTGAGCTACCTGAGTCACATGTCATCCTGTTCCACATAGAGAGTGACTTGCTGTCACCATCTTATCTTGGTTACTGCTGGAACTGCTGCCCTGGGGGCCTGGGCGAGGGGTTTGGGTGAGGGGCCTTAGTGAGGGACCTGAGTGAGGGACCTGTGTGACCTTTCAGGGTATAGGCAGACAGGGCCTAGGAGTCCACTCTTGCATCTGGGGCCTTTCTTATAGCCCAATAATTGAGAAGTGCTGCTCAATCAGCCTGGTTCCCCTCTCTCTTGTGGCTCTGAGCTGGATATGGAGTGATGTGAGCTGTGCTGTGTGCAGGCCTGAGGTGTAAATAAATCCAGAGAGATGAATCTCAGCCGTGAAAGTACAGTTCCATTTCACTTGGTGCTTCTCAGAGGCTTTGAGAGCAGCAGCTGGAACTTTGCCCACAAGGGCAGTTTGAGTCCATTTCATGGAGCTGGATTTCCAGATCCAGATCAACTGCAGATGGAGTAGGGCCAGAGTGGATCTCAGGTTGGGAGCACTGGATTCATAGCTTGATTCATAGCAGAGATTTGTTGGGGAAAATGCTGTCAACTTACCTTTCTGGTTTTTTTTTTTTTTTTTTGGTCAGGGGTAGACGCTTCTATTTAGGTCCTAGAACCATGTCTTCAAAGTAAGTGGGTAGGGTATGATCATATAGATTTTGGTTTTTTGGTTGCAAGTTCACATGCCAGAGTAGGTTTTCTTCCTTCCTTAGGCTGCACCATCAAGTGGCTCCCAAGGGACTGGAGGACCACACTGCAGCTCACCAAAGGGGGTGACAGTGGGTGCTTGTTGCCTCTGTTCATCCTGCATATATTTAAAGTTGAACTGCCTAGGAAAATAGACCATAAAAAATTTTGCCAGCCCAAGAATGCTTCTTGCTTTGGGTGGGAATTCTCTTTTTCCTTCGTGCATGAGGGCTTCATCCATCACTGCCTTGCCTTGTCCAATTTCATTAACCTGTGCTTGTGTTCATCTTGTGGCAGCTTAATAACCTTTATTTGTGGAATCCCTCAAAGAAAGCCTTGGTTATAAATCCTGCATCACAGAAATGAAGGTATAAATGCCAATCTGTGTCACTACATAATATTTATTATTTTAATTAAAGAAAATGAATAGCGACATTTATTAGGTCACAAGTTACTTGTTAATGGCAACAAATGACAAAAAAATTACTGATTTTATGAGCAAATCTTGGAACGCGCCTCAGTGATTTTTCTGTTACACTCGCCATTTGAGTGGTGCTAACAATGCATTGGCCACATTTCTGGAAGCCAGTGCTTGTGGTGAGACACACTTCCTGTGCAGGAAAAGGTCAGGTTACTGAGAAGGGGAGGCGGAACTGTCTTCAATTTTAGATTTGCTCTTTTCCCCCAACTCTGTTTAGGATATAGTTTGACATCCTCAGGTAAGGGAGGGGCAGGGAGGTATGGGGAGAGAGAGGGAAGGGCAGAGGGGGGAGGGAGGTGAGGGGGGAGGGGGAGAGGGAGGAAGAGAAAGAGTGTTTACTTCCAAAGCCGAAAAAACAAACATGGTTTCAGGAACTAGGGCTGTGTACAAAAATTGTGGTCTATATATAAGTATCCCTGCTGAAGTACCCATGCAGATTGGGAACAGTATGAAAAAGAGGTTCAAATGCTGGGGACTGAGAGGGTGCTTAAATATACATTATTTAATTGAATGTTCATACTGCTGTCATGAAGAATGCACTTTAATATGTCCATTCATTTATTTTTTTCATTCATTCAACATATGTATTTTTTTATTAGCTTTTCTAGGGAAGAGTATATGGATGAGACAGAAACCACATAGTTGTTTTGTGTTTATAACTGCCTCATGCACAGCCATAGGTGACAAAGCTGGTGTATGAACCCCTTATCTTGGTGACTTCCAGACTTTGATTTTATCAGTATTTATCATCTCTGTCCCTGAAACAGTGGGATTTTGACCAGCACAGTGAAGGAGAAGTTAAAAGGTCTGTGGCTCTGAGGCGCTTGCTGATGATAAAGTTTGTTTTGTCATCTCTACCAAGTCCTGTTTTCTGAGGCTTTTATGCCTTTGTATTTTGTGTGGCTTGCTTCTGGACCAAGTCAAACAGGATAAAAGACAATGCTGAAAGTTTAAGGCAAACTGGTTTCTTTAAAAACTGTTAGCTTACTTATAATCGGCATGGCCTTTATTTCGATGTGTTTGTTTTATTTGACTCCTACTGATGAGGGAATAATGCAACACGGGTTATATTATCTTCAGTGTGCTAGTATTTGTTTTATACCTTTAGTGCAGTGACACCAAGAATAACTTTATTCTAAAGATATATACAGTCCTCATTCATAAGAAGGACTGAGAAATAAAGCCATGGATAGAGAGAAAAATATTTACTGAGTACATAACATGGGGCTACTTACATGGGGCTAGCCATTATAGTTGCAACATTCACAGTCATTATAATGTTAAACGTTTTAGGGTATGAACTATTACTTTCCCACTTTGTAAGTGGGGGAAGTCAAGTTCAAAGTTTTTCTACTCTACAATCAAAGGCTGTGTTTACTTGATGTGTATTTCCATGAATCTTGAGGTCTTGCAGTGCTAACTACTTCACCTATGTAAAAAAATTTGAGGGCTAACTTATATACATTAACATGCATCTTAAGTATGTGGTTCAACAAGTTTTAACAGATGCATACACCCATATATATAACTGACACCCCAATCAAGACATAATAATTAATATCTGCAGGAAGTTTCCTCTTGTCTCCTTCTAGACAATTCCCAACAGACACTCATTGTTTAAAATTTCTTTGGGCGTCCCTGATGACACAGGGGTTAAGTCTAAGTGCTATTAACTGTTGCTAGCCACTGTGGCATGAATTTGATCCCCAGCCAGGAAGCTGACGCACCTGGTAAAGAGACCTCTCCTAATTTGCCTGCTGCTCCCCTCAGCAGTGGGTTTCAGTGGGTCCGCCTGCTCTGCTCCCCACTCTGTCTCTAATGAATCCTCTCAACCTCTCACACCTCTGACCTATACCCCAGTTCTTATTGTATGCATAAATAAATTGAAAGAAAATAAAATTTGTCATCATATACTATAGTTTTCCTTTTTAGTATCTTAAAGGGCAGGTTTATTATAAAAAGGGAAGGGAAGTAAAGGACCCCGACATAGGCACAAACAGGCAGGAAGAGCTGCCCCTGAAAAAGACAGATTTGGCAAAAGCGATGCCTGTATAGTCACAGGTGGGCAGTCCTGGAAGGGGAGCTGCCTCTGCTGCTTTGCAAAGGATGGTAAAAAGTAACACCTGCAGAGTTACAGGAAGGCAGGAAGCTATCGTTTTGGTTTTTTTTTTTTAATCTTACAGTTTACATAGTGTAGTGTTGTCTTAGCACATACACTGTTACTGAGGTATGACTGACATGTAAAAAAGCTGATTATTTTGAATGCGTTTTTCATTGTTATCTTAATAATGACTTAACCTTTTCACATTTTTAATTGTCTATCCAATTTTTATTGTCTATCTAAGGTTGTAAGGATATTCCTATGTTGTCTTCTAATAGTTTTGTGGTTTAGTTTTTACATTTAGGTCTGTAACTCACCTTGAATTGGTTTCTTACGTGTATTGAAGTAGATAGAGGTCGAGGTTCACTTTTTTGCCCTATATACATCAAGTTGTTCAGCGCTGTTTGTTGAAAAGATTCTTTCCCTCATTGAATTGCTTTGATCACTTTGTAAAAAGTCAAATTGCTATCTCAGTGAATGTGTAAGTCTCTCTCTGGACTTTATTCTCTTCTATTGGTCTATATGTCCGTTCAGTGGAGATATTGTTCAGATGCCTGTCCTTTGTGTTTTTACATACACTTCAAAATTAGACTGTCAATTCTTTAAACATTATTATCAGCTGGAAGTTTGATTGGTAGAGTCATAAGTCAATTTGGAAGAGAATTAATATCTTAACAATGAGTCTTCAAATCCATGAACATAATACATCTCTCCTTTTATTAGGAACTTCCTTAATGTCTCTTAGCAGAATTTTACAGTTTTCAGGATATGAATCATGAATATGTTACCCTTAAGCATTTTTGATGTTACTAGAAATTACATAATTTTAAAATTTCATTTTGTTGAATTGTTTAATGACAGTACACTAAATTTATTTTTGCATATTTATTGCGTGTCCTGTGATCTTGCTCATTCACTTACTAATTCATTTACTAGTTCTAGAGCTTGTTTTACAGATTCCATGAGATTTTTCAATATATATGTTAAAAAAAAGGTGACCTGATGGTAGACATTCTTACTTGTTTTTTTACATACATATGCCCTTTAGTTCTCATTCCTGCCTTACTGCTCTGTTCGTTTAATGCTCTTCCTGATGAATTTTATTTAAAGATTTATTTATACACACAAGAACTGGTATATAGACCAGAGGTGGGGGGGGTGACAGGATTCACCAGAGACAGACTGGGGAGCAAAACAGGCAGATAGTCCGAAATACACTGCTGAGGGAAGCAGTGGGCAAGACAGGAGAGGTCTGCTGGGTCATGAGGATTACCTACTTGGCTGGGGATCAAACTCATGCTGCAGTGGCTGCAGACAGCTTCATAGTGCTGCACCTCAACCCCTTGCCCCACCAGGGAGGCACCCCTGATAAATTTTATTTTTTAAAAATTAGATTTATTTAATAATATTTGACATCATTTGTATTCCCCAGGGAGTACCCACCACCATTTCACCCGTGCACCATCACCTCAGCCCCTTGTGCTCCTTCTGCCCTCATCCCTGTCTTTGCCCTCCCCTCCCTTACCCTCTCAATAGTCCCTTTAGTTTATCTTTGACCTTTTGGTCTTGTTGAGTTTCTGTTGTTGTTTATTTGTTTGTTTTTGGTTGTAACTGCCCATTTCCTTGAGCTTTTCTTTTCTTTTTTTTTTTGCTCTTTCACATTCCTCCTAAAAGCGAGGCCATTCAATATTTTTCTCTTGCCTTCTGGCTTGTTTCACTGAGTATAATTCCTTCTAGCTCCAACCATGTTTCTATAAATGATACTAGTTTATAATTTTTGATTGCTGAATAGTATTCCACTGTATATATGTACCACATCTTCTTGATCCAGTCATCTACTTTTGGGCATTTGGGTTGTTTCCAGGTCTTGCCAATTATAAAGAGTGTTGCAATAAACATAGGAGTACAGGTGCTCTTTTGGCTTGGTGTTTTTGTGTCTTTTGGGTAGATGCCTAGGAGTGGGCTTGCTAGATCACAAGGCAGTTCCATCTCTAGTAGATTGAGATACCTCCATACGGCCTTCCATAATGGTTGTATTAACTTGCATTCCCACCAGCAGTGTACTAGGGTACCTTATTCTCCACATCCTCGCCAGCATTTGTTGTTGGTTTTTTTTTTTATATGTGCCGGTGTATCTTTTTTTTATATCTTACCGGTGTAAGGTGGTACCTCATTGTGGTTTTTATTTGTATTTCTCTGATTATGAGGGATGCTGAGCATTTTCTCATGTGCCTGTTGACCATGTGTATGTCCTCTTTGGAGAAGTGTCTTTCAAGTTCTTCTGCCCATTTTTTGATTGGGTTTTTTACTTTATTTTTCTTGAGTCTTATGAGTCCTTTGTATATCTTTGTGATCAGACCCTTGTCTGTTGTGTGGAGCACAAAGATTTTTTCCCAGTCAGTGGGGTGTCTCTTTGTTTTATTTAATGTTTCCTTTGCTGTATAGAAGCTTTTTATCTTGACGTAGTCCCATCTGTTTATCATCGCTCTCATTTTTATTGCTTTGGGGGATGCATCTACAAAGGCGTCATTGAGATGGATGTCTTGTAGCGTTTTACCTACATTTTCTCCTACAAATTTTATAGTTTCGGGTCTTACATTTAGGTTTTATCCATTTTGAATTGATTTTTGTACATGGTGTGAGATAGAGGTCCAGTTTCATTTTTTTGCATATGTGGTCCAGTTTTGCCAGCACCATTTATTGAATAAGCTGTCTTTGTCCCATTGCAAATTCTTTGCTTCTTTGTCAACGATCAGTTGTCCATAGTTGTGTGGTTTTACTTCTGTATGGTTCCGTTGGTCTTTGTCTGTCCTTGTTTCAGTACCATGCTGTTTTAATAACTGTTGCTTTGTAGTAGAGTTTGAAGGCTGGGAGCGTGATACCTCAATTCTCTCTTTCTTTTTTTTTTTAGTAGAGCTTTGGTTAATCGGGGCTTTTTGTGTCTCCATATGAATTTCATCAACATTTGGTCTATTTCCTTAAAGAATTTCATTGAGATTATTATTGGTATTGCATTGAATCTGTAAATTGCTTTTGGTAGGATGGCCATTTTGATAATGTTGAGTCTTCCTATCCATGAACAGGGGATATCTTACCATTTTTTTGTGTTCTCTTCTATTTCTTTTAACTGTGTTTTATAATTTTCTTTATATAGAGCTTTTGTTACTTTTGTTAGGTTGATTCCCAAGTATTTTATTTTCTTGGTTTTAATTGTAAAGGGTATATTTTTCTTGATTTCTTCTTCTTCAGACTGGTTGTTTGTGTATAGGAAGGTTACTGACTTTTGTGCATTTATTTTGTACCCTGCTACTTTACTAAACTGGTTGATTGTTTTAATTAGATTTTCTGTAGAGCCTTTAGGGTTTTCCAAGGATATTATCATATCATCTGCAAATATTGATAGTTTTACTTCCTCTTTCCCAATTTGGATTCCTTGCATGTCCTTTTCCTGTCTTATTGCTCTGGCTAAGACTTCCAGTACTATATCAAATAGCAGTGGAGAGAGTGGCCATCCTTGTCTTGTTCCTGATCTTAATGGGAATGCTCTCAGATTTTCACCATTGAGGATTATATTTGCAATGGGTTTATCATATATAGCTTTTACCATGTTGAGGTATGGTCCTTCTATTCCAAGGATTTCGAGAGCTTTTATCATGAATGGGTATTGGGCTTTGTCAAATGCCTTTTCTGCATCAATTGATACGATCATTTGGTTTTTGTTGATATGTTGGATTACATTCATTGATTTTCAGATATTGAACCATCCTTGAGCTTCTGGAATAAATCCCACTTGATCACGGTGAATTATCCTTTTTATGCATTGTTGTATTCTGCTGGCTAGAATTTTGTTGAGAACTTTTGCATCCATGTTCATTAGGGAAGATTGGTCTGTAGTTCTTTATTTTGTGTTATCTTTGTTTGGTTTTGGTATTAGTGTAATATTGGCTTCATAGAACGTATTAGGTAGTATTCCTTCTTTCTCGATTTCTTGAAAGAGTTTGTATAAACTAGGTACTAGTTCATTTCTGAATGTTTGGTAGAATTCATTTGTGAATCCATCTGGTCCTGGGCATTTGTTTATTGGGAGTGCTTTGATTACTTCTTCAATTTCACTACTTGATAATGGTCTGTTTAAGTGTTCTAGTTCTTCTTTGTTTAGCTTAGATGGTTATAGCTTTCTAAAAACTGGTCCATCTCCTCTAGATTGTGAAGCTTGTTAGCACATAGCTGCTCATAGTATTGTCTATTCTTTTAATCTATTTTGAGTCTGTCGTAATTTCTCCTCTTTCATTTGTGATCCTGTTTATTTGTGTTTTCTCCTGTTTTTCCTTCATTAGCCTGGCTAGAGGTTTATCTATTTTGTTTACTTTGTCAAAGAACCAGCTTTTGGTTTCATTAATCTTTTGGATTGTTTTCTTGATTTCTAATTCATTTATTTCTGCTTTAATTTTTATGATTTCTTCTACTGGT
>JAGFMF010012167.1:1953733-1978857 GCA_019455555.1 Galemys pyrenaicus | reverse complement strand
CACCTCCCCTCCCTCCGCCCACCTCCCCTCCCTCCGCCCACCTCCCCTCCCTCCGCCCACCTCCCCTCCCTCCGCCCACCTCCCCTCCCTCCGCCCACCCCTGTGGTCCCTTGGATTTATCTTTGATCTTTTGATCTTGTTGAATTTTTATTTGTTTGTTTGTTTTTGGTTATGATTGCCCATTTCCTTGAGCTTTCTCTTGTTTTTTGTTGTTTGTTTGTTTTGTTTTCTTTTTATTTTTTGTTGTGGTTGTTGTTCTTTCACATTCCTCCTAAAAGCGAGGCCATCCGATATTTTTCTCTTGCCTTCTGGCTTGTTTCACTGAGTATAATTCTTTCTAGCTCCATCCATGTTTCTATAAATGTCCCTAGTTTTTTTTTAATTTTTGATTGCTGAATAGTGTGTGTATGTACCACATCTTCTTGATCCAGTCCTCTACCTTTGGGCATTTGGGCTGTTTCCAGGTCTTACCAATTATAAATAGTGCTGCAGTAAACATGGGGGTACAGCTGCTCTTTTATCTTGGTGTTTTTGTGTCCTTTGGGTAGATCCCTGGGAGTGGGATTGCTGATCATAAGGTAGTTCCATCTCTAGTAGGCGGAGGAACCTCCATACAGTCTTCCATAATGGTTGGATTAGTTTGCATTCCCACCAGCAGTGTACTAGGGTTCCTTTTTTTCCAAATCCTCTCCAGCATTTATTGTTGTTGGTTTTTTGATGTATGCCATTCTTACTGGTGTAAGGTGGTACCTCATTGTGGTTTTAATTTGCATTTCCCTGATTATGAGAGATGTTGAGCATCTTTTCATATGCCTGTTGGCCATTTGTATGTCCTCTTTGGAGAAGTGTCTTTTAAATTCTCCTGCCCATTTTTTGATTGGGGTTTTTTACTTTATTTTTCTTGAGTCTTATGAGTCCTTTGTATACCTTTGTGATCAGACCCTTGTCTGTTATGTGTAGCGCAAAGATTTTTTCCCATTCAGTGGGGTTTCTTTTTGTTCTGTTTAATGTTTCCTTTGCTGTACAGAGCTTTTTATTTTGATATAGTCCCATCTGTTTATCTTCTCTCTCGTTTTTATTGCTTTGGGGACTGCCACCGCGAAGGCACTGTTGAGATGTATGTCTTGCAGCATTTCCCCTATGTTTTCCTCTATATATTTTATAGTTTTGGGTCTTACATTTATGTCTTTTATCCATTTTGAGTTGATTTTCGTACATGGTGTGAGATAGTGGTCCAATTTCACTTTTTTACATATGTAGGGCCAGTTTTGCCAGCACCATTTATTGAATAAGAGCAGTTTAACTCTCGTTTAACTGTCTTTTTTTGGTAACTCCTTCCTGTCACCCCAGGATCTCTGAATGCATCCCCAGTAAAGCAAGTATCCTTAAGTGGCTGATCTCATGACTTCCTTACCTTGACTTTATTCCTGGACTACAGTGACTTCAGGGTAAGTTCCCACTCAATGATGATGATACATTTTCTAGGTGTTCTGCAAGTTCTTGGACCTATGGGCAGCAGCAATAAGAGTAATCCATTTAAATTCAAAAACCTTATTTAGTCCTGAAAACCTTAAGGTTTTCAGATGAATGGACCCATTTCCCAATGCCCGGTCATGAGCTGGGACAGAATACCTGATGTTTTTGTGAACAGTTCATTCCTTCTTCCAAGAATTTTCCACCAGTTGTGTTCCTCATATTAGTTTCTGCCTTAGAATGCAAGGGACTAAGAACTGAAACTGCTGTTTCTAAACACTGACATATTTATTATACAGATACATAGTTTTGAAGATATCATTGTTTCACTGCCATCATGAAACTCTACCTAGATTTTGACATCTATGCTGTGCTTAGTGTATGCCACTTTCCTTGAATTAAAACATTCAAGTACTGAGGAAAGAATCTAAAGAGACTATCAGGAGAGAAAAGGGCCATCTTTCCGTACATCTGTAGTAGTATACAGGACTGAGAACAAATTTGCTCTTATTCCTTCTACATTTGTCTGCTGCCAGAGGGCATTTAGTTCCTTTTCCCAGTTTTGATAAGTGTAATAGGCTCACTCTACCTATGAGGTCAAGCTGGTATAAATTGCTCTCTGGTGGCTGTTTATTCTGGCAGCCTATGGAAGGATCACGGTAATGCCAATAAAACCTTCAGAGCTGGTATCTGAGACTGTTATGGAAAGATTCCTCTATCATATGTTTGGATGAACACAGGTCCTCATATTAATAATTTTGTTCAGGTAGGGCCAAATATTGTTTCTGAATAAAAGTCTAAATATCAGACAGAGATTAAACCCTGCCCGAAGCATGTATCATTGTTCCTCTTTTCTCAAACAGGAAAATTCAAGGGAGGAACCATAATGACTCCCACTATTTGGAACTCTGTTCCTGAGGCAGAAAGCTGAGATCGATATTTCTTGGTTTCGATGAGCTCAGAAAACATTTTCTATAGTGCCAATCATACTGCTTACTTGTTTAGCTTGTTTAGAAGTTTTCATTGTTGTCCCATTGCCCATGACATGAAAGTCATCATTAATAATGATAGCAAGCCTTGACTAGGTGCTTAAAATCTGTTGATCTCTTCTGTGCATTCCCTCTACTTTTGTTCCATATTTTTAGGTGGCTGGTTTAAGGGGAGTTGGGATGTGTTTAATAAGATGTATAAGACACACAAGCTGTCGTGAGGAAAGATGTTTACATTCAGGAAAGCCTAGAGACAGGAGGTGTGCGTGCCATGCAGATGGGCCATGTGGGGAAGCAGAAGGGCCCATAAGAAGGTAGAAAGTACGAGGGGAAAACATGGGTGAGAGCCTTTATTATGGTCTGAGGAAAGGAATGGGTGAGGCAGGGTTAAATAATTTCATCAGGTTGTGGGTGTTGGGGCTTCTACTTGTCTGATAGCTGGCTCTGGGATGATTATTATAGGGAAGGAGTGACCAAGAGTATGAGAACCTGATCTACCTGTTGTCTTGGCCTGGGAAGAGGAAGAAACTACTTTAAAAAATAAGAATGATCCCTTCTAGCTCCATCTATGTTGCTGCTAATGGCCTGAGTTTATCTTTTTTTATTGCTGAATATATGTGTATATAGACCACATCTTCTTGATCCAGTCATCTATTTTTGGGCCTTTGGGTTGTTTCCAGATCTTGACTATTTTAAATAGTGCTGCAATGAACATTGGGGTGCCATACCACCCTGAACGCACCCGATCTCATCATGTATCTTTTTGAATTAAGATTTTGTGTCCTTTGGGTAGATTCCTAGGAGTGGAATTGCTAGGTCATATGGTAGCTCCACTTTTAGTAGTTTGAGGAACCATGCTCAGTGAAATAAGTCAGAAGGAAAAAAAAATATCGGATGATTTCACTTATAGGAGGAATGCAGGGGGACCAAATAAGGGATCAGGAAAAAAAATCAATAAAATAAAAAACCAAAATCAGCAGGTAACCATAAGTCAGACAGTCTGCGTGGGGAGGGGAGAAAAAGGAAGCAACACAGGGGAGAGATGAGCACAGGGGACTATGGTGATGGCTCACAGATGAATTTGTGGTGGGAATTTTATGGGAAATACACCTAAAAGGATTTGAAAGCATACAAGCCTACAATGTACACAAATGAACACTGATGTAAAAGATAAATAAAAAGATAAGAATTATCATGTTTTGAACCTAATGAAAGATTTATCCAACCATTATTTACTAAACCCCAATGACATGGACAGTGGTATGCTAAGCTTCAAGGATACTCTGGGGAATAAACAGCATGACTCTGGCCCTCTCAGTGCTTTTGGTTTGGTGCAAAGACCAGACTCTGCCATGCATGGAGAGGCCAGAGAGGAGAGTGTAAAATAACACGGGCTTTGGTTTTGACGGTCACCTCCCTTTCTTGTAGACTTCTCAGCTAGTGCATCACAGACTTGAGAACTTGAGTTCGTTCACAGAGATATTTTTCTGTAATTCTACTTTCCTGGGTATGTGTAAAGAGGAGGGCAGCCCTTCCCTTTTTCTTTATGTGTTAGGAAGTCTCTGCCTTGCACAAAATGAGAACTGAATAATGTTTGTCAAAAGGATAATGGATGATTACATAGAAAATGCTTTTGGTTTTGAACCATTGCTCCTTGTGCTTCATACTTCTTTGTTCTCCCTTCTCAGCTAGTTTATAACAGGTGATGTTTGTAAGGTACCCAGCTCATCTGACACCTTAAGTGTAGATATGACAGGTTTTTTTTTTTTCCTTTGAGGTTTCTGCTTCCTAGCAGTCTTAGTATTTCCCTTCTCTGAACATGAAAGGCAGGAAAATGGACAGCCTTTGGGCATAGGCTGGTCATACTCACTGTCACCTGTTATGCTATAAAAGTCCTGTGGTGTTTATGCCACTGTCTCCTTAGCAATACAAGGTCAAAGTCCATGAACAATCAAGGCTTTCTGGGAAATGGAGCAGTGCTAGAGTGAGTGAAAAGAGATGTGAAGGTAAATTTGAAAGTAGTCTAGCCTTTCTACTTTCAAATTTCTTTACTTTCTACTTTCAACTTACTTTAAAAGTAGATATTGGGGTCTCCCTGGTGGCACAGTGTGTTGAGCGCAGCACTATGAAGCATCCGCAGCACAGCAGCATGAGTTCAATCCCAGGGCAGGGAGGGGACCCACATGGCACAGGAGACCTCTCCTGCTTCGCCCGCTGCTCCCCTCAGCAGTGTATTTCAGTCCATCTGCCTGTTCTGCTCCCCACTCTGTCTCTGGTGACTCCTCTCACTTTGTGTGACTCTGGCCTATACCCCAACTATTGTATGCATAAAGAAATAAATCTTTAAAATTAGATATTAAAGAATTTGGAACATTTTTTATGCATTGACAAATGAAGCTATGGTGAAGGTCTTTAGCAAGATGTGCCACGTTGAGAATGTGTCCTCAGACTCTTACATTCGTGTGGGCCTGTGCCACACATGTACTACTTCTACTACCCTGGACATCTTCAGGGACAAGCCCTTCCCTCTTTTGCGGGTTGGTTTTCCTCCAGCCAGATCTAAAGAACATTTATTGAACAGTTACGTTGGTCGCCAACTACACTTTCACATCTCTTTGGTGATGATTATGTTCATTTTTTATGGATAAAGAAACACAAATTCAGAGAGAAAAAATGACTTGATCGTGGTTACACAGCCAGGTCAAATCCCAGTTTGTTCATTCTAAATTCTGATCCACCTCATTTAGTTAGCATGACTGAATATTCTTTCTTATTGTTAGTCTTGCTTTTGTTCTGTTATGGGCTGCAGGGTGACTCCCCTAATCAGAAGTCAATAGAATGGTTGAAGCTACGTGAAAACGCTAATATTTCAGATGCAGACCAAGACTTGCTATGTTATTATCCATTCGTGACATACTATCTGCTCAGCACCTGCTTTATCTTCCACAGTACACTGGGAACTACGGAGGCAGCAGAAAATATGTCTAGGTGACCCCATCTCAGGGAGTTAATATTTGAAGCGGGGGCATGTAATAAGTAAGTAACCAAACAAATAAGCAAAGTAGGTAATTGTAGTTCTTTGACAAGGGCTTTGACAGAAATTGGGATCTGAAGCAGGATTTCAGTGTAGATGAGAACTTACTAAATGGGGGTGGACACAGAGAAGTGACATTTAAGTCAAAATCTGAAGGATGAATGATTACAAGTTATGGACAAATTGGGGGAAAGCCTTTCAGCTACTGGGAAGGGCACTATAAATGTCCAGAGGTCAAAACTTTTGTCTTGAGGGGTTTGGTTCTATTAGCTAGATCTTACAGAGGAGTCCATACAGATTGTGTTGTTTGGCTCACCTGTAAATTCTCTACTCTCTACTTCTACTTGCAGTACATTCTACCTGAGAAAGTATGCCATGCAGAGTTTCCCAGTGACAAGCAAAACTTCTAGAAGGGCAGCTCATTGTAAACCTTGGCATCTTTGCTCCTAGTGGGGTTGGTGGGATTGGCAAATGCCAAAAACGCTGCCTGTTTCTGGAAGCAGTGAATGCTGAGGTCAGTCCCAGAGCATAGAAGGCTCTCTCTTCTGCCTGGGGTGGTGGCAGACAGCATGAGTTCATCATTTCTACCACACTGCCAGCAGTAAATCGCAGCTGGTTATTGCTAAATTCTGGGATTTGCTTCTTGGAGAAAAAATAATTAACACTGGCAGGAGTTTGATTGCATTAATTCACAGAAAGAAACACCCAAATGATAAATCCATAGTGGGAGAACTGTCCATATGTTACAGATTGACTTAACATGGTTGAGGCATTAAATAAAAGAAGTCTGGGAAACAAAAACCTTTATCAGCTTTATTAGCATTGAACTCTGTGGCTTCCACTGGGGCTGACACACTTAATTAAAGATGCTCTGGTCTAATTAGGTTGCACATCAAATATACAAATACGAGCTTTTAAAAAACCCAGCAATTGGATTTTGGGTTCCCTCTGGTGTGCATATTTACTGCAGCCCAACATTAAACCCTTCTCCAGTGAGATATGGACACTGTTAGGCAATTCTGTCCTGTCTTGGAGGAACAGGCATGGTGCTCTTTTGTACTGAACTTCTTTGCACCCAGAGGAAACTGGAGAAAGCAGAGTTTGTCTTTTTTTTTCTTAGATCAAGGTTGGATTTTAGAGCATTCATTCAGAAAGCCATTTTAGCCATAGTTTGAATAAACATTGTTTGGCCTGTTTATTAAACTAATTGTAGTCAATGTGTTGTTATCATGATCATCTTCATCATGCTCATCATCACAAACATTCGCCTCTACTGAGGCCCTAATTCATATTGGTTGCTCTTTTATAATAACTAGTTGACTTATACTATTTTGGCTTTGGGAAAGTTACTTAACATTACTTGTCTTGGTTATCTCTTGCTCCCTAAAAAATTACCCCTAAACCTTGTGAACTATACAAGCACTATATATTATCTCACCATTTCTATGGATCAGGAATCTGAGTGCCACTTAACTGGGTCTTCTACTTCAGTTGTTGTTCAGGCCTGTGGTCTCATCTGAAGGCTCAACTGGGGTACGATGTTCTTCCAAGTTCACTCATGGGTTGTTAGTGGGATTCTTTTCCTCCTGGGCTGCTAGAATGAGCACCCCTATTCTATATTGGCTGTTGGCTAATGGCCTCTCTTAGTTTCCTTGATCTGTAGTTTCTTTCACTCTGTAGGGAAGTTCTGAGTGAGTGAAAGGACACCCATGATGGAAGTCATCAGGCTCTTAGAAATTAATCTCTGCATTTATAGTGAATTCAGCTTGCAGTCAAGGAGAGAGGATTATACAGAGCATGGCTACCAGGAGGCAGGATGCTGGTTACTTCGTGGAGGCTGCCTGACACCTCACTTCTCTCAGGTTCTTGAGCAAATGAGACAATAATACCTACCTTACTGATTGTGAAAAATAAACATGTGGGTTTTGAACAGTCTGTGGCACATGGTAGGTTTTCAGTAAATGATAATCATTGCTGATTTCTCTCATTCTTCCAATAACAATGTGGTTAAATATAAATAGTACCATTCTAGAGATGAAGAAGCAGAAACTTAAAAAGGTACCAGATTCACAGTCACAGATACCCTCCTGTTTTATGCCTTTAAAATCCTTCAGCTTCCTAAGGTCTGATCCCGTCTCCTCAGTGTGGCTGGGCATCAAAACTCTGGTATAGTTTCCCTTCCTGCAGTCCGGAAAGTGCCCTCAGGCAGAAACCTGGGATAACTGTAGTAGTGCTCACCTCATTTAATTCTTTTGTCTCTCAAAGGTTCAAAGTTCTGTAAAACTTGTTGATGCCTGAAAACAGTCTTTATATATTCTATCTCATTTTCTAATTTATAGCTGTATGGAACAGCCATTAGTGCTGACTTCAACATGAAGTTCACTTTTTAAAAATTGTATGTAGTGATACATTTTGTGTCTTGTTTTTTATTGTGAGGCAGTGAGGCTGTCTAAGTAAATCTGGGACATAGACACTGAGGAAACCAGAAGAGGTTGACATTTGGGGTCTTCTTAAGACGTCCCCTCCGCTTCCCAGGAGGAGGTTTTCAGTGGCTTATCAATCATATTTGCTTTGTCTTTGATGACCTGGCCTCAAACACTTACTCTCTAGGTATGAAACACAAAATGCTTGAGATCTGTTTATAAAGCTTAACACTGGAGAAAGGAAGCCTACAGAGGCCTTGGTTATAAGCATCCAATTTCAAGGATGTATTGAGGAAGCTGATTTTTTTTTCTTCTGGTGCTATGTTTCTTAGGACTTGAGTAATCCATGGACTCTGCTATAAAATGGTGCTGTATGGCTCAGTTTGTGAGTTTTATTAGTCTTGACCTGTTTTCATTTTACTAGTTGCAATAGATGACAGATACCTATCTGGGAAAATCTGGTGGTAATCTCGTGGTAAATCTGTTGACTTAATGGGGGCAGTCAGAGTAAGAACCAAGACAGTTTCTAGAATATTCTTTCCTTTGCCCAAGAATGAACTGAGTGGAACCTGAGGGCTGGATGGTTTAGCAGCTGCCCTATGCCCCTGTCCACTAAAGTCAAGAATGTCTCTATCTCCTTTCTGATTCATATTTTGCTTTCACCAAACTCTGGTGGCAATTTTGTGTCCCCTGAAGATGCTTTACCAGACTTGCCCTTTCAGACTCATCTCAAGCTTAGCTGACCTCACCCCATCCACATTCACAATCAGACTGTCCATTGCTATACCCTTGCAGGACCTTGAGAGATGACAACTCTATGTGGTTTCTTTTAAATTTTAGTACTATATTTCATTCAGCTCACTATGTTGCGAATATTTCCATGTGTAATCAATACAAGAAAACATTTAAAAATTTTACTACTTCTGGTGCAAAGTCTTAAAATCTGTTGTGTTTTACACTTACAACACATTTCAAATCAGATGTTAAATTTTCATTGGAAATACTTGATGTCTATTGCTATTTCATTAAATTCAGAATTGAAAAACATAGATTCACATACCTGAGTTGTCCAGGCATTCATAAAATTTTCAAGTAATTAGTGATTGTGTACTTGATTAATATTTGTTTTCTTTATTACATTGTCATCTCTGTGGACATGTGGGTGCTGTTCATCATTGTCACCCTACTTTCCAGCACAGAATTTGGTCCATGGTGGGCAGCCAGCAACTATTTTTAGTTTAAGTGAAAGGGTGTATATTTAATGTTTTTCATTCTTAGAAAGAGCTCACTAAGTCTCAGAAGGCCTGGGATCAAATCTCAGTTCCTTGGCTTGGGAATTTCTTTTAAAATGTCTTTGCTTTTCAGAAGGTAACCAAAAGGGAAGACTGTCTGCTTCAAGAGTTATTGTCTGGATTTTGTTGCTGCTTCTGTGAGCTTCAAAATGAGAATGTGTCTAGTGGAGGGAAAATTATTGATACTTGGTTTATGTTTAGTGGAGCCTGGAGAAATGTGCATTCTTAAGTGCCACAAGTTGTTCTCTTAAAAAAAAAAATGAACCATGATGCGGTATCTGCCAAGGTGCATTAAGTTTGGAATAGTCAAAGTCTAGTTTTGTGTGGTGCAACAGTCACTTACCAACTTCATGTCTTTATCAGCATCTTGAACTCTTGGATCTTAGTTCCCTTCTCTAAAATGAGGCTAATATTACCTCTTGCTTTATGGGTTTGCCAGGGGTTGAGCTGGTCAAGAGTCTGTAGAGAACTACCAGAACTCTCTGATGCATAGTAGGTACTCACTGAGTTAGTTACCAAAATGGATAATTTCAAGCACATCAGCCAATGTAGAAAGCTAGGTGGTGACTTGGCATTAAAGATGGTGATAGTAAAATGGTTTGGAATGTAGAAATGCTATAGAGTCTTCGTACTGTATCTCAATTCGCACTGCTGAATAGCAGCTGCCCATGGAGCACTCTGTGTTGAGGGACAGATTCTGAGGTTGCCCGAGACTCAGGACCGGGTGCCATGATGGTAGAGTGAGTACTGCTCTGTTTACAATGACAGTTCACATCTCATATGCCAGGAGTCTCTGGTTCTTCTTAGTGAGACTTTTTAGGTCATCCAACATGGGTGAAGGGCGAGGGATTTGGGGTTTGAATGAAGAAGAGTAAGAAGGGAGATGTGGGCAGGTGTCTTTGGAACTATTGGGTTCCAGCCTCTCCTGAACTTGTCTCCCCATGAAGTCTCATGAGGGTGACTGAGTGCCTCCACAGAGGGTCTCTGATGACCTGCTCTTGTGACCCTCTGTTGGCCTCTGTCATGGACTCTGCATGGGTTTGCTCCAAGCTTCCAGGCCAAATTTGTCTCTCCCTAAAGATCAACCCGTTGATTTTTGCATGCTGGTTGACCACCTCTTCCCTTGATTTTCTTGGTGTACCTCACCCAAGCACTGGGAATCTTTTTATTATTATTATTATTATTCAACTGGGAGAATTTTCTTTCTCGAAAAGTGATTGAACTATTAGCTCTGCTGATAACCTGCAGTTATTAACTTATCTAGTAAATTGGTGACAGGGAATGGTCCCAGTCTGAGACAGGGACCCCCGAAGTGGGGTGATTGCCAGTCTTGTCCCAGTGAGGGGCAGTGATGTAATGCATGTAGAAATGCCTGGGAAATTAAAAATAACCATTGAAATTCTTTAGTTATATTGTTTTTCTTATAGACATTTAAGTAAAATGACTTTTCTACCTGGTTCTTTGCATGACACACTTTTTAACTTTGATGTTTTATCATAAATGTCACTATTTCAGAGATACCTTTCCCAACCACCCTACTCTAAGTAACCCTTCATTCCACCTCTGGGAAACAAAAATCCATTATTACTCCCCCAGCTTTCCACTCTATAACTGGAGACATTTTTGATGTGTTCCTTTTCCTTTTTCCATCTATTTGATCAGTCACTCAGCCCCACAAATTCGGCCACCTAGATATCACTTGAATGGGTTGCCCTCTGTCCTTACCTGCAGTCCCTAAGTTCAGACTCTGTGTCTTCCATGACTCCCATCACCTTCTAAATCTCATTTTCCTTCACTCTCATTTCTCTAGCCCATACCAGAGTGATTTCTCCAAAACTTGGTTTTGGGATTAGGTTCAATAAAAAAATTCTGCTAAGTCTTTGAATGAGCTCTTGGTACTTCTGAAAGATGAGGGACTACCTCAGTGTGTACCCCCTGCTATGAGTCAAACTTGCCACTCATATACTTGCTTTTATCACTGGGAGAGGATCCAGACTCTTTTAGTTTGTTATTGGATCTTCACACTTTGTTTCTCAGCCATCACATATATGAACAGACTGGGCCCCAGCACCTAATATGCTCTTTCTGAATCCACTATCTTTTTATCTGATGTACCTCGCTAATGTAGCAGTTAGAAATTATTGTTCAAGAAAGCTCCTTGGTGATGCCCTTGGGCTGAATCCTATCTGAGAAAGGTTACAGGAGGCTCTACTGAGGGGTCTGGTCTCAGACAAGTAGAAGAGTGTTCTTTAGCAGCCACGGGAGGACAACGGGAACACCATGGGAGGGTCCTTCTCCAGGGGCAATATCCACTGCCCGAACATACCTCTGGTGGAGTTTGACCCTTCCTCTGGAATAAAGCAGAATATTGTAGTCTAGAAATGTCCCTCCAATTATATGACACATTTCTGGAGTCCACTGATATTCTTGTGGACAAGGACAAATTCTACAAACCCATGAGTACCTACCACATGTACCAAACTCTCCCCTCCAAACAACCTTCCCCCAACCTAGGAGGTCATTATTTCCCCGGTCTTTAAAATGATGAACTTGAGACTAAGGAAGGTTGGGACTAAGGAAGACTAAGAAACATGTTGAAAATTGTTTTCCTGTTAGTGTCAGAGCCAAGGTTTGAACCTCAGTCTTTGTATCTATAATGCATTGTTTATTTCAGTTTCATCACCCCAGTTCCAAGATAGAGAAAATAAAACAATTAATCACTTAAAATAACTTCTTAACATGACCTTTAAACAACTTTCCTAGTTTCCTCACTATGGATGTTTACAAAGAGCATTTTAAACTTTTCAGGAGGAATTCAGAGACTGTGTAGGAGACATTGACTCCATTTAGCCACCAACACAAAGTGCCAGAGTTTGTTTCCAGCGGGGAGAAAAGAGAACAAGAGAAGAATTCAGAGGAGGGGCAGCTGCTGAAAGAACTTGATTTTTTTAAGTTATCAAACAATGTGTGCTCATTGTGCACATTTTAGATAAGACAGAAAAGCCTAAGAAGCAACAAACACGTAGTGAATACCATGCACAAGTGTAGTAGGCATCATTTAGGTGTGTCTTTACCCTCTTAGCCTTACTTTCCCCTCTGCCTTAGGAAGCCAAGTCTTCACTTTTTTTTTTTTTTGGTAACTTCTTCACCTATTCCAACTTTATGGTTTCCATATAGAAACTTCCTTTTTGTTCCATGATTCTCATAGATGTTTGGTCCAGGAGTATCTGACCCAAGATGGACTAATCATAGCTTGCCCCACACCCCAACCCCCTGATTTGGGTTTTTAAATGTGGTACCAGAATGAATTATCTGTTTTTCTTCAGTAGTAGAACATGGAAGATGAAAAAATATTAAAAATATCTAAACCATATTTCTACAAGGTGATGAAAATCCATTTCTAGTGCTCAGGAATAAATACACCTGCAAGGGTTTTACTCTTTAACTGTGGTGTGACTTGGGCTAATCTTTTCACATTTAGATGCCTCATTTCCTCCATCCATAAAATGGTATTGTGCTGAAGAAAACTTTAGTTAATAACTATAGGATGTTTTGATCCTTGACGTGAACACAGTAGGTGCTATATAAATGTTTATTGCAGCTAGTGATCGTGCTAGTAGTAATAATGGCAGTTGGAGTAATTTTGTGGAAATGTTATTTTAAGTGAGGAAACACAGACCCCAAAGTTGGTAATAGATTTCTGGTGGCATTTGCATTTCTTGGTTCGAGTTTGTTCCTAAGATCTGCTGCAAATTTGTCATCAGGGTGTGGTCTTTTCAACCTTTTCTTGGACTCTGTGACTTAGTAAATTCCATTTTTACCTAATCTGGTTGAGTTGAGTTTCTTATACTTGCCATTAAGTGTGCAATAAGCTTATTGAACTCTTAACATGTTTAAGATAAATGAATTAATAAAACAAATATTCCTGCGCATGATTAGAAATGTTAAAGTTTAGTATGTTGACATTTCTGCCTCAGATTTTTACGTTATAATAATTATTGTATAAAATGTGACAGATACCACTGAAGTTGTCTTTGTCCCCCTGACCAGCTCCGTTTTCACCCTCCACCTCCAAGAAAACTAGTATCTTAGCGATATCCATTGCTTCCATAATTTTGTACATCTACTACATGAGCTTGTATCAAATAGATAATATATGGTATTAAAATGCATTAGTGCTGTATTATGTAGTGCTTATTCTTCTGCATCTTGCTATTAAAATTCAGCATACTTCTAAATCAGTTCCTTTCATTTTAAGTGTTGAATTTTTTATCATTTGAATGTAACATTATCTGCTTCTGATGAACAATTGGGTGTTTTTTCCTATTTATTTATGTATTTGTTTCACAAACCATTAACATAGTTATTAATTTATTGTTGTGTATGTGTGTGAGCATTTGTTAAAAGTGCATATAGACCTTAGAGAAGTGTGGTTATGGTTAGCAAGGGCTCGATGTCTTAATATTATAGATGCTGTCAGATTGCCAAAATACACTTCTATCACTGGTGTGTGCATGGTTCTGCTAACATCTGGTATTGTTATTTAAAAATGAAGTGCCAGTCTTTTGGGTGCAAAGTGGTCTTTTATAGTTGTTTTAACTGTGTCTCCTCAATAAATATAAAAATTGAGGAATTTCTCATGTAATTATTGATTATTCTTTTTCTATGAATTAAATGTTTGCAGCTTTTTGCTACTTTTCCTACTGAATTCTTTGTCTTTCCTTATTGTGTTAGATATCATACGTTCTGATACTAATTAATTGTCAGTTAAAGACATTCTCCCAGCCTGTGGCCTGTTTTCATGGTTATTTAGAAACTGAAAATTTATTTTTGTCAGTAGTCACAATCTGTTTTTTTTTTTTAATGATTGGAGCATTGAAATGTTTAATTCACTATCACTGGTGAAATGGTGATGGAGAATCCATGGGGACTACAATTGGTGTCAAATATATATATAAATAAAGAAGTAAAGAAAAAAAATAATTCACTATCATTGAGTTACCAATGATTTTATATTTCTTCTTATTTTATATTTCCTCTTAAAGTTTTGATTTCTCTTTTAGGTTTTATAATTTTATTTTACCTCTAATTTACTTTTTAGTATCTAATTTTATTTTTTCCTTATGAATATTATGAGTAGTAGCATATTTTAATAAATAGCCCAGGGCCTCCCTGGTGGCGCAGTGGGTTAAGCAACGCACTATGAAGCAGGCCACAACCACTGCAGCACGAGTTCGATCCCTGCTGCCGGCCAGCGGGGGACCCACATGGTGCGGCAGACCTCTCCTGCTGTGCCCGCTGCTCCCCTCAGCAGTGTACTTCCGTTGATCTGCCTGTTCTGCTCCCCACTCTCTGTGGTGAATCCTCTCACCCCCCCCCACACCTCTGGCCTGTACCCCAGTGCTTGTATGCATAAATAAATAAAATCTTTAAAAAAATAATAAATAGCCCATTCTTTCTTCACTAATTACTACTATGCCTTGAACTTGTGAACATATAACACTGTTTCTTGATTCTTCATCCCATCCTACCCTATTCCATCTCATTTCTTTCTATATCATGATTTTTCTCTCTATTTCTGGGTCATTTTTAGTTGCTACAGTTTAAGTATATTATCTATGGGAACACTCCAAAAGTGGTTTTAAAACTTATCTGTGAATTCTTGGACACTGCTGCCATCAAGAGATCTAGTTCACCACCCCTTGACTTTAGTGACTGATTCTAACTAAAAGGATGTGATGGAAGTGATATTGTGTGACTTTCCTGGCTAAGTCATAAAATGCCATATAACTTCTTTCCGGTGCTCATTCTTGAGAAACTAACTTTTGGAACCCAGCCACCATTCCATGAGGAAGCCAAGCAGCCATGTGGAGGGGGATAAGTACAGGCATACCTCAGAGATATTGTGGGTTAGTTCCAGACTACCACAATAAATAAGTATTGCAATAAAGCAAGTCACACAAATTTTTTGGTTTCTGAGTGCATATAAAAGTTATGTTTACACTATACTATAGTCTATTAAAAGTACAATAATATTATGTCTAAAAATGTACATATTTTAATTTAGAATGCTTTATGGTGAAGGGTAGACTTAGATTTTTGGTGGTGAAAAAAATCACTTTATTGCTAAAAATTGTTACCCATCATCAGAATCTTCAGGGAGTCACTATATTTCTGCTCATGGAAGGTCTTGTCTTAGTACAGACAGCTGTTGACTGCTCAGGGTGTTGGTGAGGTGGCTGAGGCAATTTCTTAAAATAAGACAATGAAGTTTGTTGCATTGATTGACTCTTCCTTCACCAAAGATGAAGGATGCATGCAAATGTGGTCGATAGCATTTTGTCCACGGTAGAAGTTCTTTCAGAATTGGTGTAAATTATCTCTAACCCTACCTCTATTGCATCAGCTAAGGTTGTGTAATATTTTAAATGCATTGTTGCATTGTTGTCATTTCAACAATGTCTAGAGCATTTTCACCAGTGGCCGATACCATTTCAAGAAAACACTTTCTTTGCTCACCCATAAGAAGGGGACGCCTCGTTTGTTTGTTTTATCTCGAGACTGCTGCAATTCAGTCACGTATTCAGGATCCACTTCTAATTCTAGTTCTCTTACTATTTCCACCACATCTGCACAGTTCCTTCCTTCTCTGAACTCTTGCCTTCCTTAAAGTTACCCATAACTTAATGAACTTTTTCTCAGCTCCTGTTCATCTTGCTATTTTGATTGTTCCCATGAATCATGAATATCCTTAGTGACATCTGGAAGGGTAAATCCTTTCAGAGGTTTTCAACTTAACTTTGCCCAGATCAATGAGAGGAATCATTGCCTAGAGCCAAAAAAATTGTGTGACCTGTTTGATTGTAATACTCATTTATTGTGTTAGTCTGGAACTGAACTCACAATATCTTTGAGGCATGCCTATACGCACTTTCTTTGTTTGCCATTAGAAGCAAAGGTCCAGGTTCTAGTGTGTTTATATCATCTTTTTACTCAGCATTTTTTTTTTTTTAGGATTTCTGAGTAAAAGGGTGAATGCATATCTAACCTTTATTGACATTTAAAAATTGTCATAAAAGTCGTACCATATTTGTTAAATAATATTATTTGTGGTACCCCAGAACAATTATAATAGTAACATCAAAGCTCACAGGTTGTAGGTATTATAATAATGATGCTGTCTGAAAATTGTGAGAATCACCAAAATATGACGCAGAGACACAAAGTAAACACATGCCACTGGAAAAATGACACTCATAGACTTCCTTCAACTATAAAAAAAATGCAACATCTGTGAAGTGCAATAAGAAAATCAGTAAAATGAAGTAAGCCTATATAAATAAGTGTTGCCGCCATCAACCCAACCTAGGTGGCAGCCACCAGTCAGCATCTACACTCATACAGGAGAGTGAAGAGCCTTCAGATAATTCCAGCTTTGAGCAGTACTTCAGCTTCTCCTGCTTACAGCTTCATGGAGCAGATAGTAGAGGTTCTCACCAAGATCTGCCCAAACTGTAGATTTGTGGACAAAATAAGTTGTTGCTTCAAGTAACTTAGATTTTAGGTATTTTATTACACAGCAATATATTGGAACAGTTCCTGCTCATTAATATTATTACTTCCTCTTTATAATTGTTTCTGCAACTCTTTGGATCTTTTCTTTCAGTATGAATTTTAGGATCTGTTTGTCAACTTCTATGAAAATTCCTATTGGGAATTTAATTGTAAGTATATTGGATTTATAGGTTAATTTGGAGGGACTTGAATTTTTAATGGTATTAATTTTCTCATTTATAAATGTAGTCTATTTCTCCATTTATAAATTTTTATATCTTTCAGTGATTTTTATTACATTTCCCCCATAGGTCTTTCACATTTTAATAACTTTATTCCTTAATAATAATTAAGTACCTTGAATTTTTTCATTAACATTTTATAATTGTTTTGTCCTCCTGGTAGCAACATTATTTATTTTCATTTTGAGTTTTTATCCAGAAATCTTGTAAAATTAGCATTTAAGTTCTAATAGTTTTGTATGGTTTTTAAGAGTGTATAGTGTATGATTTTTTCTTTTTATTTCTAATCACTAACTTTTACTTCCATTTCTTGACCTTCTTGATGAACTTAGACCTCCAGAACAATGGATAAAGTGATATATCTAGTATATACTTATTTTTTTCCTGACATTAAAATTAATGTTTCTATGTGTGAATTTGATAGCAGGACTCGAACTTAAAAAGTTTGAATTACATTAAAATAATTTATTCCTAGTAGTTCTCTAAGATTTTGTCTTGAGTGAATATTAAATTTTATAAAATATTTTACCTCTATCATTTGAAATGATTGTTTTTCACTATTGAACCATCCTTGCATTTCTGGAATAGAATCAGCTTGATCCTGATATCCTTTTCTGCTGTATAAGGTGATGTAAGCCACTGGATGACTAGAAGTCTGATTGTAATATATGGATTAGCTGGGAAATAGTTCACATTTGATGAACCAATTACCAGTGACTGACTGATTCTTTTCAATCCTTCCTTTAAATCTAAACCTCATAGGTGGTGTTGAATACTTTTATGTAGCACATATTGTCATCTCCTAACTCTTTTTTGTGAATTAAAAGGTATTGGTAGGGTCAGATATGGTTAGCTACCTCCATCCTTTGATAAAATTTCCCACAAGCTTTCTAACTAATCGCTTCACTGGACATTAAGATACATTTCTCAGATACATCAGTTTATTAAAGGTTGCACAGTGATAATGGACCAAATCTATCCTTTTGTCTTCATTTTTGTCTGGAATTCTTTAGAAAAGAAGAACTCTTCTTCTCTCCTCCTCCTTCCCTCTCTTCTTTTTATTATTATTTTTAAAACTTCCCTGAGATAGAATTCAGGGAAGAAAATATTTGATTACTCCCCTTTTTATTTTTTCAATATAATAAGTTAGTTTCCTAGAATCCCCCAGAGGTGACTGTCTTAGTCTGATCAGGCAGCAGTAACAAAATAGAGTGGTGTGGGTCTTATAAACAACAGAGATTTATTTCTCACATGTAAGTGAAATCTACTCCTTTGCCCTTGGGCACTTAGACTGGGAAAAAACATATTTTTAAGAACAAATACGTTTAGAGTTGATGTTGACAATATAAATGCTTCAAACAAGGACTTTTTCTATGTGGGTATGTGTATATGCATTTGAGTTTCCTGGTTAGATTGTTGTGTTTTGAAGTCACTTGAAGTAATTTCTCTTTGGTGATATCATTTGTTTTATTTAGATCTCAATTTTGAGGAACTTTTTCTTACTCTGATTTAAAAGTTTTAATACAACTTAGTAAAAACATTTACATAATTCCAATGCCATATATGAAGAACAATATTGAAAAGTCTAGCCTTTACCCTGACCCCATACCCTGTACTTTCCCTGTCCTTAAAATAAATGCAGATGCTTCTGCTGCTGTGTTTTGGTAATGATAACCACTCTCTCACACTCATTCCACTCTTAGTTAAAAGGTAATTTGCCCTATTATGCTCCTTTTTAAAAAAATTAATACTATATTCTGATGATCATTCCATAGCTGTAAACAGAAGAATTCTATTCCTTTTTATAGCTGCGTAGCAATTATCCAACTAACCTACATACTGATGGCCATTTGTGTTATTTCTAAATTTTTGCCATTAGAAACAAAGCTTCAGGTACTAGCTTGTTTATAGCATCTCCTTTTTTCCCAACACTTTTTTAAGGATTTCCGAGTATAAGGGTGAATGCATATTTAACCTTGCTTGACATTTTAAAATTGCCATAGAGGTTGTACCATTTGAAAGCACCAGCACCAAGTATGAAAGCCTCTGCAATTACCTCACCAGTATGATATGATATATCTGTGTGTGTGTGTGTTTGTAGCCAAAGTAATAGGTGAAAAATTCTATTATACTGTGAACATAATAGGTGTGAAATTCTATTTAGCTGTAGTTTTTCTTTCATTAGCAAGAGTAAGCTCCTTTTCATACTAGAAAAGTATGTGTTTCTTTTTCTGTGAACTCTTGTTTCTCTGCTCCTTTTTTTCTGTAGGATATTTACCCTTTTCTTTCTCTATTTGTAGGAGCTTTTAATATATTCAGGATGTTAACTTTGTTGTACTATAGGTTGTCAATACTTTTCCATTTGTAAATTGCTTTTTACTTATTTTTTTTGTTTGCCATATCTTTAAAAAATTATTTTGGCTTCTGATCTTTAAATTATTCCTGTCATGATTTCCATCCTTGGTCCTCAACAATCACTATGAGAGCATTTTTTTTCTTTAAAGTGTTGAATTCTAGAAAAGGATGACTTTGTTCTTCTAGGAAGTGATGCTCATCTTTGGTGGAGGGAATCTTTGTGATCAAATCTTCAGGCCTAGAAAGAAACCTACTTTCTCATGAATATTTGGGAGAGGTTTCTGGAGAGTTACTGAATTTTTCTGAGTCGTGCAAAAACAGTGACTTGCGGCCAGCAGTCCTGGTTTGAAACCAGTTTTGTCACTTTCTGGCTGTGTGCCTGGGGTAAGCCAACACATCATTATGGAGACTCACTTCCCATCCTTCACAGGATGAAAGGTCTAACTGTACCTTGTGTTTAGTTTTAGCCCTGGCAGTTTGCTGGTGAATTGGAATGAAAGCTCCTTCTTCACCAGCTGAGAGGAGAAATTATAAATAACTCTTTTTTTTTTAGTCATTATTTCCCTCCTCTCATCTGATTAATTCCTCCTTTCTCTATGCCTGTGGTTCTCTCCAGCAAGCAAGTTATTATTTCCTTCTTTTGCATCGACTAACTTTTCATCAGCTCTCAGACCACCAGTTGCTGAGTCTTGGTATTTGTATTTGAGTCATCAATTTGGGCCATGTATTTGCCTGCATGGATGCCTTAGGGAGATGTGCTAGCCCCATCATCTAAGATTTAACTCCAAATCTTAGATATTGTGCCTGATACTGTATGGTTGCCCAACTTTTGCCTCCCGTTTTAATATAGGAAACACAAGTTATAAATATGATGAAACAAGAAGGACTATTCTTGGAGGGGTATTTTACAATGTGTGTCTAAGTCCTCCTTTCCAGTATTTATGTCAGTGCTATTAGCTCTACATCTGAAACATGTCCTCCATCCCACTATTTGCCCATGCTTTGTCTAAGCCACCGATGTTTCCTGCTAGTATGACAGCCAGAACTTCCCAGTTTTCTTTACCTTTTGATCTCCTGTAACCTAGTCTCCTCTAGTAGCCAATGTGAATGTTTTATTAGCTGATTGGAAACCACCCAGTCGCTTTGCACTGCACATAGAGAGAAACCCAACCTCCTTCTGGCATTTGTAAGGATATACAGGCTCTGATCTACTTCTCTGGTTGCAGGGGCTTCTGATCTTCAACTGATTTAGTGTCTCCTGCCATCCTCTCCTTCCCATCTCTCAAATAGGCCAAGTTCATTTGTACCTTAGGGCCTTTGCACAGTCAGAACATCTAACTCTGCTTGAGATGTTTCTCATACTTTTGTTGCTAACTAGGCCTTATTCCAGTTTGCTCAGGTTTCAGCATTTCGGCGGGGACTTTACTGTCTAAAGCAGCAGCATGACTCCACTCTCTCTCCCACATCACTCAGTTTTCTTTATAGTACCAAAGGGACCATGGGTGGTGGGGAGGGAAAGGGGAGAGGGCAAAGATGGGGAAGAGGCCAGAGGGTACACAAGGGACTGAGGTGATGGTGCACAGGTGAAATGGTGGTGGGTACTCCTTGGGGACTACAAATGATGTCAAATATAATTAATAAAAAAAAAAAAGAAAAAAAATAGTACTTGTATCTGGCACCTTATTTAAGTGTGACAGTTCACGAAGGTATCCCTGGCACCTAGGCCTCTGCAGAGCACATTGTAGCACATGCATAATAAACATTTGTGGAATGAATGAATAAATTAAAAATGTGCTTTTGTTCATGGCCTGGATGTGCCATGTGCTGCTCATTCAGCATGAGAGAAAGCCCAGTAACATCTCCCTACTTTATTGAGTGGAAATGCTACAAGTTGGCATATTGGGCTGTTCTTTTCATCTTGATCTTACCTGAGCCTCATCTGAGCCTCACCTTTGAGCCATCCAGAGCAGCTAGTGGCTGTTCCATTTTACACACGAGAATACCTTGCCAAACCATTTGCTGAATGTTACACCATGGCTGATGAAGGCCCTGTGCTGCTGCTTCCGACTTCCTGTGCCCCGTTTTTCTCTGACTTCTTTCTTGCTTGGAACTGTAGGTAGAGAAAGTGAAGATTAAACCCAGTGAGTGATTCTGAGGAATAAGTTTTCCAGAAACTTAAAATAATATTACACGTAATGACCACATCTAAACTGAGACTGAAACAGAGACGAGAAGGGGGAAAATACATTTTTTTAAAAGATTTATTTATTTATGCATAAAGAACTGGGGTAGAGGCCAGAGGCATGGGTGGTGAGAGGATTCACCAGAGACAGAGCAGGGAACAAAACAGGCAGGTCGACTGAAATACAGTGCTGAGGGGAGCAGCAGGCGAGGCAGGAGAGACCTCCTACACCATGTGGGGCATCTCCCCAGCTGGGGGCAGGGATCGAACTCATGCTGCAGTGGCTGTGGTTTGCTTCATAGTGCATTGCTTAATTCACCGCGCCACCAGGGAGGCCCCCAAAAATACATATCAAAGAAAGTCTATATTAGTTTTTGAAATGCCACAGGTAGAAGGGGCAGCCAGGCTTCCCAGCTTTGCCATCTGGGTATTTCAGATGCTCCCTCTTGAGCCGTTCCATTTATATGGCAACTAGGAAGTGGGCTTGCGATGGTGCAAGCTCTTAATTTTCTTTTAAATAAGTCATTTACAGTTAAAGGGAGGGAGGGCTTCTCAAGTTCTGTTTATTGATTCTGCCACTTTAGCTAGGGTGGAACAGAGATGACAAGGCAGCCTAGGGGACGCAGGTTTCCCTGTCTGGAAGGACAGGGAGCAGGGTGCTCAGGAAGAGGTGGCTGTGGAACCCTCCATGGAACACCACGCTCCAACCTTCCTCCTCCTTTGTTCTGAGCGCCCTTGCTGTTTCTGGCTGCTTCAGAGTCAGAGTAGTGAGAAAATAAAACCAAACCTAAATCTATCTCTAGCATCACCTCACACAGTAAATATTTGGGAGCAGAAGTGGTAGAGTTCTCTCAGACTGGCAGGTAGGCACGTGCCCTTGTAATTGCCAGCTTAACTAACGTCCCCACTAAAGAAAACTGCTTTTGCCTCAGTAGACAATCCAGTGAAGAAAGCATTTATGTGTGCTTTATCATTTTATGATGTTCTTTTAAAAATGTTTCTCTCAATAGCCTTTGGAAAGGCAAACAAAATCACTGATTCTCTCTGCTCAAAAACCCGCCCCAGGAGATAGCTTCAGCTTTCTGATTTATTTTACTTTTAATAAAATATTGAATGCCATTTTCTCCAATTATTTCTTATTGAATATACTCTTTAAGTCCCCTTTTTTCAAATAAAAGAATAAAACCATCCATGTAATAGGACAATGGTTCTATCACTACTGATAATTATACATTTCGTTCTCATTGTAATTGCCCTGGCTTGAACTGTGCTTATTTTAGCAGAAAGCGTTCATTATTTTATCAACAACTGGCAGACCCCGCTGGTATTTACTGACTTTTCTTTAACCAAAACAAGGATTATAGCTCCTATCCATGGCTCAGCTGCTAAATCTTTGCTAAGAAATTTGGGAACCCCTTTTGAATGAAACACTGTACAAAGCTTTAAGCACTCTTTGCAACTGAGTTGTATTAAATGATAGACAAAAAAAGCCCTCTGAAGAATTGGTGCTTAATTACAACTTAATTAGCATAATTATGCATGCTAATAGCATCTCAAATGAATAGCAGTTGTCAGGAGGTTGGGACCATCTGTAAGAATGTCGGATTAATACATCATTTTTTATTTCTAACAACGCTGTAACTCTTTCCCTGAAAGTGATTTTCATTAATCAAGTTCATTTTTATTATATAGAAAATTTGGCATTTTTCATTATGGGCCATTATCTGTTTCCCCATGCAGCCCTAATACAATACTAATGAGCCCCCGTGTGGCCGGTCCACGCTGACAATGGTGGTACAGGTGTATTATTGTAATTGTTACAAACAGCACATTGTACCTCTGGAGTAGCGGAGTTCTAATCTCCCAGCACCGGCGTTTTCCACTTGGTACCTCCCCAGGGCCTAGTACAATTTTCAGAGCTTTATGAAAAACATACATGTTTGTGGTTACAAAGAAGCTATTTAAAGAGAAAGGCCCGATTACCTGTGGCCAGGATGCTGTTTTGCTGAGAATCCCTTTTGTGGAGACAGAAAGCTTTGGGGGCAAAGAGGAGGTCTGTGCCTCCACAGCCCAGCTCTGGGGAGGAGGGAGGCAGCGGCTGCCAGGCCCGCGCGCGTTTGCTGCAAAACTCTTCAGTTCCCTTCAGCATCACTCATTGCTAAACATGGTCATAAAACCGCAGGGGGGACGTGTGTCTTCATGGTTCTTAGCCCCAAGAAGCACCCCAAATGGCAATCTGGAAACTCACATCTGGATCCACGCACACATGCTGCAGCAGCCCGTGGATAATCCAGAGAGTCTGTCTGGTCTCTGAGCTGCCTTTTACTTTTAACGTTGGCTTGCGATTGTTTGGAGGGTTTATTCATGCTCCACCTCCCCCCAAACAAACCTCTGCTCACCCTCTCCCTGTGCACATCCACGCAGGCTCTTTTTATGTTGTTAGTTTCAGAGGGGTCTCATTTATTCCTGCTTCCACTGGGCAGGCGGAGTGAGGCCAGGGTATATGTCCAGGACTCCCCCCTCACCCTCCCAGGAGGAGAGAAAGGAGCTGCCTTCAGCATTGCTCTTCATCCATTTCTAAGCTCGGGGCAGCGCCAGCATCACTGACTTCCTCTAGGTGCAAAACAAAATGGCTCCAGCTTTGTCCCAGACCTCAGCTGGTGGGGGGAGGAGAACAAGTCACGGACCACACAGACGGCTCCATGCAGAGGTGAAAGGAAAAGCCCCCTCTTCAGCATCACCGGTGATAAAAGGCCTGGGGAGAGAGGGCTCTGTTTGGGACCAGTGATTGCACCCACAGATAGGAAAATAGGTGTTGCTGGAGAGAAGAGCTCACAGTCTTGGGGGGTTCTGAGAGGACTGGGCAGACTGGGCATCTCCCCCACTCAGGATCCACGGCCGGGGGGCATTATCAAACGCTGTGCTGAGCAGCACACTGTGGGTGAAACACGCAGGCACCAGCGCCGGGAGGTTGGACTATCTTAAGTTAAAGTAATTATTGCTTGGCCTTGAGCCCTGGCCTGTCCTTCCAAGCTGTGTAACTCTGGGCAGCTAACTGAACCTCTCTGTGCCTTACCTACTCGAGCAGGTGGTTGAATGATTAGATGGTTTTTAAAAAGTCAAGCGTTTGAAACACTATTGAACACTCTGGCGATAAGCACGCTTGAAGTAGTGCTTACTGGTGTCTCCTGGGAACTGGGGGCCAGCCACACTTTGGATCTTCTGTTTGTCTGTACACTGTTAGGTACCGAACACTTTTAAAACCAAAGTTTCCCAAGTCTTTGAAGGCTCTGATGTTCACCGAGTTCCCAAGATCAGGCAGAAAATGCCACATACGTTTTATTTGTTTTTTTTTTTTTTTTACTTTTTATTTTATTTTTTTATTCTATTTTCCCCCTTTAATTTATATATATTTGACATCAATTGTAATCCCCATGTATTCCCCATCACCGTATCACCAGTGCACCATCACCTCGCTTTAAATGAAAGGAATAAGAACAATATTAATAATAACAATAACAGCAATAAAGACACAGAAACCAAAAATGAGGAGTCAAGGACAGACTGGGGACACCTGGTG
>JAGFMF010012167.1:1900211-1947545 GCA_019455555.1 Galemys pyrenaicus | reverse complement strand
TAGGAGTGGGATTGCTGGATCCTATGGAAGTTCCATTCTTAGTAGATTGAGGAACCGCTATACTGCTTTCCATAATGGTTGGACCATCTTGCATTCCCAGCAGCAGTGTAAGAGAGTTCCTTTTTCTCCACATCCCCGCCAACATTACATCCTATTTTTGAAGATACTAGATTTGGGTTTTATATTACTGGCAGTCAAATACAATTCTAACTGAGAGGGAATGAGTAATACCCCAAGTTCCTCCTAATCAAAGGTAAGGAGTTCTTCGGCAAAGCTTAGGCCTAAAGACCTCCAGCCAACAAGAACACAGCAAATGAAGGCAATAGCAATTCCAGTGCAGAACTGGAGACTGGAAGTACTGGAATGTAGTCCTTCCCCAGTTGGCCTGGGGCGGTGTTCCACCTGGTTGGTCCACTCTCGCAGTTTTCCAGAAGCTTCCAAAGGTGGTGCCACTGGGGTTGTTTCTGAAGGGCGCCCCAGAGTAGTATTCATGCTCACCAAATGGGATCTGGGGAACACCATCAGCTGAGGGCCAGCACAGTGTTAGACCCCTGGTCTTCTCCAGCCTCAGCCTATACAGGACCTTAGAAGTGATTAGAGGCAGTGCTGGAATGACTTCAGACTCCTTCATTTTGCTCACTTCTCATAGTATGCTTTTGATGCAAAGGTCACAGAGAAGGCCTGCTATCTTGGCTAGCCTCCGTGAAATTTGCCAGTCAGTGAGGATTCCAAATAGAACACTGCTTTCATCTCAACTAGATCTCCTGGGCATCACATTGTAATATGTCAATTAAGTATTTATAATGAAGGAACACCATATGGTGTGCTTATCATCCAGGGGGATAAGAACACTTGTTGATATTGAATAGAAAGGGGAAACTTGATTGTAACTGTCAAAGTCTACTCTTAGCAACAAACTCTGCTTTGGCCATTGCTTTCAAGGCTTTGAACCTTTAATTGGTCTATAACAGCAGAGTGACAGCAAGCTAGATTTCAATCAACATACTCATGATTTGCCAGTATTTTGAGCAATAAATTGCTAGCTAATAAATTTCCTGTAGCTTCCTTTGTAAATGCCAGCTAAAGGCCTAAACATTCCATGTAGATTTAATTACACATTTAGTGTTCCTGTAATTTTGAATTAATTACATGCCAAACAGATTTATGTTCTATGTACTTAATAAACCTTGGTAAGTGCCCTTTTAGCAATCAATTGGTATTTAGGACCCGGTTTGTTTTTTAAAAATAATGGTTCACGTTGCTGGGTCGTGTTGTTCCTTCCATATGACTGGGTGTTGATAGAGTTAGAGGTGCCAGATGTTGATACTGAAATGAACAGAGTCACTGGTAGAAAGCGGGGTTCAGGGTGTGGGATGAGGAAGGGGGATGAGCTCATACTTGGCCAAATCATCACTCTGTTGGCAGGTCGGGGTTTTGGCATTGGTCTCAGACACTGGTGTGGTAGGGACCAGATGTGGCCCTTTGGGAGTGGGGTTGGATTACAGGGAAGTGCTGTTTCTGGGAGGTTGGTGCCTGCTGGTCACCAGGGATTATATTTTATTTTTCCTGAAGATGCTGCTTCTTACTGCATTTTCCTCCCCTCAGGATCATCTTATTCCCATTCTCACTGGGAATCTTGATGGTATTTATCAAGAATTTACTCACTGCCCAACCCTGTAAGAACTGCTTATGAATCTCGTTTCATCAGTTTCTGATATCACAATCCTCTGTTATGTGCGACACACACAGAAGTTGGGGGGTGGGCACTGTGTTTAACAGATGAGGAAACTGAGGTTCAGAAAAGTGAAGTAGCATGAGGATTAAACGTGTGAGCACAACGGGGAGTGGAGGCCCAGACCGGTTACCGTACACAGATGTTTGTTGCTCTTAGCTGATTTTTTTTAAATCTCACTTTTTCGCCTTGCTGTCTTGGTCTGCACGGGCTGCTATAACAAATTACTATTGATTGGATGGCTTAAATAACAGACATTTATTTCTGACACCTCTGGAGGCTGGAAGTCTGAGATCAGAAGGCTGAATTGGTTCAGTTTTGGCAAAGGCTCTCTTTCTGTCTTGCAGAAGGCAGAAAGGCAGGGTGAAGAGAGAGAACGTGAGCTCTCTGGCGTCTCTTCCTCAAAGGGCACCCACCCCACTGGGGAGACCCCACTCTGGTGACCTCTATTTACCTGATCACCTCCCGAAGTTCCCCTCTCCACGTGACATCATATTGGAGGTTAGGGCTTTAACTTAGCACTTTCTTGTGTGGGGGGACCCAGTTCAGTCCATTGCACCTCCTGAAAAGGCTGTGATGGTGGAAATGGGGAGGAAAAATCCAGAAACAGTGGCTTGTGGCATCTCACCGGTTTACATGGTGTGCCGTTGGCAGCTGTTTCCATGTGTGCTTGCGAGCCACCTCTCCGTGAGGAAGCAGCCACCACATTTCATAAGAGCCTTCAGGAGAAATCTTCCCTCAGAGCAGAAGTGGGAGAGTCAGGCCTTGCCCTCTGTACGTGAAGATAAAAGTTGATCGGCTGGGGAATACAGAGGCAGGTCGGGGTGACGAGAAAAGGGCAGCAGTGAAATGAAAAAGCAGCTCCTGGGGGTGGGATTGGAATTCTACATAAAACAGAGTTGCATAAGTTCCCCCTCTGCAGTGCCAACATCTGATTTCCCTTGTTGTCAGAGGTCGGGGAGGCCGGCTTACAAGACGGGATGAGGGATGCTGGGCCTTCACTGGAGATGTTCTTCTTGGATCTGGGTGAATGTCGTCCGGGCAGATGGTGCCCACCTGCACTTCTCCCTCCTGCAGATAATGCCTGCAGTGGGCTCCTTTCTCTGACCACCACCCCACCCGCTCTGCTGGCAAGTTGGAAATTGACCTATGTTAAATAAAAAGAGAAATTTGCCATTTTTGCCTGCGATGTTCTCGCTTTATCTGAAAACATCTGGGGGCCTGAGAAATTAAGCAGTAACATAGCATGCGGCCATCGTTATTGCTAGATAATTGACTGTGTATCCCGCCTGAAACAAAGGTGGTTACAGAATGGTAAAGTCAATTATCATTTATTAATGGCAGTTACAGAGCATAACAGAGCAATTTATAAATTGAGTTTCTAAATTGAACAGCCTTCTATTTATATTTTTAAAGGCAGGAAGCAGATATATGGAGTAAAGCAGGTGACCTTTAGTTAGTGACACAGTCCTCATGTTTGAGAAGGTTCTTTTAAACGAATTCTTTATTAGGTCACATTATGATGCACCTGCTTCTTTAAATAAAGGTTCTCATTCTCTCCTGTTTGATTTGGGTGAATGGCTATAGCAATTCTGAGTGTCTCCAGGTGAACTGTAATGTGCATTTTATCCATAGATATATGTGGTCTTCAGACACCGAAAGAGTATGCATAAAAATATGTAAGAAAAGAGACATCAGATATTTCCAGGGGAAGGCAGAGATGTGTGGGATAACCTCATGAGACTTGTTCTTGACTAATTGTGTCATTTAACATGTCCTGAAATGGAAAGAGATGGGTGACTGAAAAAGAAGAAAAAAGATCACTCATATCAGAGCTCTATTGTATCAGAGGGTGGTTTCGGCTTTGCTGTCTTTTGAAGGCATTTTCATCTTTAACAAGAACAAGTGTAACGTGACACCACCCTTTAGCTATACTCATATAACTAGTGCTAGGCCAAATGAGTCGCTCCAATTTTTTTTATTAGGGTTCAAAAGTTCTTTTTAACACTGAGAGTGAATTAGTGGGCTAAATCAGCTACCACCTGTGAGTTAAAAACATCTGGGCTCTTTTCATTCATGTGGCTGCACACACCTCAACATTTATGGGAGACCCTTTTCTTCCCACGATTTCATAACTTACGAGACTCACTAATTTCGCCTACGTCTCCTGCTCTCCCCTACGTGGTACCTCCAGGTACCACGTAGGACCTCCAGGGCTATTGTCCAACATTCCTGCCTTGTCTGCCTTGTTTTGTTCTTAACCCCTCATGTCTTAGCTGGTTCCTGCTCCATGGAAACGCCTGGAAGCCACACAGCTGAGTGTCCGTAGGCCTCCCCCAGCAGTAGGCAGCATCGACCATTTCACCATTCTTCACCCCTCCCCGCCCAGCACCTTTTCTTTACCCTGCTGTTTTCAGCCCAGGAATGCTCCACACTGTCTACAGATGTTGCCTCCTGCAGGAAGACAACAATACACAGCTGGAATCCTGCAGGCCTCTGCTCAGGCAGCTTCCCTCCTGTCAGCTCCTCCTCTCTGCTATGAAATCAGTCACGAGCCCTCCCCTTTCTGTGTTTCCATTAATTTCTCCTCAGCACATCTGATTTCGATTGCAGGGTCTCTGGGTAGAGCCCAGAGACCTTTTCTTTTGGAGTTGGTCCTCATGGTGCTTACAAAACTGGTGCAAATCATGAAAAATAATCCTAAACAAAATCCACTAGCTAGTAGTATGGAGGGGGAGCGCTGTGGTGGGGCAATGCATATTTGAAACCTTGCTGAGGTGGAAGCCTTCTCTGGAGAGTCTGCATAAACAGTGGTGACGGTTGGGACTTGTCTTCCTTGCAGCATTTCTACTGAAAACTATTGGGCAGACCATATCTGGAAGATTCCATCTCTAAAAAATAACAAAGACTGAGTACCCATCATCTCGATGGGGCATCCCACTCCTAACTTCCGAACCCACTCAGCATGGACTTGGAATTTCTGGCCTCCATCCATGCGTTCCTGCTTTTTTACATAATAGCTGGGCCCCTCGGAGGAGGGATGGGTTGAGTGACAATTTTCGGCATTGTGTCTGTGTTCCATGACTGGGTAAAGTACATCTCTTAAAAGAGGAAAAACGGGTGAAAACAAAACCATCATTTAAAATCCCCACACAGCTGCCCGCCCCCACCCCATCCAGTGCTGACATTTGGGAGCCCAGCCTGTGAAGGACAGTGCTGAAAGTGCACTCTGCTAGCATCGTGCAGTGGACACTGGAAATGGATCTTCTCCCCCCCCCCCCCCATTCCAGCCAAACTTCCTGCATTGGTTATAAATATTTAAAGCTACAGTCAACAAAGTTTANTCTTCCCCCCCCCCCCCCCCATTCCAGCCAAACTTCCTGCATTGGTTATAAATATTTAAAGCTACAGTCAACAAAGTTTAAAGACAGGGAAGTAAGGAAACCTAATCCTGTCTGCAGTGCCTTCTGCCCGCTGTGGATAGTGCTGCTGGGCTACCCTTCAGAATAAGGTCAGCAGCACCTGACTCAGAAGGAGCAGAGTCTCCCCCTGCAGAAAGCCCTTCGCCCTGGTAAAGGGGGTGCTCCTTCTGGTTTCCGGTTCTCACTCTGCTGAGTGTCCATTGTGGAGCTGTTTGTGAACATAAAGACTTTGAAATAGCTCGTGACTTTCAAGGGTGACTTCGGGTGCCTTTAACTTCAACTAGCAGGTTGGGAGCACTCAGGCGCGACAGAGCTCAGTGCTAGGTTTGGGGGATGTAGAGCTTAAAAGGCACAAGCATCCCCTCCAGGAACACACATTTCAAGGAATTCACAGTGCAAGGTGACACTGGATCCGGTATGGGCTTGGGAGGCTTAGCAACACACACACACAAACACACATGCATGGTGTTGTGGGGGCTTAAAAGACTGACTTATTCAGGCAACATGTTTAAGCACCTACAATGTGCTCAGCATTGGTTTAGCCTCTAGGAGTCAAGGGTAAAATCAGAATGAGAATAGTATGTGGAAAACTTCTAAGACAAAGATGGCTTCACCTAAGGGGCTACCTGTGGTAGATCTTAAAGGTTAAATAAAGAGTTTTCCAGGTAAATGTGGGGATGAAGACTGGGGAGAGGGCATTCCTGGCAGAGTGAAGTTAGTGGTAAAGGTGTGCAAGAGGAGACTCCTCAGGGGCATGGGTGCGGGGCAGCCAAGGAAAGCACTTTGTGTCTTAACCAAGCTGGAGGATCTGATCCAGGGCCATGTTCCTTAGAGAATGAAGTATGTTCATCAGAGGTGCTACGCCCGAACACCCATCCACAGATGAGTGGGACTATGTGGTATATATACACTGTGGAATACTACTCAGCTATAAAAAGAGATGAAATCCTGTCATCTGCACAGTGGAATGGTTCTAGAGGATACTGTATTTAATGGGGTAAGATACTGTATTTAATGGGGAGAATGCCAAACACATATGAGTTTACTTTTAAACTGTCAGAAGAAAACACTGGCTACCAGAATGGGGAGGGGAAGAAGGTGGGTAGGTAAATTCAGTAAAAGGGAAATTGTATGTATGTTGATAGGTGGCAAATAGTCTTTCAGTGGCAAACATAATATAGTATATATAGATGTAGATTTACCACGTGGTGCACCTGAAACCTATATGATGCTATATAACTAATGTTACTTCTATTGAAAAAGAGAATAAAATAAAAAAAAATTCTACCTAGAAGAAACCCCTTTTTCCAGTTCTCACAGACACCCTTGCATATTATCTGTTACCTTACGGGAACTTGAACTCCCCTGCTTGGCTAACTCAGAATACAGAACTCCATGGGGGTGAGAAAGAGAATTGTCCCCCAGCTTGTCTCTGCTTTGCAGCTGACTGTGCCTCACCTACCATCTATACCAGCAGCTCCAGGATTTTTCTGGTAGTTGGACGCTGTCAGCTTCTGCAAGAGGAACAAGGCTCAGGCATGAAAGTCGCCTGATTCCTGCTTGGGCTTAGCAAGACTGCATGCAATTGCAGCTAGTGCTTTCTAGATGTTCTCTTACTCGATAATATTGGTGAAGGCAGATCCTATACTCAGGGTATAATCCCTGACTCAGAGGTCAAGTTCTAGCTGAGCTGAGTGGCTACCTTTTATGGATAGAATGTCCTCCTAATATGGGAAAACCATCAAATCTTTACTTTTTAAAAGGCCGGTTCATTCAGCTACAGCAAAATCTTATTTGAATAATTCGAACAGGTTTTTATGAATGGCACATGCATTTGGAAAGTAATTTTTTTCCTACTCTTTACCCTTTCATTGGTGAAAAGGCTGATTCTTTGCTCAGACTAAGCACATTAATTTATAAAGCATCCCCATATACCTATACTTTCTGAGCACTTCTTGATGATTGGGAACAGACTCTTCAGCCCACTACAGGGGCGAGGAGACACAGCATTAGAGCGGTCCCTTGGCTGCCGGCATGTGTGGCTTCCGTGTTTCTGTTCTAGCAAGTGTTCCTGTGCAGGTGCCAGTGGCATTCGAGGTCTGCAAGAGGCAGAAGAACCCTGATTTCCAATCCTGACTAAAATTTGATCAGGTGTTTCTCCCGATGGCTTTGAGGTTGAAGGGATGTCATTCTACTGCTGGGCAGCTGTGGCTTCAGGGGACTCATTTATCTGTTGAGGCAAATGTGTGAGACAGCTGGGGCGGCACAGAAAGACTCCTCTGTCTCTGTGCTGCTGTCAGTGGAGTGCGGCATGTGGGGTCAGGGCCCTGGCTCCTCAGAGGTCCCTGGCAGTGGTGGCACTCAAACATACTCAGACTCTCAAGAGGACCAGGGTCCTGCCCTTTGGGGGCTCAAACAGCCAGGTAGAGTTCATAGCTGTGACTGGGCTCCTCCTTTGAAGTCACAGGCAGTCACTCAGTGTGGCCTGAAAGAGGCTCTTTAAGACTTTGGAACTTTTTTTTTTTTTTTAAATTTCCAGGCAGCATAATATTCATTCTAAACATGAATACCTTCTTGACCCACATAGAAAGACCTGCTCTTTTTCTTCTCACTCACAGTTGCCCGTGGCTCATGTTTGACATCTTTCCTGTACATTTCTTATGTCCTGTCCTCCCTCCACGTGTTCCTTGTTTATCCTTCTGCAGCGCTGTGCTACTGCTCACACACCGGGCAGCTGGGCTGGGCTGCATTTGAAAAGCATTCCCCTCTTTGTCCCTCCCTCCATTGTGCCTTCCACCTTTCTCTATAGGTATGCAGTTGCCAGAATGCCACAAACCCCTGTAAGCAGTTGCAAAGTTGGGTGACTCACAGATTCCCATTAGAAAGTGAGGAGACTTGAATACACTTGATAATACATTTTTGTAGAAAGCAGTTTCAAAGGAGCATCATTTCTCTTTACCCAGGAATCTCAAATCCCCAGCGTCTCCTGAGCCTGTTCCATCAGGATGGAAATTGCTCCCTGAATCTCTGCTGGGTAAAAGCTCCTGGGTGTGGGATAATGGGGTGGGTGGTAAGATGTCTAAGTCTTTAGGATGATTTTGTGGAAAACAAGATGTTGTTGTTGAGGACCCCTCAGAAGTAACTGCTTTATTTACAGAGTACGACAAGTGATTCTGCATAAATGCATGTGGCTGGAGATCATATTCTGGGACAGACGCCCATTTACTACACATTATGCTTCACTGGGTGGCAGCTGCTGCTAACCACAAGCTTGATGCCTGGGGCAAATCATCAGACTCTCTTTGGAGTTGTCTTTTATTTAGTTCTTTAAAAGGATTGCCTAAGTTAAGACAACAGGGAAAGTTTAGTGGGCTCTGGCATCAGAGCAACTGGGTTTAAAAACGACTTTTTGCTTTATCGGTCATCTGACCTCGGGCATGTGATTTCATCTCTTGTGCCTCATTCCTTCTTTCTGCACAGAGTGGAATAACCACATTACCTTCTTGTGATGGGCTGGAAGAGTGATCCCTAGAAGATGTCCATGTCCTAATCCCCGAATCTGTGACTATTAGCCGACTTGGGAAAAGTCTTTATAGATGTGTTTAAGAATCTTGAGCTGAGATCATTCTGAATTATCCCAGTGGATCTTTCATGCCATCACAATGCCCTTATAAGAGAGAGGCGGAGGGAGTCTTCTCAGAAACATAGAGAAGAAGGGAAGGTGAAGATAGAGATAGGATAAAGGTGGGTTTGAATTGGCAATTGGAGAGACACGGCCACAAGCCAAGGAATGTCAGCAGTCACCAGAAGCTCAAAGAGGCAAGGAAGTTCCCTGGAAGCTTTGAGAAGAAACCTACTGACATAATGATTTTAGCCAGAGAGATAGATTTTGAACTTCTGGTTTCCAGAGTTGTCAGAGAATAAGTTCCTGTTGTTTGAGGAAACTTGTGGTAATTTGGTACAATGGCTACATGAAACTAAGACCCATCTTCAAGGTGTTCTTGATAAGAATAAATAATACATCTAAAGCATTTGGCATAGTCTTGGTGTTACATAGTAAACTGTCAATAAATACTTATTTTGATGATCATTTTATACATATATTTCCCCTGGCTTCAAAGTTAAATAATCCTTAAAACTGATTGAAGAGGGAGGAGGTGATTGTTAGACTCTGGCTGGGACACTGCCTTTTGCAAGCGAGCTTCTGTTTTTCTCCTTTTGTAAAGTTTGCAAGGGGATTGATGAGCTGCCTGCCTGCTCTCCTCTCCCGGAATTGTGGGATCAAATGAGTTAATGAACTTGAAAGCACTTTGCCCGTCACCCTTGTAAATTGTTAAGCTGTGGTTACAAAAACTGGGACCAGACTGTAGCTGTAATGCAGAGAGTTGGATGGGAACTTTATTCCTGTGGGACTGTGAGGTGAGATCATCTCTTTCAGCTTTTGTTTCTGGCCCTCTAAGCTTGTCTGCTCTTTCCCCCTAATCCTGGGCCCTCTGTCCCCAGTGGAGTTCCAGTGGCAAAGCTCCAACGATTCCTACTGGCCACCAGCCTCCCTGGGGCATGTTTCTCCTGGTTTCCACTTTTAAGAGTCACAAACACAAATGAAAACAAGAACCAAATTATACTCATTACATTTAAGTAAGATTTGCAAGGCCCATCATAGCAACTAGGTTAGTGGATTCCAGTTTAACTTTAATAAAGGTTGGAGATATTTTCAGCATATTGTTCAGGCTTGGGAACCATGGGCCCCAAAGTTGGGTGTCAACTTAGTGGGGAATAAGCCAGCTTTTGTCAAATGTTTGTATGTGGTGAATTCACATGTACCCAGTCCCAGGAAATGTGTTGTTTTAACCTGTATAGGCAAGGCAAAGGACAACACACAGCATGAAAGAATAATTTCTTCCCATGATTTGCTTGGTCTTTTACTGGTAATTTCCAGTAAAATCATTTCCCTGAGATGGTCAAAGGTATGTGCTGTAAAGACAGCCTGTTAAGAATTTGGCAGGTCCCTCCAGTCCATTTATTCTGGTCTACTCACTTACTGGGAAAGAAAGGACTCTGCGCGTAAGAATTGTCATTTAACAAATGTGTATTGAAAACCTATCACATTCCAGGCACAGTGCTGGGCACTGGGAAACCACAGGAAACAGAGTGTGGGGTGGGGGATAGGGCATTTAGAGTTCAATAAATGGTCACATGACTTTGGCAAATTGTAACTGTGTGATGAAGGGACACCTAGTACTGAGTGTCACCAGGGAATACTCCTCGGGGGTAGATACTCAGAGGTGGCTTCTCTGATGGAGCCGTACTAGACCTGGGTCTGAGAAGTGGTTCAGTGTAGACAAATGGAACCAAAAAGAAGGGATCCCATTAGATGCAGAGAATAGTAAAGGCAGAAATGCTAAGTGAGGAAAAAGCAACATAAAGGAGAAGCCAAGAGGAAGTCTGTGTGGTAGAAACTGAAAAGAGAAGAGTTTGGAGGAGGCTAAAGTGGGGGAGGGCTGAAACAGAGGTCTTGTTGGCTAGATTAGGGTGTTTGCTACTTGGGGAAGAAAGCTGCCTCCCCAGCCCCAGTCTCTGAAAGAGGCAGGTGTGGGCCTTTCCCCATTGGCCCCCCAGGCCTGTGCAGTTTCTACGTGGATCTTGACCATAGGGCCTTCAGACAGCTGAAGCACGCATGCAGGTGCTCGTAGCCCAACCTGAGCCAGGAACTCCAAGCCCCAAGAGCCTGATCGCCAAGTCTGTTCTAGGTCTCCTTTTGGTTTAGTGCCTCCATGAAGGTTTTGCCTTCTTTTCCTGCAGGTCTAGACTCTATTCTGTACTCAGAAAGTCTTGCTCTTGCCTCAAGTGCCTCTTTGTCTCTAGTTTCATTTTCTCGGCACATATTTATTGAGCATTTGTCATGTGTCAGGCTGTGGGTTGGGTCCTGGGGATGTTGTACTAGGAAAGAAGGCTGGTACATGCTCTGGAGAAGCTTGGAGTCCCTGTATGCAGGGAGGACAGCAGCTGGGGCCCTCCAAAGTCAAGTATCTCTTTCCCTTTTGCCTATTGTTCAGTCTTCTGCTGGCACCCCCCCCGCCCCCGTCCTGGGATTGCCCACCTTTCACTGCCTCTTATCACAGGAGTTTGGACAGAGGTCAGACTAGACCCTTTACACTGGACAGTTTTTTTAGGGCAAATCCCCAGCTCTGTCCCAGCTCCGTTCCTTGCTTCTTGGCTTCAAGCTGGAGCTGAGTCCACCATCCTGCTCTGTGGCTGCAGGTGCCCAGAGATGCCTTCTTCCTTGTTATTTTCCTCTGGGCACAAGTTTTCCGAAGGCAGCATCAGTTCCTTCCAACAGCAGCATATTCCCACTTGCCCGCGGTTAATGAACTGTTGCTGGGGATGGTTAATGCCCTGTGAAATCAGTCATTAATTGTAGAAACAACTGATTTCAGAGAGATCGCAGCAATAATGAGCCATTTATGATGGCGGAAGCCTAACAAAGCAGACTGCCATGTTTGCCCATTCGTCACAAGGGAAAGAGCCTGCATCGTGACTTTGAAGTTTGCTTTGAACAGAGAGGTCATGGGCTGCTGATCAGCCTGCAAAGGCACTTTTAAAGGTCTGACTACAAAAACTGAAAGTTAGCAAATGTGCTCCTTGGCCAAAAAAAAAAAAAAATACCCAACAACAACAAAAAACAAACAAAAAGAAAATAAAGAAAAGTTCACCTGCTAAAGGCCAGCTGAAGGAGGCAGCATCGGATAATGGATGAAGCTGCTCAGGCGGTGGCCTTCGGGCTGCAGGCTTCTGAACAGCAGCACCAGGACCTGCTAGGGCCGGGAGGCTGTCCTAAGTGTTCTCTGAGCTGACTGCTGCCAAGTGGTGATTCTGAGACCTGTCCTTCAGCTGCTGCCTTTCTAGGGAGAATGTAAGATACACTGGCCCCTTGGTTGGTTTCAGCTGCACCCAAAACATGATTTCTCTTTTATTCTTTTCATAATGTGAGTTTTTCTCTGGCTATCAGAAACCGGTCATAGTAATAAGAACATTTCAAAATCACATCCATAGCCTCTTTCTGAACTGCCCCTGACAATGGTCAAATTTTCATCTTTCTGCCTTCAAGTCTTGTAGCAATTTCTAGGGCCCTGGCAAACATTGGTATTAACTCTGGAGGCAGTTCTGAAAGTCCTGTGTGTCCCTCTGTTTGCTGGTCCATTGTTGGTGGGTCTGGTGGGGAAGGAAGGAGTTTCCCCTTCCTCATTCCAGGCACTTGGTCTGCTTCAGATCCTGTCCCCTATAATATCCAGAAGAATGGTGCCCTAGAAGGTTCCTGAAGTGGTAGACTAGCAGGACTATTACTGTATTTTGCAAAGATGGGCTCGGTCCTAATTGGGTAAGGATGCTGGTGGATGTTCATTGCAAGGTTGTTTCTAATACTGAAATACTAGAATTCTCCTCTATGGTCAGAAACACAGGTTCAGCAAAATACATTTTGATATGGCAATAGGTAGAATCCTATACAACATTTGATATGCTTATTAAAATCTATGCTAATCTATGGGAACATGGATGGAACTGGAAGGGATTATGCTCAGCGAAGTAAGTCAGAAGGCAAAAGAAAAATACCAGATGGTTCCTCCCCTAGGAGGAATATAAGGGAACAAAATAAGGATCAATGAAAGGAATAAGAACAACAACAATAATAATAATAAAGAAACAAAAACCAAAAATAAAAAGACAAGGACAAATTGGGGACACTTGGTGGGGATGGGGGAGAGGAAGGGTTGAGGGCAGACAGGAGCATGGGGGACTGAGGTGATGGTGCACTGGTGATATGGTGATGGGGAATACATGGGGATTACAGTTGATGTCAAATATAAATAAATAAATAAATAAATAAATAAATAAATTGAAAAAAAGTAAAATGTCAAAAAAATAATCTATGCTAATCTATGCTTTTTGACATGGGAATAAATGCCCACAGTATATCATTGAATGGAAAAAAGCAAACAGTCAAATATGAAGGGTCTTAATTTACAAAAAATGAGCCCACATGTGGGCACGTGTGTGAAAGTGAACAAGTTTCTATTGATACATTCCCACATGTTTCCACTGGTTATTCTGGGAGATTGAAGGTGACTTTAAATTCCTTTTTATGCTTCTGGATAGTATCTGAATTTATTGTAATGAGTATGTCTTGATTTTATAATAAGAAAAAAATCCTTTTTCCTTAACATTTAATTGAAACCTGCTCTATTTTATTTATTGTAATAAAATTTTATCTTATCAGGATATCCTAAAGCTCTTTACATTACTTGCTCTTATTGGTCAAATTAAGACAGAATACTATTAGAAAAATTAAAAAAAATAAATTTAGAAAATTAAATCTTTGATGGATTTTAAGGATTATGCTGTAAAAGTTGAAAAATAAATGACTTGCATATTTTATGAATTATATTAGAAATCGAAACCAAATAGCAACTGAGAAGCATCAGAATCTGTTCTGATTCTGATTTTTTTTAACCCAGAGAGTAAACTGGGCCGTGCTGATGTGGGACAGATGCAGGTGGAGAGTTGGGTAGCAGTAGGCAAATAAAAGTTGAATTTTTGCATTAACAACAGGTGCAGAAGATGCATAAAGGTCCTTGGTAGTGGTAGAAATGACTCTTGGCCAAACAAGTATGAGATTTGTAACAGGACTGAAATTTTTGCTACTCTTTTAATCTAGATTTCTGTGTGTACATGTGTGCACGCGCACGTGCATGCCAGTACCTAATTCCAGCTTCAGTCATGCCTTTTCCTGGTGATCTGTTCTGTCTCTAAGTATTTGTAGATTTGTCCTTGTTCAAAATTGGCCGTCACAGGTACCTAGGGAAATGATTGTCATTCCCACCTCTCGTTCAATGAGTCCCTTTTCTTGTTAAACATCATTGTGTGCAAACCTCATTTAAAAGTACTGCAATGTGGGGGCCTCCCTGGTGGCACAGTGGGTTGAGCAGCGCACTATGAGGGCAGACTGCAGCCACTGCAGCATGAGTTCGATTCCTGCCACCGGTCAGGGAGGGGTCCCACATGGCATGGCAGACCTCTCCTGCTTCGCCGGCTGCTCCCCTCAGTAGTGTGTTTTGGTCAGTCTGCCTGTTCTGCTCCCTCCTCTGTGTTTGGTGAATCCTTTCACCTCCCTGGACTCTGGCCTGTACCCTAGCTCTTGTATGCATAAATAAATAAATCTTTAAAAAAAAAAAAAATATACTGCAATGCAATTGGAATTTCGGTCAGTGGAGTTTTCAAATACTTGAGCCAAAAGTTACTTCTTTAATGAAATTTTGCAAACTGTAAAGCTTGAGATATGAAATCAATATTGTGAATTTAGGTTTTATCTAGGTTACAAAATACCTCCAAGAGGGAGCAGAAGTGCTTTTAAACAAAGTGAGCAAAATTTAAGTATTTTTAAATAGTTGTCTTTGGGGCTGTATTTTAACAACAGCAATAACAAGTACACATTCAAACATTTCTTTGTAATCATGTTGAAAGAAGAATTCCGAAAAATAATTGTATAGCCTAAAAACCAATCATACAGTTATATGAGTGGTTGAGAACGAAGAGCATTTATTCTGTGAATCCTATTTTCTACTACTGAAAAATTCTGCATCTTGTCATAAGTTCCTATTTTGGGAAGATACTTTATAAACAGGGAAATAGGATGAAATCAATACTAGACATATTTGATTGGAAGTGGAGTCACTGCTAATAAAAATTTTGCAGGATCCGGGACAAAAATCAGGGAGGCCTCCAAATTCCCCCTTTGCAGTGTATCTACTCTGCCAGTGGTGAAGGCAGTCTGTTCTTTGTTCTCTGCATGATGCAACTTTAAAGTACGTCCTTCACTGTGCCTTACATCTCTATCTCGGCTCTCTCACCAGATTTCTGACAATTGAGGGCAAGCACCACTGTTCTCAAGAGAAACTGCGGTTTCTCGTACATCTCCATTACTTTGCTTGTGAGGATTGCTGGCGATGTGGCAGATGCTTCACTTTTGTTTATTCACTGGGTTAAATAAATCAGAATCAGGAAAGATTAAGTTTTGTACAACTCACCAGTTCAAATTGATTGGTAATAGCTTTTTGGAATCCTAATAAGGACTTTGAAGGTGGGTGGGGCCTCCATGGAAAGAGTATTGTGATTGACGGTCATGTCAGCCAGAGGTACTGAGGGCTGGGACCCAGGCTGTGCTTAGTTCTGTCCCTAGCGCTAGAGCCACCATGCCTCTGGACTCAGTGAGGTGAGATCAACATCTTTTACTGGTTCTCTTACATGCAGCAAAAATTACCCACCACCATGCCATCTCCTGTTTAACGAGTCCAAAATTTCAACAGAAACTTCTTTTTTGAATCACAAATTATAATCTTTTTCAGCACCAAGGGATTCATATGTTTAAATAAAAATCCATATTAAATACAAGGTTGGAAAAGTTCTTAAATATTGCTACCCCTACTAACTTCTGCCTGCTTTCTTAAACCTCTTGAAGCTCCTCTTCTAATGTGTAAAAATGAGGCATCACCTATCTCACAGAATTATTTTGAGGATTAAATAAGGTAACAGGGAGGAGAGCACAAGAGACTTGGTGAATGGTTCATTGGTGATACGGTGGGGGGAATTTTATGGGGATAACACCTGAGGGTAGAAATCAAACATCGTACAAAAATGAACAACAATTTAAATAAATGAATGTTTTTTTATTTTAGTTTTATCGATATTTTGCATTATTTTTCCTTTTTGCACAGTGTCTATTTCTCATCTCCATGAAATTCCCACCACCAGTTCACCCATGCACCATCACCCTAGTCCCTCGTGCTGGTCCTGCCCGTTTTGTTCTCCCCTCCCCTTCCCTTCCTCTCCCCCTCCCCTCCCCCTCCCCCTCCCTTCCCCTTCTTCTTCTCCTTCTCCTTCTCTCTCCTCCTCCCCTCAGGAATGTCTCAGACTTATAGCTGTCTATTGATTTTGATTTTTGAAATAAATAAATAATATATTTTTTTAAGGGAAAGAAAAAGCTTGTACTGCAATGAGAAAAAACAAAAACAAAGTACCTCCAGCACTTCTACACCATTAGCACACAGGTACCAGACACCCCTCAGACGCTTCCTTCACGCACTTTCCCGGGAAAGACGGCCTCACCCATTTCCTAAAAACACCCCTTTGCTGAGTACCAGCACTCTGTGCAGAGAGCTCTAAACGCTCTGGAGCGAGGGCGTAGACAGGCTTTCCTTTTGGGTCCCCTCATGGATTTCTTCACAACACTGTCTGCTGCTTCTGGCATCCCGTCCCTCTAGCTCTGGTGCAGCTAAAAAGCAATCTAATCAAGAAAATAAATTCACTGCAAACTAATATACAATTTGGAAACCTTCTGAGAGTAGATGCATTTTACACTTCGGAAGATTTTTGTCTTATTTTATTATTGGGGCTCCTGATAAATTAAGGAGAGATGAGCTGTTCCTGGTCCAAGAAGCCCTTACATTTAAATTAAAATTTGTCATGTGTTTGCCAGTTAGACCCACAGGGCTTTGTCAGAAGGGATTTGAGCGATGTGACGCTGTTTGATATTTTTATTTTTCTCTTGGTCATAAAGGTCCTTGTTTACTTTTTCAGTGCGGTGGTTAGCTTGTCAGTGGGATATTGTCCTCTAAATATTAAGGAAATCACTGAAGTTGTAGGGAGAATGACTTAACATTTAAAATTGTTGCTGCAATTAATAGAATAGCTAAGAGAATGAAAGTAAAGTCCAGACAGATTTAGTTCACAATCCTACCACTTAACAATTGCATGGCCTTAAATGAATAACTCACCTCTTCAAGCCTCTGTTTCCACATCTGTAAACAGGAAATAACCCTTGTATTATTTAGTAACTGATTAAATGATAAAAAAACCTCCCCAAATTGATTAAATAAAAAACTCCCCAAACTCATTGACTTAAAACAACAATCTTTTTTTTTTTGTTTTTGTTTTTTAACATCTCAAACATCTTTGTGTCCGATGACTAGATGACTTGTCTGCACTCAGTTTTGTGGCTCTGCTGATCTTGGGCTGGACTCACGTGACTGTGGCTGCCCCACATGTCCCTCAACCTCCTTGAGGCAGCAGACTAGGGGGAGCTTCACACGCTTCCCATGGAGACAGCAGGGGGCAAGGGCAGGAGCCCAACATTCCAGCCCTTTGCAAGCCTGTTGTCACTCCTGCTAACAGTCCACTGGCCAAGGCGAGTTACATGGCCACGTGAAAAGTACCGGCCTTATTCCCTGTCCCTATGAGGCAGAGAATCATCCTCTTTCCTCCTCCATGTTATTGCTTGCCACCTCCTTCTCCATTTCCTCCTTATCCTCCCTCTCCTTCTTGTCTCTCCCTCCTCGCCATCTTCCTCACCCTCAACCTCCTCCTGCATCTATCTTCTATCTTTTCTTCTTCTTCCCCATTCTACTTTTTCCTCTTCTCTTCTTTCCCCTCAATTTCTTTCCCCATCCATCTTCTCCCCCTCTTCTTCTTTCCCCCTCTTTATTCAGAGAGAAAATTGAGGGTGATACAAGGTTGTGTTTCCTTAACTATTTTCTACCTGACTCCTTGTCAGTACAGGTGAGGTTAAAAGCACCACAAGGGAGTTTACATGGAGCCCAGGTAAGCCTGTGTACCTGTGCATCGAAGCACACACACATGCACACACACACCTGAACCGAATATGGTGGACACCTTTGCTTATGAGTAAAAGAAAAAAAAATGACCTCAACCTTGTCAAATGCTTCAGGAGAGAAAGAAGAAACATTTTCTCTTTTATGCCTTCATTTGCTCAAAGGCAGATCCAGAGTCTTCCTTCAAATGTTTCTTCTCTGATTATCTTGTACAAAGCTTTCCATTTGGGAATAGTTGCAGGTTTCCTTGTCATTCTTCAGCTCTGGTTTATATAAAAATGGATCATTTGTTGAGGCAAACTTCAAAGCCAGAGAGTGCCCTAAGTTATAAATGGTTTCGCCTTTTAATTCAGGCATAATCCTATTAGAGACACAGCTCTCAGGGCTGGGGAATCCTTTTAGGACTCTTTGATCAGGGGAGTACTTTTGAGTTCAGTGACTTCAGCTGTCCAAGCCCTAAAAATAACAGGGAACCCATTTAATATCTGGAAATGTCAATTGTTCTCATCTCTGGTGCAAGCAGCATATTCTCAAGTGGACCTGTGCCTGATTTTTGAATTCAGGGGGAAAAGTGGGATAGTATGATGCTGTATTTCCAGTGGTATCCTAAATAATACTGAGTGGCATTGAAATATAGCTAAGGGCATTTGGTATCTTGCTCATTCATTAATAGTTTTTAAACAATCTTTCTGATTAAAGTTTTAGTTTGCTCTTTTGCTTTAGTTTCCCAAATACTTGTGTTAATTTTCCCATCTTATAAAGAACTTTAGCCAGTCTCTACCTAAGACTGAAAGACTCTACATTCTGCCTGCTCTGCCTCCTTGCTCCCCATCATTCACTGTTCACTACTACTTGTTCTCTGCTTCAGATATTTTTCTGCTCTCATTTCACACACTCTCTACTCTAGACATCTGGTCGAACTCCTGACTGTGTGTTAACACACCAGGTGTAGTCCTACCTCAGAAACTTAGCACACTTTGTTCTTCCTCCAGAAATCCATGTGATTCAGTTCCTTACCTTCTTTTCCATGAAGCTAGTTCTGTCCACCTCACTTCAAGCAGCAACTCCACCCCACATCTGACATTCTCTGCCTCCCATCTCTGTTTTATTTTATTTTCATAGCTCTTTTCATCACCCATCATGTTACATATTTATAGTTATATAATTACTTGTTTGTTTATTGTATGCCTCCCCCATGAGAAGATGAGTCTTTTAACTATAGGAATTTTTGTCAGTTTGGTTCACTGCCATATTCCCAGGGCTTGGGAATAAAACAGGGCCTGGGAAATAGAAAATGCTCATTAAAATTTATTTGTAATTGGTAAGACCTGGAAACAACCCAAATGCCCAAAAGTAGATAGACAGGATCAGGAAGACGTGGCACATACATATTCACAATGGAATATTATTCAGCAATCAAAAATGAGAAACTAGGGACATTTACAGAAACATGGATGGAACTAGAAGGAATTATACTCAGTGAAACAAGTCAGAAGGCAAGAGAAAAATATCAGATGGCTTCACTATTAGGAGGAATGTGAAACAGCAGCAACAATAACAACAAAAGAATAAGCTCAAGGAAATGGGTAATTATAACCAAAAGCAAACAAAAAACTCAACAAGACCAAAAAGCCAAGAAAAAGCAAAGGGACCATGGGGAGGGGAGGGCAAAGACAAGGATGAGGGCAGAAAGAGCACAAGGGACTGAGGTGATGGTGCACAGGTGGAATGGTGGTGGGTTCTCCTTGGGGAATACAAATGATGTCAAATATAATTAATTAAATAAAAAAATTTTTGTTGAATGAATGAATGAGTGAGAGAATGAGGTAATGATATTTAGAGTTTAGTAGCAGTGCTCTTTGTCCACTGCAATTATTTTTACCTGCAATTTCTACTTTATGCAAGCAACACTAACACCTGGGTCCTGGGTTCCTGGTCCAGAATTCCTTTAAAATTCCACATTCTGATTCCACAATATCTGTCAGGACTCTGAGTTTCTGGCAGTATTCAGCACACACTTGGGATCATTCATAGACCAAATGAAATATGGCTCTCACTGGGTTTTGAAATGCATATTTTGATGCTCTTAAGTAAGTTTAAGTTTTTCATTTTTTTGTGAGTTGTCTGTATATAGTTCACGTCTTTCATAATTTGGGGAGTAAAATCTTGTTGACAAGAGGACTATGTGTTTTTTTGGAGGGCGGGGATGACCTCCCATTTAAGGGAAGAATTCATCAATCCCATGTGGATTTCAACTATCCCCATGTGCCATCTTGCAAGGGGAACTTCAGTAGGGGGCTTGCCTAGCAGGGTATCAGGCATATTTAAACACCACAGACCATTTATTTTGAAGAAGCGTGAGAATCAAAGAAATGAAAAATAATGGAAACATCTTTAGGGAGGTAAAAACCCAAGTCCTGAGCTGGACAATGCTTTAGAGACAGAAGTCCATGACTGACTGAACAAAAAGAAATGTGTATGAACTGACTATGCCTAACTATCAATATATGCAGTGATTCAATTCATTATACAAAAAATTAACTGAGCTCCTACTGTGTGCCAGGTCCTGTGTTAATGCTAGCCACCCATTGATGAAAAACCAGAAAATATCTCTACCTTGCAGAGCTTACTGTCACTGGTGAGATGGCAAACAAGCCAATATACTCAATAATCCAACTCTGAACTGTGGGAAGATATTTGGAGAAAATGTGCAGAGATTAAGAATAGGGGTAGAGGGCTGTAACTTCAATCAATGCTGAGGGCATCTAGGATGCAAGTTGAAGGTCTGAACAAGTCACATTGTGCCTGCTCAACCCTGGTACACTCCTCTCTTCACCCAGGAATTCCTGCTGGTCCTTCTCTGACTCTATTGTCTGTCCATACACCAGTGGTTTCCAAGCCTGGCTGAAAATTAGGATCTCCTAGGAAGATTACAAATGTAAAACCCTGAATCCATTCACAAAATTAAGAACTCTGAATCTCCAAGGATGGGCCTAAGAAATCTGCATTTTGAAAAATGACCCACAAATTCTTCAGTTAAGCTCAGGTTTGGGAACTGTTTAAACATCTAGGAAGCTTCTGAGATTCTCCTGCTTCTCCCACTAAATAGCTCCCTTAAATGCCAGCCTCTATATTCCCTCCATTATTATTTTTCATCGCTATTCTGGAGTCCAGTTGCACTTGACCACAGTAATTGAGTTGCCTGCCCATCTCCTTCCCTTGTAGGGAAACCCCCCCTGGTGGGCAGGACTGGGCTGTCCATGTCTGTATCCCCAGCATGCAGCACAGGGGCACTCCTCGTGAGCAAATAAATGAATTATAACCATAGCCAGCATTTATGTAGTGCTACCTGAAAGGAAGTACTTACATAACTGGTTAACACCTCCCAGTTCTTCCAGAAAGTAGATATTATTATTATCATCTCTACTTTACAGAAGAGAAAACTAAGATTTAGAGCTATTAAGTAATACTAACACAGTGAGAAGTCCTGGAACCAGACAGCTGGTCCTGGAACCCAGGCCCTTCATCATTTTGCCTTCAGTGAGTGAGTGAATGAATGAACGGATGAATGCCTGATTTTTGTGTCACTGAATTCCCCTTTTATCCTCAAATAATCAGGGCAAATTGTACAGAGGAAACACTTGGGATGATAAAAAGATTTAGTCTCTGATAATCCAAACCCTATTTTGGCTTAGTCTGGGCTTTTGAAGGTTTATCATAAATTCCTTGGGATTTTTCTAGTAAATAGCCCTTCTGTCTCCATGCACCCCCTTCCCCAAAATCACTGTCTCGCAAAGCATATTGTTACATGACTGATCACCATATTTGGCTCTTACTTGGGTCTGGGGCATGGTAAGGGGAGGTTAGCCATAGTTTACCAATCTTGTTGAAGAGATGGAGCTTCCTGAAGTCCTAAATACTCAGACCCTCTTCTCTTGTAACTCATGTACCAGGTAATTGGATGCAGCTATATTTACTCAGCATTCACAACTTGCCAGGTACTGAACAGGTAGCATACCTACCAGCACTTAGCTCACAGAAGGTTGGATTGCTTTACCCGTCAGACGTTGCCAATCTCTTCATCACTGGTTCTCAGACTATGGTGATTTTGAGATCACTGGAGTATCTGGCAAATGTGCCAATATCCATGTGCTGCCATGTTTCAGGGGCTGCATCCTCCGCTTTAGGAGCTTCCCAGGGTCTGGGATCACACCCTGGCCTTCATCTCTGCCTGCTGTGTGCCGGCTGCCGTTTGAAGACCTGCTGCCTGCTTCCCCATCCATGCCTGCTCCTCCTGAGTGGCTCTTCCTTCCCTCCAGTGCTGCTCAGTTTTCTGTGGGGAGAGCTGGAAGTGCTCCGCATTCTGGGAGCAAAACCCTGGGATAGAGATTCTAGTTAAGATAGGAAAGATTTTGCCATTTGTTTTTTAATTCATTGTTCTTATTCTAGATGGCTTTTGAGTTGGGTGTTTTTGTAGTGCAGTTTAATGTGACTCACTAAAACCTTTAAAACCCAAGGCTAGAGTCCTGTTCCCCATGGGTTAAGGTAGTCCTAGCTCTAGTGGTGCTTGTTTTCATGTTATAGTTTCATAAGCCTGTTCTCACCGGTCTCTCTTCCAATTCTTCTCAAGTTCTGAAGATTAGGGTAAGGTGGAGTGGGTGACATGACAGTAGCGAGAAGGCAAGACTGAAACACAAAAAAGAGGTGACGTGACCTGCTCAGGTGTTCACAGTGATGACCCGTGTGGCTGGGTCAGTAGCCCAGGGCTGTTGAGTCCCAAGTGGTGCTTCAGTAGGCTTTGCTGGTCCTTTCTACTGGCTTTCATGACAGCCAGTGTCCTTGATCTCTAGGAGCTGAAGGTGAGGCTTGGGAGGCGTGCCTCTCCCCAAATGGGTCTCAAAAAGGCACTCACAAATGGCACCTTCTGCCACATACTGTGGCCATACTACCTACACTCAGGGCTCTGGTGATAAGTTGACTTTAATGAAATCTCAGTATCTACCCATGAAGAGAAGACCAAAAATCCATAATGGACCCTGATGGACCATTAGGTGTAAATAGGAAGAATGCAAATGCCCACCAGTGTCTTACTGTCACATTTGGTGATGTCTCTGTATGTTCACTGTACACATGGATGTTGGGGTGAGGATAATAAGGAGGAAGAGCAGGGAGGCAGTGTAAACAGTAGTGACAGAGCACACTCACTCACTAGCTGAAGGGATGAATTTAGACAAGTCATTGAAACTCTCTGAGCCTCCGTTCCTAATCTGTAAAATGGGGACAACCATGTTCTCTTTAGGATTGCTGATTAGACAAAAAGAGGTCATGAGGTCATTGCTTTAACTTGTCTTTCCCTGATTCCGGGGTGAATTGGACACCTTTTTCTAGATGGCTAGTGGGTAGGTCTTTTGTGAACTGTATCTACCTAGTTCTGTTTTAGTTTGAATTGCTACTTATATGGTATGGATATTAACTTTTGTGTCAGATATGGTACATAGATTATTACCCCATATCTTTTTAAAAACAGTGGTGTTGAGGTATAATTAATATACTTTAAAAATTGACCATTTAACTGTACAACCCAAGCATTTTTAAAAAATTTAGTGTTGTGTAGCTGTTACTAAAAACCAGTTCTAGAACTTCTCACCAACCCAGAAATTTCCCTGTGACCATTTGCAATTATTCCATGATCCTATCCCCTACCCCTAGGCACCTACTGATTTGCTTTTTGTCTCAAAAAACATGCTTGCTCCAGTTTGTGCTAAATGGATTCATACTATATGCAGTCCTCTCCATCTGGGTTTATCACTTGGCATAATGGTTTTTAGGTTCATCCATGTTGTAGCATGGTCAGGACTTCATTATTTTGATTGTTGAATAGTATCCCATTGGAGGAGTATCACGTTTTTGTCTTCTCTACTCCCTTCTCTCCCTCTCTGCACATGTATATTCTTCCCTCAACTAAGACCACCACCTCAGACAAGTAGAGGCATTCATCTCCTCAAGTCCAAGATTGTCCCCTCCACTTATTTATTTGAAGATTTATTATTTATGCATACAAGAACTGGGGTACAGGCCAGAGGTCTGGGGGATGAGAGGATTCACCAGAGACAGAGTGGGGAGCAGAACAGGCAGATCAACTGAAATACACTGCTGAGGGGAGCAGCAGGCAAGGCACAGGAGAGGTCTGCTGCGCCATGTGGGTCAGCTCCCTGGCCAGGGAGCAAACTCATGCTGCAGTGGCTGTGGATACTTCATAGTGCAGTTCTTAACCCCTTGTGCCACCAGGAGGTCCCTCTTCTCCACTTATAACACCATTGTATTTGGGGAAACTCGGTGAGTATATGAAGCCACTGCTCCTCAGAGTTATCCAGTCTGGCAGGATCTCTGCCAACCTAGCTTGCTGAGGGGCAATAATCCATGATTATGATAGGTGAAGATGATGGTGGTGGTGGAGACAATGATGATAAAGTTATGATAAGGGTGATGGTGGTGATAGTGATGGTGATGTTGATGATGAGCATGATGGTTGTGGTGGTGATGGTGGCAGTGGAGGTGACGATGGTGATGATGAGGGTGGTGGTGAAGTTGATGGTGAGGGTGACAGTAGTGAGTAATGGTAATCCCAGTCCAGAATGCTGCAGAACCTGTTCTTATCTAATGTACAACAATTGTACAAGTGTAAACACTTTTAAGATTGTTGTATGCCTTTGTTGACTTCCAGGGGACTAAAATATTATAGTTGTTTTGCCAATTTTTTCTGGTTTTAGAGTTGCTTTGGGTAAGTGATTGATTTTGTCTTCAGTCTTAGCTGGAAGACTCACCTTGCTTCCCTTGCAATCTCTTGATGTCTTTTAACTTAGCTCTGGAGTCTGTTGTCATATAGTGATTTAATTTTCATGATGACGTGCATGTCAATATTCTGTTTTGGCTTCTGCCCTGTATAGAGAGACATTATCCATCCTGAGATCCTTAACAATACCTTTATACTTTCCTCTAATGGTTTTACAGCTGTGACTTACATTTAAACTCACATGTGACTCATGTGAAATTATTTTCTTGGAGGGGTTGCACACTTCTATAATTCCACCAGAAAAGTATCAGGGTTTTAAAAACCACATCTTAGATAGTGTTAAGATTTGCACATACATGCTTACCATTACATTTGATTGTTTCTTAACCATCTTGAACCCTCATTTACCATATTTGCTTCAAGTATTTCATCAATATGCTATTCTTTTTTACTGTTAAGTAAATAACTATACTTTCTTATACTACCAGTATAGTTGTTTTTAAAAAATGGGGAAAAACAGTAACAACAAAACTGTAGCACTGTAGGGTAAATGGAATTAATCAGGCTTTTTACACCACCTGCCTCTGTAGCTATCACCTATGGCCTGGATCGCGTTAATGCAGAAGGCGCTTGGGAGTGTGGGCATGGGGCCTGTGTATCTGATTATGGACACCTAGGGTGGGGTGTGCGTGCATCTGTAAGTGTGCACATGAACCTGGAAATGGAGATAACAGCCAAGACACGAGAGGACTATGAGAGACCAGGTGTGACTACAGAAGAGGTAAGACCGTGAGAGGACTTGAGAGAGAATACCAGAGAGCACCAAGAGAAAAGAAAGCATAAATATTCATGGGAGGCTGGGACACATGGTTGCCTGCCTGCCTCCAACACCCCCTGACTGACCCGTGCCTGCTTCCTTGCACGCCAGCCTCCCTGGCCAGTGTGTCTGTGTACCTGGTTTTCGGAGAGAGCATTAACCTGAAAAATGAACTGAAGGCTCCAGGAGTCTCTTTATTCATCTGACCGAATTGATAGGGACCCTGCCCTGTGCATGCTTGCACAACAAACACAAAAGAAAAAAGTTTATATACAGTTTCATTCATGCTTTGGTATTTATGTTTTTCCTAGTTGGTGAATGTGCACACATATTAATCCAAAAAGATTTTCTGCCATATAATATTTTTCAATTAATACATCATGAGCTTCTCATGGTCAGTTCATTCTCTGTGTTGTTTTAGTGACTGGTAGTTATTCTGTGGAATTTTAAATAGTCTATAGAATATGTACCATCATTTGCTTAATTCTCTTTTTTTGGTCATTCAGGATTTTTTCTTTTTGCAATGTTTTATTCTGACTTATAATACTCTGAAGAATAAATCTGTAGCTAAATTGTTATGGATGTTTTATTTCTTTGTGTGTCTTATAAGAGAGAGGATGCTGATTGCTGAAGCCTCTGACACCTGTTAACAAATTGGCCTCCAGAAAACATATTCCAGTTTTCATTCCCACTGGTACTTAAGGGCAACTTTACCCCTAGAAAAGTAGGCATCTTTTTAAGAAAGTATCAGCAAGTTTGGGAGGGAAACTTGTATCCTTTCAATATATTTACAGTATATTAACTGTGTATTTTGATAAAAAGTAAATTGTAAATACATGTATGTGTGCATAAATGTATATATGAATACCTGTGTTTGTATATACATGTATGTGTACTTTTTAAATTATCACTTTTAGTTACTGATAAAATTAGACATTTTCTAGGTTAAGCAATTATATTTCTTTTGTGAATGACCTCAGCATATGACTTGCCCATTGTTAAAAACGAACATTGATTTTTTTTTTCTCTTTTCCTTACGTGTTCTTTTTACATTTTCACTTTACAAATATGAGATTATAGAATTTTTTAGTTTAGAGGCCTCCCTGGTGGCACATGGGGTTTAGCACTGCACTGTGGGGCTTCCATAGCCACTACAGCACAAGTTCGATCCCTGGCCAGGGAGGGGAGCCACACTCTCCTGCCTCACCTGCTGCTGCTCCCCTCGGCAGTATATTTTAATCCATCTGCTTGTTCTTCTTCCCACTCTGTCTCTGGTGAATCCTCTTACCCTTGGCGCCTCTGGCCTGTACCCCAGCTCTTGTATGCATAAATAAATCTTTAAAAAAACCCAAAACTTTAAAAACCCAGATTTTTAGTTTAGATTATGCAGTTAATGTAATTCCTTATCAATAGTATAATTTTTGTATTAATATCAAGAAGATGGCACCCTTCTACCGCCTCCTGTTATTCTTGTCCCAACTATGTGGGTTGATTAAAATAATGTATCAAAAAGTTTCCAGTTCTTCTCCCTTCTTGTGGCTCCTCCTATTCAGAGCTGAGTACTGAAACTATGCTGCCTCTAGGGTCTGGCTTCAGCCCACAGGAGGGGTGGAGGTGAGAGTGCGTCCTGTGAGTTTTGCAGGCTTCTTGTTCCTTCTTGCGGAATCCTGCTACAAGAAAGGGAACAAGCTAATCTGCTGGATGATGAGAGACATGTGACACTATCACCCTATTGCTCTAACAGACAACAAGCTGCTGCCAGACTGGTGAGTGAGGTTGTCCTTGCCCACTCAACCTGCATGACCTGCCGACAAATCAGGCCAAGATCAGCTCACACAGCTCAGATCAGCAGGGCCATGCAGCTGTCCTTGAGTTGTTAGTAATAATACCCAGTGGGTGTTTCAAGCCATGAAGTGTTGGGAGTGCTTGTTACATTCCTTCTTAAGAAAGTGAGGTGGTGCAGATTTTAGAATATCTTTTATTTTGCGGATGATTGTGATTTTATTTGTATTCGACCTTATAGTGCTTATATTAATTTTATTTGTATTTTCTAATACTATGGAAGTTTTGAATACTTAAAACCAATCATTGTATACCATGGGCTAAAGTTTGAGTTCTTTATTATAATTTATCTCTTGTTCTGTTAGCCTGCACACAGATGAGGATAAAGCCAAGAGGCAGTACTGTTTTAAAAAGTTTGTCATAGTCACCATTTACTTTCACTTGTACCATAATTTATACAAGGTAAAGAAAAAAAGATTTATGTTGCTTCATTTCATTTGTTTTGTAACTCCAAGAGAATATAGACTTCTTACATTGGTTGAGATAGTTATAACATCAGTACATTGATAGCTGTTATGTTTGAGGAATCAACTGAAATCCAGTTCTCTAAAATAAAAAACCTGAGTAAGTAAAAATTCCCCCATTATAAAAGAATCATTGTCTCAAGTTTAGTATTATTTAACAACTAACTGCTAGGGTTGAACTAGAATCTTACATCAGAACTTTAAATGAACAAATTAGCTAGAATTCAATATTTTAATAAAAGCATATTTCTGACAAGAAAGGGCTTTACCCCATATTGGTTAATATTTATATTATTGGTATTTTTAAGGCATATGATTATTTCAGCTTTTATCATTATGTAAATATAGGCAGTGTAAAAAAATATTGCTTAGTGCATCCTATTCTCACAGCTTTTTATCAATAATCAAAGTTTCCTAATCTCTCAAGGTTATCTGTGACTTCTGCTTTAAATTACACTTTAATCAAAGCTGAGTTTAAAATGTGGGGTTCATAATTTTGCATTTCTCTAATATTTTGGTAACTTTCTCCCCTAAAATTTACAAATGAATTTTAAATTTGGGTCTCTACTCAGTAAGAATGTCGTTTAATCATTTTCAGATGCCACGGCCTATTTGACTAGGAAAATTATTCTTAGATTCTTAGATTTTCCCCTTTTCAAAACACCATTACCATGGACATTACTCAGTTTTCTTCTGACATGTTCTGTTGGAAGGCCAGCATGATTTTTCTTCTTTTATGGGTAACCAGAGTTTTTCTGCCTGGATCATCTCAACAGTCCTTCTCCTTGAATAAAATGACAAAACCTACCAACCAACCACAACAATAAGACCGGCTGTTAGATGTTGGTTCCTTTATGTTTATCCTTTATGCCTTTTCAATTACAGAATAAGTTTAACTCAGCTTCATTGTAGCTTTGCATGTTATTCTCTTTCCTTTGTTTTGATTTTCTGCAACATCCATTATCCATATGCTGGAGTTGGATGGCTGCCATTGGTTTTTGTTTTTTTACCTATTACCTTCCACTCAACATCTATTTGCTCTTTTAGTTGTTCTGTGAAAAACACACCAAGTTAGTTCACCGCATCTCCCTCCCCCCATGTTGATTATAGTCTTCACAGTGGTTATTTTTTTTTAATTTATGCATACAGGAACTGGGAGGGGGGGTGAGAGGACTCACCAGAGTCAGAATGGGGAACAGAACAGGCAGATTGACCAAAATACACTGCTGAGGGGAGCAGTGGGCCAGGCAGGAGAGGTCTGCTGCGCCATGTGGGTCCTCTCCCTGACTGAGGATCCAACTCGTGCTTCAGTGGCTGCAGATGCTTCTTAGCACGGTGTTTAACCCCTTACGTCACCAGGGAGGCCCTCGCTTCATGGTTCTAAATGCTATTTTATTTTAATTTATTTATTTTTAAAAGATTTTATTTATGCACAGAATAGCTGGGGGTGCAGGCCAGAAGCACTGGGGTGAGAGCAGAGTAGGGAGCAGAACAGGCAGCTCTACTGAAGTACACTGCTGAGGGGAGCGGCAAGCGAGGCAAGAGGTCTGCTGCACCATGTGGATCACTCTCCGGTTGGGGATCGAACTGGTACTGCAGTGGCTGCCGAAGCCCCATAGTGCAGTGCTCAACCCCTTGCACCACAAGGGAGGCCCAATTTTATTTTTAAATTCAGTTACAGTTTCTTTTTTTTTCTTACATATGTTAAGAACCATTTTTGTTACTGGGCTGCAACTAACAGGAGCAGTGTTATGCAGCTTCAGTATAAGTTGTGGCAGTCTCTCCTCAGAAACTTTTTACTTAACAATACTACCTGGATCGTGGAATGGACCAATATGGTGTAAGCTGTGGGTTGATTGATGGTTTGTTGCCAGGACTCCTCCACCTCTCACCACAAGTCAGTGGTGGCAGAACACTTTTATGTAAATTACACTTCCTGCATTATGGAACAGACCAATCAGGTGCAGGATTGAAAGATGAACCAATCAAGCTGTGAGGGAGGCACCCTAAAATTCAATATAAGCCAGGGTCAAAGGAAGCCTTAAAAAAAAAACACATTGACTCAGTGAAAGAAACAAACAAACAAAAACAAAAAAGCAACAACCTGAAGGAAGAAGGAAACTGGAGAAGCTGCAACCCCTAGGAAGAGCCCCTGCAGAGGAAGAGGAGCGCTCCAAAGAAGAGAAAACTGTTCCAGCCTTCAAAGAAAGGAGGGAAGCTTCCAGCAGCCACCCTTTAAACACACACACACAAACCCTAAAAAACTCTACAGAAACTGGGCCTTAATCCTGCCTCTAACACTGTCTGGAAGGAACACCAAAGGCCCTAGGTCTGCTATCTCAAAAAACTATTCATTGTTGGTATAAGCCAACAACTCACAAGAACTAATAACACTAAATATCCCTGGATATCACCTCTGCAGGCCAAGTAGAGGTCATCGCTACTAACCAATGCTACCCATGCTACCCAGCACTCCTGGTAACCAATAACTACCCTCACAAATGCTGTCTAAATAAAGCAACCAACCTCTTATAAATACATAAACATTTTTATTTCCCCCTGTTTATAAATAAATCCCATGGTTGTTGTTCCTGTAACCTGAGGTCTCTTACAATTATACACAGAGATTAAAAACCCATAAACAATAACCTATATTGGGTACTATTCTCAATTAAAATATAGCCCCTCTTGCTATAACCCTTAATTCTAATTTATAGCCTTTTAACCTTTTAAAACTTTTTAAGAAATCTCTGGCCTCACAGAACCTTCTCTCCACCCCGTTTCATTACAACTTTCTAGGTTGTGCTGTTTTTCTACATGTCTTAGTAGAGTTTCTCACCTCCAAACATATCCTGAGTAAGCATCTAGTGCATACACAGTTAAGAGGAACAGCCAGTGAGGTTGCAGGCATATGCTAATTGACACAGTGGACATTGAAACTGAATCCTGATCAGGACCTCTGGGCAATAGTATAAACACACATTCCAAGTGATCCTTTCCAAGAGTAAGGGATCTGGAGTCTTTACATCACATACCTGTCAGTAGTTCAGGGCTAGCCACAGGAGGATATTAATTTTCCAGGGACCATCAGCTCACCACTCCTTTGGGCTATTGAGATGGGGCAAACTGAGGGCAGCCTCTGGTAAACGGGACTGGTATTTGCAGCACGTGTAATGTTTGCGGGATGGTGGGAGGAGTGTACATCAGATAAAAGGAAATCAACAAAACTGTATCCTGCCTGGGAAGAGCTGTAGTAGCCAGAATTATGCACAGAGCTTGTGATTATGCACAGAGGTTTTGCATTATTAAGCTTGGATTTAAATTCAGTTTACTTCTGCCACCCTTTGGCTTTATCTGTTTAGTGTCTATAAGTCCTCAGTTTCCTACGTGTGAATTAGGTGTTTCTATAGGGTAATGAGGATCAACTATAATAGTGTATGATGTCTTATAAGTGATCAAATATACAAGTTTTCACTTAAAAATTCAGATGTGACTTTATCTTTGAATGCAGCTTTGACCACATCCATTCGTTTTGTGACTTTTTTGTAATGGTCTAAATGTGTGTTGCGTGCTTCTTATCTCATTGTACTTATTATTTCATTGAGGTAATTTTTGCTGCCAGATTTGTTCATACATTCTGAAATGAGACTGTGCACTTGCTTTTTGTTTTGATATTTTAAAGTGATTTTTTTTTCTGTACTATAAATCCAGTTCTCTCCCAAAATGACACTGTGGTTCCACAGATGAAGAATTATGCTCAAAGAGGTTAAAGAACTTAACCAGAATCACACAGGAAGAAGTAACAGAGTCAGAACTAGAAGCCAGGTCCCTCTGATTTGTTTCTATGCTCCTTTTGTGTGGTAGACAGAACAGTGGCCCACAAAGGTCTGTAGCCTAATACCATGACCCTTTGGATGTGTCTTACAGATGCGATTAATGATCTTAGATGGAGATGTTATTGTGGACTTTATGGGTGGGTCCATTGGACTCTTAGGGGTTGTTATTAGGAGGATGCATCAGGGTTAGGGTCAGAGAAGTAGATGTGATAATGGAGACCTGTGTGTGTGAGAGAGAAAGAGAGACAGAGAGAGAGAGACAGAGACAGAAACAGACAGAGACAGAGAGGCAGAGAGAGGGGGTGTATGCTGCTGCACTTTTAAAAACTGTACCTTTTCTTTTATGATGTAACATTGGTTTATAACACTGCTTGTGACTGAAGGGTTATAGACACATGCTACCACACCTTAACACCCATAGTCCTCCTCCGTAGTCTGTGAGCAATCTCTTCCCTTAATTCTTCTTCTTCCCACATTCTTCTACCTCTGGTAGCCTTAGTTCTGCAAGTCAGATTTCTAGGGTTTATTTTGGTTAATGCCGCTGACTTTGAAATGACAGAAGAGGCCCTGAGCCAAGGAATGCAGGTGGCTTCTAGAGTCCAGAAAAGAAAGAAAGTGGATTCTTTTTTTTCCTCCTTAAATAAAAATAAAAAACTTTATTATTTGTTCATGATTGTAGAGTTAATACCATGATTTTTTAAAAATCTCCTGTTTATCCTAGTATTTATCCCCTTACTTTCTCTCTTTTTTCCTCCTTTTCCAACAGATTTTTTCCTCCTCTATTTACTTAATTTTCTTAAGATGTTTGCTTTCTTTCCTCAGGTGTAGTCCCATAGAATTTCCCCCACCAATTCACCTGTGCACCATCACCATAGTCCCTTGTGCTCTTCCTGCCCTTGTTTTGATCCCTTCCCCTACCCCACTGCAGAATGTCTCTGATTTATAGCTGTCTATTTATTTTTGTTTTGTTTTGTTGGTTCTTATTGTTATTGTTTTCCCCTGACTCCCTGTATTCCTCCTACAAGTGAAACCATCCAGTAATTTTCTTTTTCCTTCTGACTTATTTCACTGAGCACAATCTCTTCAAGTTCCATCCATGTTGCTATGAATGGCATTAGTTTATCTTTTTTGATTGCTGAATAGTATTCCATTGTGTATCTGTACCACATCTTCCTTCTTGATCTAGTTGTCTATTTTTGGGCATTCATATTGATTCCAAGTCTTACCTATTATAAATAGTGCTGCAATAAACAGAGGGGTGCATGTATCCTTTTGAATTAATGTTTTTGTGTCCTTTGGGTAGATCCCTAGGAGTGAAATTGCTGGGTCATTGCTAGCTCAATAAAATGGATTCTTTCTTAGAACCTCTGAAAGGGATGAGCTCTGCCACTGTCTTGCTGTTAGCTGCAAAAGAGTCATTTTGGACTCTGATCGCTAGAACTGTAAAATAATTGATGTTGTTTTAAGTCATTAAGTTTGCAGTCATTTGTTCCAGCCACTGTAGGAAGTTGATATACGGTGTGATAGTATTTGATATACTGTGTGCAAAAAATTTTCGTTCACTTCTCATGCAAGGGTTAGCACTGGGAAGGACATGCAGAGATGAGGGCAGACTTCTGCCGGCAAAGATCTTGGATCTGGGAGCAAAAGTAGGGGCAATAGGAGACTTTGACTGTGGTTAAACTAGAGGCAGACTGAGGATACTCCCAGAGTAGAGAATGAAAGTTCAAAAGAGGTCAAAGTGCAATTGGAGTGGAATCTTCAAGAATGACTCTTACCTGGGGAGAGATGGGAAAATACTTCACTGGGCAATGGGAATAGCATGTGCAAAGGAGGTACATGGTGGATCAGAGGCACAGGTAGTGACAGGAACAGTGTCACGCACATGGTACATGTGGGGGGTGATGACAGAGGTGTGTGGATGGGTGCTCTCCTCTTCCCATGGTTCTTCCAATGCCACTCACCTCTGTGCCTACTCAATATGGCACTGTGCTCCTGCGTTGTGTGTTCTGAGTTGGGATCTGGGTCCTCTCAGAAGAGAAAGGGGAGCGCAGGTCAGCATCTGTGGAAAGTTCTGGCTCCAGAGGTGCCGTCAGTCTGCTGATTCATAAGCACTGAACGTCAATAAAAATAATCAAAGGAAACCAGCAGCCCATAAACAATGTTAACTCCAGGACTGGTAGAATACAAGGGGCTGGAGAATATTGGAGCAAGTCATATTTGAATACTTGGACAGAGCCCCAAGGTGAAATGTGTTTTCTGTATTGGTAACAGATGCTGATCAAACAATCAAGATGGTAATGGTTTAATTTGATATTTCAAGGGGCAGACCGTGTTCTTTCTGGTTTTCCACCCATGTCATCTTCACCATGTCTGCTATCCAGAGTGCAGCCCCTGAGCACTTGCAGGTTTTTTGGGTGAGCTCTGGGCCTTGTCTCCTGAGATTCCCCAGTGCTAGATGCTCAACTTTGGTGGTGTTCATGTACTTGCCTCTGACTCTTTGGCCCAGACTTTAGATTCCCTTCTACCCTGCCCATGGAAACAGATTCAAATAGCAAACACTTGGATACCTAGCTCATGTAAAAATCTGTACTGATTTGTTTTAAACTGTGTTATGGAATGGAATACTGTCCATATTGGGAAAGAACAACAAAGATTTGTGCTTGGACACTATCTTCTTGTACTTGGTGTTTTAACATCCCTTACCTGGTTTCATCCACTAAGTTAACTACTAGTGGCTTCTAACTCTCCCTGTCGCCTTGTGCTGCATAGACAGAGCCTGTCACCCCAACTGGATAAACTGGACAATTGGAGTAGTCTCCTCCTTGATATTTTCATGAATCATCTCATTTCAGTTTTTAACTTTTATTTATATGGCATATATTACATGCTATGGATTTTCTAAGCACTTAAGTGGATTAATTCACTTGATCCTCATAACAATCTGACACAGCAGGGACTGTGACTGTCCCAGTGTGAGTGGTGGAAAAACTGAGGCCAGAGAGGCAAGTTTAACTTTCAAAGATTCCACAGCTTGTGAGTGACAGAGCTGGATTCAAACTTGGACAGTTTAGTTTCATTCTAGTGAGGGATTTGGTCTTTCTTGCCCACCTCTGCTCTAGATTGGAAACTACAATTCACTTACTCTGTCCAGGGTCTTCTGGACTCCATCTCATCAACCCCATGTTCCTACAGATTGCTGGGCCCTGTCTGCTGGTCTAGTCTTGACCTTGATAGTAACATGGGTCCAGGAGTGAGGTGTGGGAAGTGGCCCCAGACCCCTGCTCCTTCTCACTTGCCAAGAGCCTCCAGGCCCTATGCCAGCTACCTCTTGGGAAGGTAGGGAAGGACCCTACCCCTTGGGAAGGATGCTTCAGCATCCTGGGTTTGCTGCCACCTTCAGTTGTTCCTGACTCCAGGCAGCATATCCAGGCACTTTCTTGGAGCCTGACAAGGGGATATTAATGGAAAGGGACCAGAGACCTCCCACTATACCCACCTGACTCTCCTCACACCCCACCCCAGAGTTTAGGACAAAAATACCCATTTGCTTTTAACAGCTCCTTTACAGTCCCATCAGTATTCTGTGTGACTTAAAGGATGTGCTATTCTCTTGGGGATTGGCAGTGGGGGTCAATCTGTAGCACCCACACAAGGTAACTAGAAGCAAGCCTGCAGGATTGACCTGTATGTATGATGATCTATATAGAGAACAGTTTGATTCTCTTGAGTTCAGGATGGCAGGCACATGGGTGATTCTCTTCTGCTTCTCATTCAGTCAACAGATGCAGAGAAGCCAAGCTTTGCATAAAGCACAGGGTAAAAAGACAGGCAAGACCCAGTCCCTGCCTTGTGAGCTCAAGGATGAAGACAGGCTGTGATAGTAGCAAACAGCATGGGAACAACAGATAGCCTACTCCAGGATGGTCTTTTAGGAACTGACTCCTGCCCTGAATCCTAAGGCGTAGATGACGGTTACCTGCACTGATGAAAATGGGAGTGACAGTTCAAGCATAGGGAACAACATACACATAGGTATGAATAAGGGAGAAAACATTTCAGAGTGTTGTCTAATGTAGCCCTTTACCATACAGTTAGGACTTGTCAATCCAATGGATGCTCTTGTATGAGAAAGTGATGTTCGACACTGCAGCAGCCACCTTGTGGTCTTGAGGCTATGAGCCTGAGGATTAGAACCAACTCCTTTGGGGTGTTCTGTGAAGTATTAAATATCCTTAGGATCTAAGTCACTCATTTTTGTTGTTGTTACTTTCAGCTTAAAAGATATTAACTGATAGAGCTATAAAGACTTTTGTCATTCTTTATCAAAATGGGAAGACATCAGTGTTATTTGAGCAGTCTCTTTTCTCTAAATATGCTATGTCCATGATGGACAATGGACATGTGTACATATGTGTGATAGCGTCTGTGTATGTTTTTCCAACACTATATACTCCAGTTATGTCCCTGCTCGATTACTCTGAAAAATCATCAGTCCAAATGGAGTGATGAATGTGGACACATTGTTACTGGGCTGCAGCAGACAGGAGGAGTAGTCTCTGGCTTCCCTGCAAGTTAGTTGTGGCAGTCATTCCTCAGAAATCTTTTATGTAGCAGTGTGCTGCCTGGATTGTGGAATGAACCAATCGGGTGTGAGCTGTGGGTTGATTGATGCCAGGACTCTGCCTCTCACCACAAGTCAGTGGTGGCAGAGCACCTTTTGTAAATTACACTTCCTGAATTCTGGAACAGACCAATCAGGTGCAGGATTGAAAAATGGACCAAGCCGATGATTGGAAAATGGACCAATCAGACTGTGAGGGAGCACCTTGAAAGTGAATATAAGGCAGCGTTGAAGGGAGCCAGCGGGAATTTGGAGTGACTCATCAGACATCAGAAGAGCAGATGGAGAAGCAGCAGCCCAGAGGAAGAAGGGGTTTGGAGAAGCGCAGAGGAGGAAGAAGAGCTCCTACAGAGGAAGGGGAGAGCCCTGGAGAGAGGAAGATGATTCTAGCCTCTGAAGAAAGTAGGGACACCTCCAGCAGCCACCCTCTAAGGAGAGGAGAGAAGCTGAAGGACTCTGTAGAGACTGAGCCTTGGTCCTGTCTGTGACACTGACTGAAAGGAGCACCAAAGGCTCTGGGCCTGGTGTCTCAAAGAGCTGTTTGTTGGTGGTATAAACCACAACTCACAAGAGCTGTAACACTGGGTGTTCCTGAACATTGCCTCTGCAGGCCCATAGTGGTCATTGCTACTGGACAGTGCTGTCCAGCATTCCTGGTGTCTGGTGACTACCATCATGGATGCTGTCTGGATGAAGCAGCCAGCCTCTTGTGGATATGTAAGCATTTTTGTTTCCCCATTTGTAAATAAACCCCATGGTTGTTGTTCCTGTAGCCTGAGGTCTCTTGCAATTATGCCCTTCAGTGAGAACCCACAGACAGTGACCTGTATCAGGTACTGTCAGAGGAGTATGACTATAGTCCCTTTTGCTATAGCCCTTGATTCTGGCTTGTGGCCTTTTGGGTATTTTGGGGGGCTCTCTGGCCTTGGACCCTTATCCACCCCCTGTTTCAGTCAGGAGTCTCTTTCTGCCCCATTTCAACATCACCATCCCATGTTACTCCCCAAACACAAAATCTCATGAGCAGTCACTCTCATAACCAGCCACACACACAAAAATGTTCACAAGAAGGCTACCAGCTCTCCTCACATCCACCTCCCTCTCCTCCCCCCCCCACTTTGAAAACTTTTTAAGTCATCATTATTTATAAAGTTAATACTCATAATGAAAAGGTTTCTCTTTGATGTGGAGTGTTTTCGAAGCCTTGATGACCTATATTGCCGACGCACTCTGTGTACGAGGTGAGGCAGGGACCGGCTGGGGAATTACCAGTGTTTAATGAACACTAAAATTAGAATTTGACTGAAATCCACAGAAATGGCTCGACAGCAAGTTCGAGATGCCCCTGGGGAGCTGTGGGCAGCTCAAATTTACCCACAGGCATTTTTGAAAAGGTTTTTTTTTTTTTTTGAATCAGCATAGTTGGCTCTTTTGAGCCGAGAATGTTGCTTGCACTCACCCCCTCCTCCCCACCGCCCCTTGACACTGACACTTCCGGGACAGCTAAGTGCCTCTGTGGGTCTTTGTCATATTGGTTATGCCCCAGTGAGCACAGCATGATGTCCAGCAATGGTCCATTTCCCCAATTGCCAGTGGCCATACTCCTCATAGAAAGTTCTAAGAAAAATCTTGGTATTGTGAGCATATGTGTGATTGGCTGAAAACAACCTCAGCTAGCTTCCTGTTTTGTGAACCTCCAAAATGGGAACTTGGAGTGAACTTTGATGTTATAAAAAGCCCAGTAGAAAAATCTAGTTGAATGAGATTAGGGGCCCTAAGTAATAAATGAGCTTAGATTGGCAACTCTCTCCAAATCCTTATGAAGACAAAAAATAACTTAAAAAATGGAGTCCTAGATGGTGAAAGGGCCAGTTTAGAGATAAAGGTTCATCCTACTGAAGGGGGAGCAATGAGGATGCAGAGACAGAGCCAGGTTTAGGACATACATCTCTTGATTTGCGTGCTCTATGCTGGGGGTCACTTCTCCCAGGTCCCATAGTGCTATACTGATTACACTGGAATTATCGGGAACATTTTCATACACTTGTGTAATTATAAAACTTTCTTGTAGTCCTAAGTTATAAAGCATTTATAAAAATGTTTTTTTCAAAGTGAAAAAAAAGACAAAATATATTAAAATGTAGATAATGAGTTCTGGCTCTTCTCTCTGTATTATTGATGTTAACACTCAATTTATGGTGTTCATTACCTTCTATTCTTAAATACACATACAAATAAATATGTAAATTATAGGCATTTAGGTTTATATATTTTTAATTGAATATCATATTTTTAGCCAGCATTTTGTTTAATCAAAAAGTATTAGTAAAATGATGACAATGAAAAAGACACTTCAGAAGTATATTTCCTCAAGTGTAGCCATCACCTAATTCTTCTTAACAGTTCCATAGTATTTTATGATATTGATTTATAAAATTTATTCACTATTCTTTATTTTTCCCTTCATTCATTTTTTCAAAATCTACCTCTCCTCACTTCTTCTGCTACAATCCTGATCTAGTGTTTCTCAAACTTGAGAGCATATAAGAATCATCTGGAGTCTGATTAAAACAGATCTCTGGGTCTTACTCCCAACAATTTGGATTCATTAGGTGCAGGTAGGGCCCAGGAATTTGCATTTCCATAGCTCTCAGGTGTAGTATAATCCTGCTAGCCAAAAACTAGGCTTTGGGTAGCTCTACCCCAGTCCAAACTCAGTATACTCCTGGGGTGATGAGTGGATTTGTCTCTTAACTCTGGTTCCACCATAACCACTCTACTTTCTGATCCATTCATGGTATAGCTGGAATGGTTTGTTGGAAGCAAAGTTCACTGAGTTTATCACTGTTGGGAACCTTTCCAGGCCATGTCATTGTTCATGGGTGGGGTGGTATACTAGGCTCTGCCTTGCTTTGTTCCCCTGTTTTGTCAAGGCTCACTCATTGGCTCACTCATTAGGTCTTCCCTATTTGCTATGCTCCAGTCAGCCTCAGGGTCTTTGCATGTGCAGTACCCACCTCCTCCAGCATCTTTCCTCCTATCCTCTTCCAGTACACAGTCCCTTGCATGTAGTAGACATTCAGAAAATAACAGTGGAATAAATGCCTGGATGTCATGCTGTCTTAGATGCTGTGCAGACTCTAAAATGCTTTGATGGGCTTTCTGGGGGACCACATTGTACAAACACCATCTACTTGGCTTGTCCTGTTTGCCAAGGTCAAATTGAAACCACTTGTGCATTTCAGGAGTGTGAGCAACATGGCATTCCCTGAGAGCTGCTCTCCAAGGTGGAATATTAATTCTTTCAAGAGATTAAAAAAAATCATCTCTAGTGTATTGTGTTCCATTCAGCTTGTCCTTGAACCCTTGAACCCACACCTTATGCCACTGGAGGCTTTTCTGGCCACAGTTCCATGTAGGCTGGGCCACACCCACTATAGAAGTGCCCCTCCTTGTCTGTCTGGTTTTGTAGAACAATCAACCCCTTTCCATGCCTGGCACCCAACTCCCCGCTGTTTTAAGCATATCCCTTATGCTCCTGAACAATCCATTCTCACCTTCCAGACATTAGAATCTACCAGACTGGTAAGTAGGAGATATTACTCATGTCAACTAAACCACAACTCATTTAGAATATTCAAGTGGGTCAATATCCTATTCAGAAGATTCTGGCACCTGTCTCTCATTCCAGCTTAATATTTAATTCATCAGGGAAATCACCTATGATTCCTTCCAAGCCAGTTTAGATCTCTGCCCATTTACCTTCAAAACACACACCATCACTATAATTAAATACAGTTATTGCCTCACCTAATGACACTGAGTCAACAACATACTACACAGAGGACAATGATCCCAGGAGGCTCTACCAAAGAACCTTCACGTGTAGCCCACTGTATCATCTGGGTTTGTGATTATATTCTGATATTCATGCAGTGGTGAATGAGAGATTTCTCAAAATGTATCTAAAAAGTGACACATGACTATATGATGTGTTTAATGTCTTTCTCTTTGACTAGACTACAGACTATTTTAGGGTTGAAATCGTGCTTATTTGGCATTTTTCTTCCCCCATATCACCAGTGCCTTTTACAGTGCCTGGCACTTAGTTAGTACTTAATAAACATGTGCTGTTTGCCTGTTCCAGTCCTTCCTTCACCCTTCATACCTTCACCCAAGCTCCAGGGGAGGCTTAGATCCCACTCCTTGAAGTGAGACATCAAGAAAACACTCAAAAGTCTCTGCCTTTTCCCTTCTTAGCCTCGAATCACCTTTCTATCTGCTGATTACAGGTGGATAATGCTGCATCACAGGTAGAGGTTTTCCCAAGTGCACACAGTCTCCCTGCACCAAGATTAGCTCCTTGTGGCTCTTCTCCATCACTAGATTTGAGCTATAATCATCTTCCACTTGATGATTCATTCCCAAAGCTCTGATACTGCTTGAACTTGTAAACCAGGGCTTGTATCTGCTTTTGGTAGTAGGAAAATTCATATGGCATTCTACATCAATTGCAAATCCTTAATAGTTTCTTAAATCATAACAGATTCAGTGAAACATGTATATATATTACAAGCTGGTACCTTAGAATGGCAGCTGTTTGAAACTTTGCTTCTGAACAACCACCAGATAATTTGGATGTTACCAATCAGCGGCCTGGTAACAGTGAAGCTGCAATATGTTTCTTAGCACTTGACTGCATAGGAGACACATGTGCTGTTGGTTGACCCTCAGCTAGTTTTTTAAAATAGCAGCTTGTTGGGGCCTCCCTGGTGGTGGAGCAGGTTGAGTGCCGCACTGTGGAGTTTCTGCAGCCACTGCAGTGAGAGTTCGATCCCTGGCCAGGTAGCTGACCCATGTGGCGAGGCAGACCTTGCCTGCCTTGCCTGCTGTTCCCCTCAGTGGTGTATTTCAGTCCATCTACCTGTTCTGCTCCCCACTCTGTCTCTGGTGAATCTGCTCACCTCCCGTGCCTCTGGCCTGTACCCCAGCTCTTGTATGCATAAATAAAAAATCTTTAAAAAAAATAGCAGCATGTTATTTTGACTATCTACTGGTCTTATTTGGAAGGTCACTCGATTCTTTATTTGCACAGTTCAAATAATAGATATAGCACTTTGAGTATTTGGGATGTAAATGTATGTTTTCCTTGATAAACACTGGTGAAATAATATATTGAGAAGTAGTTGCATTCTATTGAAACCAAGTGTTAAAAAATCTAAGTTATTCTGCCAGAAAAATGTTAACCATGGAGACGTGCTCTTTGGAAAAAATAATCATTTTCCCTAAATCTAGCCAATCAATAGCACCACCAGCAGAACTTTCTCTTTTAATGATTCATAGGCTCTTCTGCCAAAGATTCAGATTTAGTGTTCAGGGGCTTAAGAATGGGGTGCTGGAATTGATCCCCAGATCTTCCACGTGAACAGACAGATTCAAGAATCCCTGAATTAGGTTAGGGTCCTCACTGACGAGGTTGTTAGTTTTTCAGCAAGTCAATTCTCGTATGTCTTTGTGCTGAGGTGCTTGGAATGGAGTCGTGTTATCCGAGTCAGATAGCACCGGTGGTGCCCACACACAGCGGATGCACCACAGCGCTTCTCCAGGAGTGCTTGTGTGGACCCATGCTGTCCAGGGCTGTCCTTGCTGTGCCTGCTGTAGGGCATGAGTCTGAGGAATCAGTTGAAGGTATTTCTTGAAGCGAGGTCTGGAATAGCATTTTGTGCAAAACGGTCACTTTGCCTTTCCTGAGTCAGGCAGATTCAGTTGTTTTGCAGGACTAAGAGTTTCTTGAAGCATCTGTAAGCACCCAGTGAAGCCTGATCCTCGTTGTAATTACTATTGTCATCTGGTTCTCATATCCTCCTGTCCACCCTGAGGCCAGGTCAAGCTTCCCCCTTCCTAAGCTCTCGCCTCCAGTAAAGCTTCTTGCCCTTGACCTTGGGGGCCATCAGTTTGCACTTCACTTTGCCTCTCCAGCAAATTCAGGGTTGCCTCTGGGGCTCTCACCTTTCATTTTATTTTTGCTAAATCCTTCTGGGGCTTCTATTTTTATCCTGGTGTTTGAGGTGTCATGGCTGTTTAAGATGAGGCCATTACTGTGGTAGCAGCTCTCCTCGCGAGGATGGAGGCTCCTGTCCCCAGGTGGCCCCCTTGAGCACGTACCTACATGCATTGGAGTGACTTCCTTTCTATTCCTTCTCTTCACGCCACACGTGCAGGTGTCGCCATTTGTCAAGCAGATGAGCAGGATAAAAGTTGATCTGTAAATTCGTGAAGTCACCGGCTTTTTCTACACTGGTCACATTCTCCACTTATCTGTAGCTTCTTTTTTCAGTTCCCATTATTTTCTGACTACTATCATTCATTCAGGATAAAACCTGTAATGCTGCGTCTCTGCAGTGAGACTTGTAAAGTCTGAGACCAGGAGTTCATCTCCTCCGTCCTGCTGCCGCCCCCAGCCATAGGAGGTCTCATTGACTGCTTGCCGAAGGAACGGCTAGGCTCTGGCGTTCCGAAGACACGGCCGTTGGTGCGTAGAGAATGAAACAATAATAAACAGAATTCCAACGGGTTATTTTTCAGAATGTGCAGTTTTAGTTCTAAGTTACAAAGGCATTTAGAAAAATGTTTGTTTTAACAAGTGAAAAAATATTAAAACCTAATCACTCCCCATCCTTTCCCAATCTTCACACATTAGAGAACCAGTGTAAACATTCCTGCGCAGGGCAGTCTGCAGCTTTTATGATTCTTAGGTAAGCATACAAATATATGAATACAGAGGAATATATGTGTCTATAGTTTAATGTTAGAGTTAAAGTGTTGCCTGTTTATAGATAAAAACAGCCTGCGCAGCACGCCTTGCTCTCACGTCCAGAAAAGAGGCTGCTGGGTCATGGGCTCCCTGCCCTGCAGATCGCCATGGCGACAGCCCTTACTTCCCCCAAGGAAATGGAGGAGCCCAGTGGAACAGAAGCCTGGTCATGGAGGAAGAGAGAGTTTCTGGCTGTGGTCTCCAAAGTCTGCAACCCAATCTTGTTTTACTTTTCTTCTCTTTTAAAAACACTTGCCCTAAATGTCAGTGCATCTCCCTTTTACTAGCCTGTTAACCTGATTTAATTCTAAGTTTTCAGATCTCAACTTCCATCAAATATCACCTCCTTAGAATAACCTGTCCTGACCCCCTGCCCCGTGGGACACCCTTGTGGGGCCCCTTCTCTGTTAGCATGGCTCCCCTTCTTCTTTTTCCTTGGTATTTCATAGCCTCTGTGGCAGTTTTGCAGTGTGGGAGATTTGGAGATGCACAGATCCTCCCCTTGGGGGAAGGGCAACTGATGCCCAGTTGCAGGGTGTGTAGAGGCACACAGTGGGCTTCTTGCAGGTTGCCCTCAGCTGCCGAGAGTTTCCTGGGCAGAGCGGTCCATGCCAGTGACTGAGGAAGGCAACCATTTTGTGTAACCTGCATCACAGCCCAGCTTCTGCTCCTGCCTGCCTCTCACAGGTGTTAAACCCTAACAGAGACTTTCTGCATCAAACTCCATCTCATTCTCTGTTTCTGGACTACCCATGTTGCAACACCTAGTTAATTGTCTGTCTGCCTCAGTGAGGGCATGGAGAGTCGCTTCACCTTTGTGTTCCCAGTACTAGTTACACAGTGAAGAGTAAAGAGTTTTGATATATTAATAAATGCATGCATGAGTGAATGAATTTGGATGACTCTAGAAGGCTCAGATGCTAATTTCCTCTGCCCTTAGCCAGATGCCCCCTCTCTGCCCATCACTCTGTAACCTGAGCCCTGGTGTTCTGCTCTCCCCCTGGAGGAGTGCACATTCATTGTGTCTCTTCTCTTTGTTCTCCATCCTCGCCTGTCCCTGGGAGGGCTGGGCAGGGGTGCTAAGCAGCCCACGATAGACAACCCCTTTTATTCCTTTTGACGGCCTCAGGCAAGTTTGATGGGGCTATTTCCATAATCGATGAGGGAGCCCTGTCACCCCAAACATGGAGTCTTTAAAGAGAATAGGGTTATGCAAATTAGATATTGATAGAGTAATGATTAATTGGCCCTGAGCCTTTGTTAATATGCAATTGTAGTAACAGAGATACATTTATAATTATTTCAGTTAATTGTTCAAACAAGCATTCAGGACTTAATTGTACAGAGTAATTGAAGAGCCTTAGTATTAGGATTATTTCTTTCCAGAGAAAAATTGGATTAACCAGTTGGGTTCCTGTGCAGAGGGTGTAGGTGGAGTCTAGTTCTTTGAGGACATTATTTCTCTAAAAGAGAAGAGACAGTCACATATTCTCAGATATTATTTGCAGAGGGTGGGGAATACAGGTTTTGAATTTGGACAGGTAAAGGTTCAAAGTTCCAACTTTGCCACTTCAGTAGCTCTGTGGTTTGGGGCGAGGTATTTAGCTTCTCTGAACGGCAACTTCCTGATCTGTAAAATGAGAGGAATAACACTTAACTTGTAAAGTGGTGGGAAGAATAAATGAGGCAGTCCATGTAAAGCCCTTAGCTCTGTGTCCGGTACGTGGCTCACAGTCCCACTGGGAATTCGCATAATGACGATTACCAGCATGGCCGTTGGCAGAGGCGGGAGGTGTCACAGTGAGGATATGCTCCCAGCACCTGCGAGCTTGTGAACGAGAGGCGTTGTGGGGAGGAAGGGCATAAAGGCCTGATGTAGAAGGTTTATTAAAAACACAGAGAATGGAACAGATTGGAGGAACATGTGTGGGCTCTGTTACTGGTCTGCAAAAGCTGATGACAGTGCTTTGCAGAAAGCTGCTGTGGCTACCCACCTTCAGGTGACCCACTGCTGAAGGGTATTATTGGGACCTCCACTTCCCCCGGTTAACTTTGTTCAAGCTCTAAATCACCCCAACCTTGCAGATGGTGTAATGGGAGTGGACTCAAAGGTGTCTGGTAAAGGGGCAGTTCTCTCTAGTGCCCGCCTGCGTTTCTCTCTGGCCCTTCTTGAAAGTGGGTACTGAAAGCTATGCAGAGAGAGGACGCAGGGTGAGCTGGTCAAGTCTAAGACCAGGTCAGCGCCTGGAATCCAGGTGCAGGGGGAGGAGAGAAAATATACAATGTGCTCAGTGCATGCACTTCGGAGCACCACAAATTCATGCCAGTTTCTTGTGCAGGCTTTGTCAGTTCCAAGCCTATGCCCTTGGAAGGGCATCTAAGACCGCTGACTCAATTTCCCCCTTAGTAACTTGGACCCCATAGAGTTGAAGGGTAGCATAAATGGGATCATACAAGGGAAGGAATTAGCACAGTGTCTGACTCAACACACATGTGATGATGATGATGATGATAAATATTGGATGGTTTCACTTAAATATGTAGAACATAGAGGAACCAAACAAAAGGTCAAGAAAAAGACAAAACTAGCAAGCTCACCATAGATCTGAGGCATACAGCAAGGGCTGTGGAGGGAAGAGGTGTCAAAACAAGGGAGGGAAGAACATAAGGGAATGTGGTGATGGTTCACGAGTGCTGTGGTGGAGGGATGACTATGGGGACTAAAATGATGTAAGAAAATACATTAAAAAATAGGAAAAAATTTTAAAAATATTTTTGTCTCAGAAAAAGAGATGATGATTTTTCTTTAAAAAAAAAATGAGATCAAGGACCTACCTGGGGTGTGCAGAAAGGCTTTCAGTCAGTTTGTGAGGTACCGCCGGGAGGACCACCCTTTTTTACATCAGTCCTTTGACCTCAACCATCAACAGTAGCAGTTGGTGAGGGAAAGGACATGGCCAAAATAATGTTTGTTCCCTGGACCTCTTCTTGACTGGAACCCCACTTTTCCTTCAGGACGGCTAATGATTTCTTTGACTGGGACCTCCCCACCCCTATTCAACATAGCTGATTATCTCCAACAAGATGTCAGGAGATAAGCACAGGGACACTCTCCACGGTAGGCAGACTGTCAGGGACTCTAGTCTACTGACTTGGTTTCAGCAGGCGGTGTGCAATGAGTCATTCTGTGTGGTGAGTGATTCCGCTCACCCTGTTGGCATGCGTCTCAATAAATAAGGCTGCTAAGGGTGTCCCTTCATGAATGGTGGGCATGCAGAGGATCATCTCACCGAATTTCCTCTTCATCCTACAAGACAATATTTTCTATGCTCATTTTCTAAGTAGGCAAAAGTGTAATATGTATTTATGGGGCCACATTTCCCATTTCCTGGGACACTGGAGAGGTCCCTTTCCTTGAAATAGTCTATGACCTACTCACTGAGAATTTCACCACCAAAGCGCCTTTGAAGGCTTTTGTCATTTTTCAGATAAAAATCTTGGTGATAAGTTAGGAATGTGTGTGGAATCTTCTTGAAGCGTTTTCAAGAAGGCACTCTTGGGCCTTTGACTTTATCACTGCAGGGTGGTTTGTCTGTGTCTCCGGGGATGGATTTATGCCCAGGTGTTGTCACTTGGCCAGCTGTTTACCCTCTGAGCACTGGTTGCTTCATTTGTCAAAAGTGACCACTGCAATACTTGTTTCTTCAGGATGGAGTGAGAATTAAATTCACCATGGATTTAGCACAACATATTAGATCATGGTATTGTTGTTTGTTATAGCCTTGTATTTTATTTTTTGAGAGCAAAAAGGGAAAGTAAGAGGAAGAGGGATGACAGGGCAGTAGAAAGGGACAAAGTCAACCATTGAGAAAGGAATTGAGCAGGAAGGCTGGGATGACCCCAAGCTCTTTCTTGGGCAAGGGCTCACTTTAGGAATACAAATCTGTTGCTTCACAAGGTGTTTACCTTGATCTGAAATGTAAGATGGAGGCACACCCTGGATGGCCCAATAGTTTAGTTAATAGTTGCTTCACATCCCATGAGGAAAGGGTTTAATTTTCAAAGAATGGAAAGGAAATACTACACCAGAGTGACCACCATGTCCTTTAATCATTGTTTGGTGCAGAGAAAATTGCTCTGTGAATATGTGTTCACTACATGAATAAATGAATGAGCTTATGAATTTACGGTCCTGGCCTCATGTCGCTCTATACTTTTATTTTAAAGATTTTATTTATTTATGCATACAAGCACTGGGGTACAGGCCAGAGGTGTGGGGGGTGAGAGGATTCACCATAGACAGAGCGGGGAGCAGAACAGGCAGATCA
>JAGFMF010012167.1:1871244-1900161 GCA_019455555.1 Galemys pyrenaicus | reverse complement strand
GAAGTACACTGCTGAGGGGAGCAGCGGGCACAGCAGGAGAGGTCTGCCACACCATGTGGGTCCCCTCCCTGGCCGGCAGCAGGGATCGAACTTGTGTTGGCTGCGGTTTGCTTCATAGTGCGTTGCTTAACCCACTGCACCACCAGGGAGGCCCCGCTCTATACTTTTATTCTCCTTTCTTTCTTCTCATAACCTCTCCCTCCCTTCTTTCCCTTCCCCAGCTCCTGCATCCCCATACTCACTGTTTTATGGCGATGAAAATAAAAATCCAGACCATAGTTAATTGTTTGCTCAAGGACATTTGCCAAGAGCTTCCAACTCTTCTTCCATTTCATTTTCCATCATGGAGCATGAAGACTGCTTCTTTGCTTGTCTGAACACAAGGAAGGAAGAAGGATGAATTTCCTGTTCCATGAGTGGGACCCCATTACTCTCTTGTGTCCTGGTAATTCCCTATTTGTGCCTTGCTCTTCAGATCAGGTCATGCTATGTTTCAGGACAAAAAAAAAATCCCCAATCATCAGCAACAACTGTGGGTTCATTAGCTTCCTTGTCTTTCCTGGCTATTCTGCTGTCCTGTGGCTGTTGTCAGCTGTGATGCTGCCAGGCTGCATGGGAGAGGCCAAGTACGCAATGGTGTTTCTGAAAATGCTGCCTGACTGCTTTGCTGTCAGCTGCACACTTGGACTCTACTGAGGTGTCATCCCCATCTGCCTCGACCCCATCTAGGAATACAAAGTCTCACCTCAGCCCACTCATCCTTGTTAGCCTCTCCTCAGTTCCTAGCTCCACCGTCCCCACCCATCCCCACACACACTGAATGTCCCTCCAGCTTCCTAGAAGCATGGAATTTATATTCCCACAACTCTCAAATCATCTTTATTCATTTTATTCTTTTCCCACATGAAGAGGATAGAACCGAGTAGCAAAGGATGACTTCTTTTGACAGGTGCAATCCAGGCATCTTATCCATAGCAGTGATTTATAATGTTAATCCCCTCCCCACCCAAAAGGATTGACTATCTTCTCATTATGTGAGATTCACTTTAAGCAATTTTTCAATTGGGAAGAACATATAGAATATTGATATCTGTGTATCTGTAGGGGGATCAGTGTGGTATAGCAATTATGACTTTGATTGAAAGAAAACAAATGTCCTCAACATAAACCTGCTTAAACCAAAAAAGTGTATTGCGTTGCCTATGGGACAGAAGTTCAGAAGTTATGGCTTCAGGAATGGGTTGATCAAGACTCAAAGATGCTATCAAGGCCCTTCTTTCTGCTTTGCTTTCTTTATCTTGGCTCCAATCTCAGAAAAGCAGAATGACTGCCAACGGGGCCATTCCAGCATCTCATTAGCTATCCCAGAAGAACACTGCATTATATTTCCCTATGGTTCAAGTCTCAGGTTGAATCTCATTCACTCTGAATGGATCACATACTGCTTGGTCAGTCCGAATCAAAGATTCCACTTGCGAGCCCCATGTGAATTCAGCTCTGAGAAGACCATCTGCATCGAGGGTCTAGTTAGGCCACGTGAATGAGAGTTGCCAATTGGAAGATTTTGATTTTTTGAAGGAAAGGATTTATAATAGCATTTTTGCTCCTTGTGTTTTAAAACTCTATTACTAAGACATGTTTAAGTTCTTGACTGGTATGTCTCCTTGATTAATTGATCCTTTTCTTTGTGAAAGACCCATTTCTATCCTTGAAAGACTATTTCAGAGCTTTGTGATTACTTTGTATACCTTTTTGTATCTATTTGCTTGACTGTATCTATGTCTTTATATTGAAGACACATCTTCTAGATAGCACATAGTTGGGCCTTCATGTTTTTTCCTTTCTATTAACGTTTGCCCTTTGAATTGGAGTATTTTTTCCATTAGTATTTACTGTAGTTACTGATAGGATTGGATCTGGGTGTTGCTAGCTTACTATTTTTTTTTTATTTGTCCTCTTTTACTTTTACACCTCTGTTCTCACCTCTCCTCCTTTCTTTTGGTGTATGAATATATATGAGGTTAGAATATAAGAATTCCATATTAATTTGTCTGTTAGCATTTTAGCTGAACCTGTTAGTGGTTTCTGTAAGTTCCTGAATATAAATCCCTGACTTTGTAAAACTTACTTCGAGTCAATACTGTATCACTTCATGTAGAATGTAGAAAACCTCCAACCGTATGGGTCTCTGCTCCCACCTGCTCCTTTATGTTACCATTGTAAATCTACCTATGTTATAAACCTTAAAATGCAATTTTAGACTATTTGTTTTAAACCAGGGCTGGCAAACTATGACCCACAGACCCAAGCTGATCCTTCACCTGCTTTTGCAAATAAGATTTTATTGGAACACAGCCAGGCTCAACTGTTTACGTACTCTCTATGGCTGAACATAGCTGGGACAGAGACCACATGGTCTGAAAAGCCTAAAATATTTACTATTTCCTGGGCCTTTACAAAACAAGTTTCTGACCCTTTATAAAACACATGACTAGTTTTATAAAGAAACCAAGAGAGGGGAAGTCTTTTATGAATTCTACATAGGAAGCTCTTCATTCCTTTGTGAACATCCAGATTTCTACCTGGTGCTCCTTTCCTTCAACCTGAGTTGTATTTCAGACACTGTGCAGTGCCATTGTCCCTACAGAATCTGTCTGCATTGGCTCATTCCCCCAATTCTCTAGGTTTGTTTGTTTTTTAAAATTTTGTTCAGAATTTTCAGTTGTTATCTTTGGAAGAATCTTTTGGTAGGCATTACTCAACTTAGTTAAGAATGCAAGATCCACTAACAGCCTCAGACATAGGGAGTTTTATGTTATTAGCACCAGCAGAGGCTAGAACAGTTAAAGGAAGGTGTGTTACAAGGTGATGTTGTATCAGATGACAGAGCGGGTGCTAGAGGAAGGAGTCACATAGCATGCCAAGGTTTTTCTGAGACTGTACGAGTCATTGACAGTCTTGCAAGGGATTCCTTTTATGAATTTCACAAAAATGGTACAGTAAACCCTTTAGGTGGATCTCTTTGAATCTTTACATAAACCCTGTGACATGGATACAGTTATTGGCCCAACTCACAGAAAAGTCACATGATGGGCCCAGGAATGAGCAGTGGCTGCAAGGTCGTGCACCCAGTAACAGAGCTGACTGTCAGACTCAGGCTGTGCAATGGTAGAACTAATGTCCTCGATCAACACTCTGCTTGGCCCATCCTTAAAGTCTGCCTTTGCTGCTTCTGGATACTGTCAGCTTCCGGAGTGCTGGAGCCAGGTCTTTCCTGCCTGAGTCACCTCCTTACACCATTTTCCCACACTGACCATGGTGTGTGTCAGATGTTATGGGGATTGAGAGGCAAGGTTAGTACGAGCTCTCTGGGGAAGGCAGATGTCAAAGTGGACAAGGAGTTCTGGAGGGTTAGAGGAGGTAAATGCCAGATATTAGACTAAATGGCGCTAGGGGTCAGGGAGAAGGGTGAGCTGAGTTCTGGACAGCATGAGAATTAGAGACACAGGTGAGGGAGGACAAAGTCATCTACGAGAGACAGGACCGATAGAGATAGAAATCTGTAGCCACAGGAACAAGGTGGAGATGCAGACCATCAACAGAAATGCTTGGATGATGCTAACTTGCTTTTGGAGGGCTCAGAATCTGCCACCCCTCCCCCTGTCAAATGCTTGAGAATGCACCTCTAAACCGCTGAAAGTTTCAGCCCCTGGACTTTGGCTCCTGAAAGCAGGTGCACAATAAATCTTTGTTGAATTAAATTAAAATGTTTAAGGAGCCATTTTCTGAGCCAGCTCTTTCTGTGCTGTCAAGGAAGAATTTATTTAACAAGACCTATACTTTGGCAAAAGAGATTCTACTTCTGTTGGCTGGTCCGCAGTCATGATTTAAGATGCCGATATTGCCACCCACTATTGGGAAATCCATCCCTGGTTGGGGAAGGGGTGTGGCTTAAAGGTTTGGGAAGAAAATAATTTAAAGAAGCCCCGAAAATGATAGTTGATTTTATACTCTTGTCCCTGAAGTTCTCCAGATCCTTTGATTTTTATACTCAGTCTTCAAAAGTCGTAATTTTCTGAGGACCATGTGTTACTTTGTTATACGTACAAAGATTTTTGCATCAGCACAAACAACTGCCGATCTTCTCTCTGCAAGAGGCAGAGACTAGTAATTAAATTGGATAGCACCGGGGATGTTTTCCCTTTTTCTCCTCTGTGGATTTTCATCTTAAGCATCACCTTAAATATAGCATATTCTGCTGTGAGAAGCCAGGTATCTGCTGCTAATGAACATCAGTGCGAAGAAGCAGTCTCTGGTTATACCTTTCTGGAGTGTTTTCTCCTATTTCATCACCAACAGCAAAACATTTCCTTGTCTGCACAGAAGGAGCACCATACCTTTCTAGACACCAGGAGCTAAGACAGAGTGCTCATACCTGGACTTAATGATCACCTGTTTCTCAAGAAGACAGCTACAGCAGTGAGAATGAGCCCTGTGATTCAGTGAGGTAAGAGCGAAAGGAGACATTTTCATTTTAGTGGACAAGTGCCGTGTGGCTGCTGGGAACCCAGGCACTTCATCACCACACCAGCAAATGCCAGCTCCGCTCCCCAATTCCAACGCTGTGACAGCTAGATCCTCCTTGCCAGGGAGGTGTCTGTGAACCAGGTCCTGCTTCTTCAGTAGGGCCCCGGTTGCAGCAGAGAGAACCCCTTTGGTACTGGTCTGGCCCGTGGACCTCTCAGCTGCAGGACGGTGTGGCCGAGTGCTTCGGATGCTGTGATAGTCTTCCCGCTCTTCTACTTGATCTCAGACGGGGTGAAGGTCCACCAGCCAACACACAAGTTGGAGGCTCCCTTATTGCTCTCATGGTATGGCCCTTCAGGCCCCTCCAGGTGTCATTAGCTGAGAAGTAGGCTGTGTCTACGTAGAATTCTCTGTTCATTCAAAATGATTCCTTTTGCAGAGGTGATATGAAAGATGGAACAGTTTCAAAGGCTCCAAACACTTAAGCAAATTGGAGAGTTCATTTTACCTGCTATCAGGGAGTGCTGAAGTTCACCATGCAGTAAGACAGCCTATTTAATTCACCCCAAATACTTCAATACGAACTTAAGAAAATCTTGTTCTGAGGAAAGCTGTAAAAGTTGTATGTTTCTGTTCAGTTTGATAGCCAGGCTCCTTTCAGAAAGCTTTTCTCCTTTTGGTGCTTCTTTCCAGGTGACTACTCCCACATATTTTACATGAGTAGGGGACACACAAAAATAATGATTTTTAAAACTGAAAATCAGTGATTCCGCTATCTAATTCACCATGATTTCATTGCTGTTTATCTCCATATTTCTGTTGCATTTGAACCGATAAAACAAGACCAAACCTACATTGTCTTCGGTGGCACTACAAAGTCATTTTAATGGCCCCCCAGTATGCTATCATTTATGTTATTTCCAAAGAGTAGCTTTTAGTGAAAATCTACATAAATTATCTGCAGATTTTTATGTTATAGTCTTAGGTAAGATTCACAAGCAGAACTGCTAGCTTAAAGACATTGTTTTCATGAACCCTATTACATGTTGCCATGCTTTCCAACATAGTTGTATGAATTTACAATGAATGAATATAGGTCCCACTGAAAGTTCACCGAATTTGGTATTATAATTTGTAAAATTTAGTTTTGAGAGAGTATCTTGCTGTCGCTTAATTTTCATGTACTTGATTTCTCTCCAAGGTTTTTTGCTCTTCTTTCTAGCAAGCGAGACCTGGCTGTTCCTAAGCCAGTAAAAGGCAGAGTGTTTTCTTGGCTTTAAAGCATATGCAATAATTTCTTGAAGTGCTAAGAATTCCTGTAGGTTTTCCTTCCATGACTCAAATGCAAGAGGGAATGTGTTATCCAGCAACATGATAAGCCAGGGTTACCATTCCCCAAATGGGAAAAACAAAATCTGCTTCATTATTTGTTTTCTCACATTGGAGCCAACAGTTCTGGTGTCTGTTATGAATTCAGTGGAAGATTTTCAGTCTTAGTTCTACTGAACCCTCAAGAGCACTCCATGCCACACCACCCTCTCCTTGAAATGATGTCTTCTTCTGGGGTTTGTGACCTTGGTCCTCTGTTTTCTTTCACTTTTCTGGCAGCTCTTTGGGGTCCTTCATTGCCTCTGTCTCCTTTCATGGATCTTTGGATATGTTATGTTCCTGGGACTCAGTCTTAGGTCCTCTTCTGTGCTCCCCAGGCAAGTTCATCCCAACAGAGGCTTCTGTTACCAGCTCTATGGCATGACTCCTAAATAGAAGCCTTCATTCCAGACTGGTGTGCCAAACACAGAGGTCCAAGTGTAAGCTTTGTGTTTCCTCTTGACTCTTGTTACAACGTGGGTGATTCTAACTCTGTTGTTGTTCTCTGTCTAAGCACCTGCATGGATTCACTTAGGTAAGTCAGCTCAGCATCCTCACAATATGCTCCATTTCTCACTCTCCACATCTGGCTAGGTCAGGTCCTGCTGACCTTACCTCCTAAACGTCTATCAACTCCATCAGCTCTTACCTTTTTCTGAGTCATCACCTCAGGTCATGAGCTGGTCTTCCTGCATCCGTTCAACCTTACCTCTCTCCCCTCTGTTTGACTCTGTTATTAACTCAATACGTGACTCCCTGTTCATTGCCTGCAGAGAGCTCACCAAATATCCAGGTCTACACATAATTCTTGGTACTTAGAAGGTACTTATCAAACACAAGCAAGTCTCATTGTTCATGGCAGTTATGTTCTAGAACATCATCAAGAGCACCGAGTCAGCCAACTCTGAACTGCTTTTCCTAGCGTAATTACTGGGTTAGATTCCTACATGCATCTGGCCACATTTCTATCAAATGATCACCATGTAACCTGTTCTTTGTGTGTTTTTGTTAAAGACTTATTATTCAGCCTCTAGTGAAAATTCATTAATGTAGCACTCAGAGTCAGTATGAGCTCATCTGACACTTGTATTTTCTCTGCAAGGCACCTCACAACCTTCTTGAGCTTGGAAACATGAGACTTCACCTCAGCATTACACATGAGGTTCATTTTAAACATCAGAATTACACACAAAAAACACAACTATGTGAAAAATGTGGCACTGTGTAGGCTGCAAGAAGGACACTTGTTCTGAAAAAAAAAAAAAAAAAAAAAAAAAAAAAAAAAAAAAANATAAAAAAAAAAAAAAAAAAAAAAAAAAAAAAAAAAAAAAAGGCAGGGCATTGTCTGGTTTGCTTCAGCCAGGAATGAGTATGTCAGATGGCTCATTTTTCTCACTGTTCTGTATATGTCTGAGAATGACCACAAAAGTGCTCTGAATTAGGCATAGAGGTTGCAGAAAAATTTAGCCAGTAGGCAAGTCTTCCAATACTGAATCTGTGAATAGTAAGGAAATTAAACAGCAAGTAGTAAACAGATGTGATAAATTCTTTAGAATGAACACTGACCTCCCCTCCTCGCCCCTTCCCTCTTCTTCTTTCCCTTTCTCTCCCCTCTCCTCTTCTGTCCCCTCCCTTCCTTTTCCCCACCCTTCAGTCTCTTCTACTCTCTCCTCCCCCCATTCTTTGGAAATGACCATCTAAACTGACTCTGAGCCGATGAGACTGGTGTTGTCAGTGAGTGGGACAACAGCAGACGTACAGCACAATGGGCTTGTAAAGTGCTTCTGCATTACCGTGTGCTCTTGGTATTTTCTGTAACCCTGCTGGCCCCACCACTGGGTGAGAGGCTGCCATTACCTTTGGTCTCTTAGACAATGAGACCTGTGTTCATGTCACCTGCAACACATCTCTCCATCTGACACTGAGTCAGCTGGCAACCAATGAGGTCTGTCCATCCTAGATGAGCTGGCCTTGGTTAGAAGAGCCTCTGGTCAGCCCACAGAACCACATGAAATAAAAATTGTGCAGGGCAAATGGCTTTCACCCATGAGCTGTGGGGTGACTGTTCCTATGGTTCCTTGTCAATGATACTTGCGATCCCCTGGGGTCACTGTAGAGGGCAAGGTTATTGAGAGGGTGGAGATTGGGTTGGGTCATTAGATAAATCAGAAAAAGGTTCTAAATTTGGGCAACAAGGTCTTGTGACTTAATGGATCCTCACTTCTCTATGTCCAGGTAAAGAGGAGAGAATGGAGCCCAGTGAGAAGGGGTTGGCGTTATACTAGCCTGGGGAGACTGTGGCCGTCAGCTACAGAATCTCTTTACTAGACGTTCTTGACCCAGTCCTGTTGTCCATTTGGAGTGCATTGTAGGGATGATGCTTCTCCTGTGTGTTGTGACATCTGTCCCATCTGTAGACTGATGAATCTCTTTCTAAGGTAGGCTACTTGTGGAAACGTTTGCCTTGGATATTCTTAGTGTTCACATTTAGGCTTTTGAATGCCATGCCTAAAAGTGCTTTCAGAATCCCTGAATATCATTTATCTCAGGCAGCAGTACATCTTTGGCAGAAAGGAATCTTTGCATCAAAACTCAGAGTAGCAATTAAAAGGCATAGAGGTCTATGGGGGTAAGTGCAAATTGAATTGGGAGTCGGATGTACGACAAACTTTTCAAAAAACCAAGAACTAATCATTCAGTAAGTCAACAGAGTTTTTTTTTTTTTTTAAAGAAGGCCCTTGAACTGCTTCTATTTTATTTTTTTTAGATGCTTCAGTGACTAAAAATGGCAAAACATTTTATTTATGTAAAAAGAAATCACTTGTATGCGAAGTAGCAGCTGCTTCTTACGGGTATACAAACGAATAGAAGCCTGAGAAATGCAGTTTTTCTTTTTTTAATGGAAATCTCGATGTTGAGAATCCTGTTGAGTTGAGAATCCTTCATATCATTGGTATCTTAGAGTTTAAACTGGATTGACGGCAAGAAATGAAACACTAGGAAGATGTTTGTATCATGGTTGTTTCTCTTTTGGTGAAGTTGGCTCTTGTATTTTTCAGAACTGTGACTTTCTTGATTAAACCAGAAGAATGAAATGATTGACATTAGCAATAGTAATTAGTGAAACGTCTAATACATCATTATTTAATATTATCTGGCCTACTTTCCCCATCCCCTATGACCTCGTTTTAAAAATAATCATTTTTTTCACCAACGGTTCAAAAATAGAATAATGACCTAAAAATTGCTCTGAGAAGATACCAGAACATGTTCTGTTCTTTGATTAACTTCTTTTTGGTGACTCAGATGAAAAAAAGAATCTGTTGAGTAAACCATAGACAATGATGATTTTATTAAAAGAACAAATAATCAGTTATTTTTCAGAGCACCTGCCAGGCTTGTTTAATTTTGTTTGGGGCCTGTAAGGTCAACACTGGATGGCAGTGGTGCTGGGGCTTCTGGGCCAAGACAGAGTGACGGTGAGAACCTGTGTCTGGACAGGGTGGTCTTGAGAAGAGGGGACCTTGCTTGGAGGAGCTCTCAGTCCTGTGCTTTGACCTGCAACCTAGCAACCTTCAACCACAGTTCCCAACCAGGGACCCCGTTGCCCCCAAATAACACTTGGCCATAGCTGAAGACATTTTTGAGTATCAGGGTATGGGAGGGGGCTATGGGATCTGGTGGGTGAAGGCCAGGGGTGCTGCCGAACATCCTCCAATAGGTGGGACACACCCAACTACATGGAATTAAGTCCTTGGTGCAGAGGTGGAGGTGGGAAGACCCTCTGCTGGGACACTGTTGGGAACTGCTATAGAGACTCTGGCTTGAGAAACACTGGACACAAGTTTTGGGATGTTTGTGCAGGGGAAAGTGGTGATTGGTATGCCTCCCCGGGCGTGTTGTCAATGAGATAGTTGAGTCACAGAGAAAATTGTCAGAGCCTCACCAGAACTGAGGTCGCCAACTAAGAGTGGGTGACCCAAGGTCTGAACTTCCATTTCCTGTGATTTCCACTGCTGCTGACCTTAGAGATTTGCACAGACCCAGCCACTGCCAGGGCTTCTCCTAAACTGGCCAGGTGGGCTGTGTCATATATTGGAGAAGGGCCGGGGGTTCGAGTCAGCCTTCTGTGGTCCTGTGGATGCCTGTTTCAGACTCCAGCGTCCAGACGGAGACAGGGAATTTCTGTCGTTTTAAGCTTCCCAGTTTATGGTCATTTGTTACAGCAGCCGCAGGAAGTTAATATACAAGGCAAACTGTCTCGCCGTGTTCCTGTCCCTTCAGCCAGTCATTGCAGCTCAGGAAATTGGAGACTGAAATAAACCCAGGCACAAACTGGCTAACTCAGCACTGTCACACAAAGGATATCAGTACAGTGAGGCAGTGGATTCTTCACTCCCGCAGCTTGGGGGTATGACAGAAGGTGGTCCTGGGCACCCCCGGTCTCAGCTCTGCCAGACTTGTGTGGGGCTGCTGTCTGGGGGCCTTGGGGTACGTAGACCCAGGGACTACAAGTGGAGACTTATACCAGCTTACAACTTAGACTTAGCACTTTGGAAATCAAGAGATGGCCTCAAAGCGACCCTGAACATCAAGGTTCTGCTTCTGTGAAGTCAGAACCTTCCCCTGGCCCTGTGTGCCCCTGTGTCCTGGATTCTTGCACCTTCTGAGCATGTGCCCTTCAAAGGGGTCCCACCTGTCATTACTAACTGAGGATTCCTCTTTCCTATTAACCCTATGTTTTATGAGGGAAAGAACCTTTTCTTTCTTTTTCACTATTCTGTCCTCAGTGCCCAACCCAGTGCCTGATACACAGTAAGTATCCCATAACATAGATGTAATTGGACTGAATTGATCAGACATGTCCATGTGCAACCACATAACCTCAGGTAATTGAAAAAAGAACCCATTGACTGTGTACAGAGCGGTTGCTTTAGCACACTAAAGAAAATTGAAAGGAGTTTTAGGTACTGAATGGTGCCATTGAAGTGAGTAATCTAAATGCAGGATGTCGCAAAGCTTGTAGAACTGCTCAATGCAGGGAGTGAGCCCTGTGGTAAGGCCTGGGCTTCAGGTAATAGTGTGCCAATATTGGCCCATCTCTGGTGACAGCTGGACTGCACTAATGCAGGATGTTCACAGTAGGGCATTATTTTTGGTCTCTTTCTATATGAACAATTTGGTTTTAAAGTGTATTATAAAACTCATGTGCGCATATGAAGTGTACTGATTTACGGATGAAAATGTAGAACAGTGACAGGGCTTCAATGTGTTTATAGTCAGCTGGTGCAGGCAGAAGGTCCAGGCACCGCTCTTCAGGTCCATGGCCTCCTTTTGCAGTCCTGGCTAACACAAAGGGCATACCCGGCTAATGTCCCATCTTCTACCACAAGCTAAAGGGTAGTAACACAGTTTTTACTCCTAATGTGGTGTGCTCCCCACCACGTCTGTATTGCATGCAAGGGGAAGATAGGCAAAGGGCTGGTGGGGGAGAAGGAGAGCAGTTCATCTATGCAAAGAGTTTCCCTTTCTCATGCAGCGTGCCTTTGCCAGGCCCTGGGATGTAGGTATAGGCATGAATTCTAGAAATCCTCGGGACATCTTTTTGACTCCATCTATGGGGAAAATGGTCTAAGAGTGTTCCAAAAGGGAGAAATGAAGAACAAGGTCCATTTCCAGGAGGGTACTTGAGGTGCAGGGTCCCTGTGGCAGGGAGCTGGGACAGGGATCCCATTATTCTGGACTTGAGGGCATATTGCTGTCTCAGTGAGGTTATCAATTAAAGTTTTCACACAGCATTGCTTGTCCCTAATATCCTGGCATCTTCCCTGGGGCACCAACTCAGTTTCCTGGACTCCCAGCAAACCTTTTCCCCTCTTCTTCTGGTGAACGTTAATTTTCAAATTGTATTTATTACATTCATACATGAAATACATGAGCTATTCAGTTAACACATCTAATATTCCTTCCCATCTGCCCACTTCCCTACCCATCAGAATATCCTCTCTTTATCCAGCCAGTGAGAACCTCTTCCGTGCCAAACCCTGTTCCAGGCCTCACAGCAACAACTGTGAACAAAAGAGTCCTCACAAGCCAGCCAGCATCAGGGTCCCTCTACATTCCACACATTCTCATTTCTGCTTATCTTGTTCTGTTGAAATTACCTCTGTTTGTCAGCAAATATTTTCTTGAAAGGACCATACTGTAACATACCTGAGGCATTGCAACAAGAGGCAATATTACAACAAATGGGTGTGGTTGTAGGCCAATACAACTTTATTTATCTCTGGTGGTGCAAGGGTTTAATGCACAACACTGTGAAGCTCTCCGCAACCACTGCAGCACTAGTTTGATCCCCAGCCAGGGAGGTGACCCACATAGCACAGCAGACCTCTCCTGTCTCACGCCCTGCTCCCCTCTGAAGTGTATTTCAACCTGCCTGTTCTGCTCCCCACTCTGTCTTCTCACCTCCCTCGCCTCTGGCTTACATCCCGGCCCTTGTACGCATAAATAAATAAAACAAATCTTAAAAAAAAATTAAAAAAAATAAAACTTTATTTACAAACACATGTTGGTAACTGGCTTTTGCCTGCTGGTCATGGTTTGTCCACCTGCTATATAAGCCCCACGAGATCGTCCATTTTATCTTTCTTCTTTTCCCTCCACTGCTATCCCCACCCCGTTCTGTGCCTAGAATAGGGCTTTGTGCACAGAGGTACTGGATACAAGTTTGTTAAAGAGAAATGAATGAATATCGTCCACTTAACTGAGGTTCCTAAAAGCCTAGGCCCGTGTATAGGGCAGTCAGCTCAGGAACCACGTGGGCAGGTATGTGTGGGATAGAGCATGAACGAGGGCCACTTTCTCCCTGGCCTCCGGGAGCCTCCTCTCTGCCTCTGGTGGGTCGGCAGGAACTGGCAGGTCCGGGCCAGCATGGCTACCAGTTTTTGTAGCTGCCTCCTTGACAGCGCGAGTTTCACAGGAGGCATGGATGACAGAACTGCAGGCAGGCAGGCCTGCCCCACCCTGCGTGCACACAGCCAGCTCAGTGACAGGCTGCTGTGACCTTGGAGAGCACAGCCCCTTTCCGGGGAACTCGCAGCGGAAATAGCCATTAAAGTCAAACATGAACGCCTGTCAGAGGGGAGCAGTGACAACAGGAGCCCCATTCACCACCATCAAGCGGCCTGTCAGCACCGGCTCTATGGGTTTCTTGGGGTGCACCTTCCTGAGTGGGGGTCAGTGGATTGGCTTGGACAGGCAGGCGAGGGCTCTGGCGTTTGGTGGGGTCTGTCAGCAGAAACCCAGAGGTGAAGCTAGTGTTGCTTTGGGAATGGGGGCATGACAAGTGCAGCCAGATTAAGATGAGAAGGGAAAGAGCGGTGGGGGTGCTGAGCTGGGGGGCCTGGCCAGCAGGGCCTCACACAGAAAGAAGGCAGCCCCTCTTCTGTTTCATGTCAACTCCCTGTCATTGGATAGTGGGCAAGATTTCAAACAGATAAACGCCCCTTTGGGAAGCCAGAATGCCTTGGCAGACAATTTTAGGCCTTGATTTGATTGATAAATCCTTTGTGACAAGAGGGGATGAACGAGGCCCCCGGTTTGGTACATATAAATAGGAAATTAGCTGGCAAAGTTGTCAAAGATAATTAACTTTCCGATTCTGTGGGTCTATTCAGGTTGACATCCTGAAATTATTTAGAAATGCACATGTCAATGCTCTGACAGAATTTGGGGCTGATCAGATAAACAGATTTGGAGATGTTTGATTGTAAAATGATGTAAGCGCTTAGCTGGTGTTTTATCACTACGAGCTTCCATTAACAGCCGCGGATGTTGTGGGGAGAAGATGTGTTGTGTGGGGTGGGAGTGTGGAGATGGGATGGGATCTTATGCACAAGATGTGACTCATGTGCCTTCGTTCTTCTATTGCTCTCAAGGAGTTGAGAAGTTCCTAACTCTCAGTTAAACCACCATTGACCTTGGACCCAACCCAGGGACTCCTCTCCAAGCTTCAACCTCTGTGGTAGGAGCATTTGGAAGGAAGGACTGGGCTGCAGACTTGTCCCTCTACCCAGTCCAGTCTTGGCCAGGCAAGTGCAGTGAACAGAACCATGTAGAGCTGCTGCTGTTCCTTGGTCATCATGACTTTGGGTGAATCACAGGGTCTCCCTGGCAGTATTAAAAGGGGCCAGGGTCTTCTCTGGCATTTCCCTCTTGTTATTGGAAATTGCCTTTGTAAAAGCACATCTGTTTAGAGACAGATTCTTCCAGTGAAGAAACATCCTCCAGGTTAGGTGAAAGTGAAAACTTGCTAAGTACCTGCTATCTAGCAGAGGCCAGATTGACACTGGTGTGGCTGGTTTATTTTTAATCTTTATTATTTCCAGCTGAATTATGTCTTTCTCATTTGACTGGTCAGCAAACAGATACACAGATAGTTTAAATCAGCCGGGTGGTAACTAACCTTGCTATTAAAGAAGTAAAATTTAGATTTGAACTGGGGTTTAACTGTTTCCCGCTACACTGCCCCATCCCCGACAACTGTGGTTTGCTTTCTACAATCATAACCTATTACAAGGGCATTTGAGTCTCGGGTTCATAACCCCAAGACTCATGGGCCAAATCTAGCTCGCTACTTGTTTTTGAAAGTCTTATAAGCTCAGACTGTTTTGACATTTCTAAATATTTGGGGGAGGGGGTGGGAATCAAAGAAAAATAGTTCGTGACACATGAATGCATTCAAATTCAAATTTGAGAGTCCATAAATAACTGTATGGGACCATCATGTCATTCATTCATGTATGTATTGTCTACAGGCACTTTTGTGCTATAGTTACAGAGCTCCACAGTTGTGACAGAGACCAGATGGTCTTCAGAGCCAAAACTATTACTGCTTGACCCTTTACAGACAACACTGGCTGACCCCTGGTTTCATTTCATGTCTCAGTGAGAACTTACTGAACGTGGCCAGACTCTCAGCAGACATACTCTAGTTTATCTTTTCTCATGGTGGGTACTATTATTAAGTGTGCTAGAGCTCAGAGAGGTTCAGGCGGCTGGTCAGGCTAGCGGAGCAGAGTTAGCATACATGGCCCAGCCTGCCTGGTGTTGCACCCAACGCTTGTGCTCTCATTTTTCACACTTTATTGCTATTTCACTATAATTCCACCCTCATGTGGCTTTTCAAGGTTAGGTCCTTGAGGCCCCATGGTGATCCCAACTATGGGGGACAGAATCCCCTGGATTCCCTGACTCTCCTCTGACATCCAGAACTGCAACAGAATAAATCTGTGTTGCTTTGAGATGCTAAGGTGTGGTCGCTTGTTACAGCAGCCATGGGGAGTACATGCATACTCACCAACTTTCTGTCTTCAAGCTGATAAGAGATATAGCTGTCAAGTGAACACCACTGCAAAGGAAATTACACTATAAATATTCAAAATAAGCCTACGTGTGGTGCCAGGAAGGCACAGGGCAGGTTCTCAATGATTCCAGCAGACGGGTCAAGGAGGAGTCCTGGAGCCCTCAGTGGATTTTTATGCTTTTATTGCTATTTGCATCATTAGTGATCAGGTACATGGCAGGCAGGGGGGCCGGGGTGGGGGGCAGGTGGCTGGCAGGCCTCCTAGACCCCAGCACATCTTCACTCTTTGTGCTCTCCAACCTCAGCACGCACTCTGTCTCTGTCTCTCCTCCTCTCTTCTGGCATCCTCATGACACCGCCTTTATATGCCCCATGTCTCAGCCCAGGTGTGCCCACTTACGCATGCCCACACCCTACTTGTGGGTGCCCACCATTAGGCACGCGTGCAGCACGGCAGGTGTCCATCATCGACACCAATGGCGGGAGGGTGGAAAAGCCTGATCATTTTTCACGGACCCTACACTAAGTAACTACTTGGAGTGTGCTTAACTCAAAGACCCTTGGAAAGAAAGGGTGTAGAGGACTTGTGGTGTGCCTGAACCAGGTCCTAAAGAATTAGGTCCTTTCTCCCTTTCTTCCAGTCTCTGGGGTTGGATGCTGGCATCTTCCAAAATCAGCCACAGGACATGAGGAAGCTGCAGCCAAGAATCAGAGGTAAATTTATGCTAAATTTGTTGTTTCATCTGCTTCAACTTGCACTACACATGTGGGGCTTTCTGGGGGTTACCTGCAGTGGGTCTCATGCTCCTGGGCAGGTTTGCTCCTCATGGTTATGGGGGACTCAACTTCTGCAAAAGGGAAATCACAATCTTGTCTGCATTTTATTAGAATTGTGACCATTTGCAAATTAATTTGGAAGGCAATATAATTTACCTCTTGTATAGAATTCAGTTTTGATTACTGCCGTGTTACTGAAGTTCCAGCTTTCACGAAAGCTCTTATGAAAAATTAAGATACCTTTCTCCCTGATCCAAATAAAATAAACATATGACTATGAGATGCCATCAAATTAAAAAATACCATTTAATCCAAGGAAGATAATTATTGGAATGAAACTGAGGAGGAGAAACTCAATCTAGGGTTTGAATGTTGACGTGAAATTGTGAAGGCTGTTTTCACTCATCACTGACTTTTAATAGCACTTTCTGGAGAGTAATTTGCAGCATAAACCTTGTTAACGTGATATTGGTTATTTCAGAATCATGTTGAATCCCAAGCCAGAGTCATTCCTCACACCACTGTTGGGTGTCCTGATAATTGGAATAGATATTCTAAGAGTAACATTGTTATGCCTCTCCTTCCTCAGGGGTGACCAGGTGGCTTTATTTCCTTTGGTCATGCTTTGTTCAAGTTGTCACTTGGGAAGAGAGTAGAAGAGTCGGTTTCTGTGGGTGTACCAGGTGTGTGCCCCTCTGTGTTATTTATGTGTCAAATCTGTGGGCTCAGGGGAGGGTTCATAGACCTGAAGTTTGAACTTGACTTTCCATGCCGGATGGTAGGCCTTGAGTTTCATTTCAGTAGTCAAAGTCACTATCACGTAACCCCTTGGTAGCACTTTGGGCACATCAGTCTGGGTTTCTTACCATAAGCCCTGTGATGTAAGTGCTAAAGCCCACTCTGCCCGTGTTTTGAAGCAAACTGGAAATGGTTACGAATTAGTAGCCCTCAAACAATAACTCATGTGAGTTGGTGGAGACGTGAAGGCATGCCTCTCTTGTGTAGGATAGGGAGTGTGGCCAGCCACCCCACTATTTAATACTTTAAATCTGTGAAGTTATTTCTCATCTCTGCCACCTGATGAGAAACTGGGAGATAAAGGAGGTTGGGTTAGTTACCTAAATGTAAGTGGGCTACAAGGGGTTAAGTTGAGATTTGACCCCAGATCTCTGTGATATTCCATTCTTAATGCTATTCCAAACTGCCCTCTTTGCTTTATAAAAAACACATTACCAATAAGAAAATTAGCCCGAGAGGTTTTGATTCGGTGAAGAAAATGGGAATTTGTTTATTAATTTAATTACTATTTGACTCACATATCCCTTTTGTTCAATAAAAGTACTAGAACATTTTGATCATTCTACCTTGTCAAGCTTTGAGTCAAGCTTTTTCTCTGCTCTACTTCTATTTCTATGCTTAAAAGGCTCAGTACCTGGGGCATGTGCTCGTGGGTGGGCACCCTACAGATGTGCTGGCTTGCCACACTTGGCGTGTTCATAGGCAAAGATCAAAAAAAGTAGAAAAATGCTTATCTCAGTTCTCACTGCCTAACATTAGAAATGAAAATCTTCCTTCAGCCGGCTTGTATCTCTAGGATTTGCTTAATTAGAGAAAAGCTTTGCCCATCAACTGTAGATGGTGTAAGTGGTTCAATACTTTCTTAACAACCCTTATCATCTGCCAATAGAAAGAGAAGGAAGAGGCGTAAAGGTAAACAGAGGAATATTTTTATTACTCTCTAACTCCCCCGCCCCCACCGACTATTGATAAGTAATTCAGTCTCTTCACTTATTTAGCTAAAGTAATGACTTCTCACTCCCAGATTAAAGCCTTTGGCTGGGTGATGGGGTATTGCATAGACTAGTGGGGAGTCCATTAAATTCTGGAATACCTGATGTATTAATATTAGCAATTCTGATTGGGTTCACTTTGAATTTAACATGAATAATGTAGACTTCCATAGCTGAGTCAGATGAACCATCCTATTTTAATATTTTGATTGGCATGACTTATTAGCTCACTCATTTAAGGAATTATTGAGCACCTACTATGTGCCAAACACAACACAATAGAGCCATGAACACACTATGGTCCTTGCTCCTACAGTGCTTCAGTCCAGTGGGGATGTCAAATAAGCAAACATACCCCAAACATCAGGTACACACATGAGGGTGAAGAACATCGGAACACGGTGGCATGATAGAGGCTAGGTGGAGGGGACTTAGGATGGGCAGGGAATGCATGAAATCTGAATGCTGACAATGATGTCATGTAAAGATGTGGGCCTATAGCTATTTAGAAAAGAGGAAGAACAGATATCAAGGTCCCAAACAGGAATAAATGGCACATTTAAGCAACAGAAATAAAGCCACATGTCAGGAGATGTTGGTGATGTTGGCAGGGGGAAGATTTTATACTGAATTGTCCTGGGGGAACACTAGAAGGCTTTCATCAAACTCCTGAAATGATCTGATACTCACTTCTTGAAAGATCATTCTGGCCTCATTAGGAAGCAAGACCGGAACCAGATATGCCAGCCACGGAGCTGTAGTAGCTGTGGCATTGGTGTCAGCTAGTAGCTGTACAGGGAGCAGTGAGTGGACTTGGGGAAAAACTCTAGAGGCTCACTCAGCTGGACTTGCTGATGAGTCAGAAAGCAGGACGGGGAGCGAGGGAACAAGGATAGCTCCTGGGAGGGCCACCAGAATGAGAGGGTGGTGCCATTTCCTGGGTTGAAGATCACTGAGCGAGAAGCTAGCTTTAAAAATAAACCAGCAGTTCTGTTTTAACTTTGGTTTCTAGACATGCAAGTGTAGAAGTCATGTGAGAGGTTCTGTTTATTATTCTAGAATAGCTGCTATTCTGTTCTATTAAAGGTCAAAATTTAAAACTCAGACAAGTTGAAATGATTTTTTAGCTTCACAAGAGCCAGTCCCCACCGCCCTTGTGTAATAATAATCTCTGTTCTTTAAGAAAGAAAAAGTTCCACATTTTTTCTTATATGTTTACAGTGAACTTTTGATAAACACCTTAAAATGTGTGTGTATGTGTGTGTGCGTGTGTGAGAGAGAGAGAGAGAGAGAGAGAATCTTAATTCCTTCCATGCACTTTGCACTTGCATTGATTTTATAGCTGTCACAGCAAGTCTATGAGGTTGTATTTGTATCTTTAGGATTAAATCTCCAGTGGTTGTTTAAACACACAAGGTTTATTCTCACAACAGGAGTGAGGCAATCCAAGGCTGGTATAGCAGGTTCATGAAATTGTCAAGGGACACAGACTCCATTTCCCTTGCTGCTCTGTTCTTCTTAACATGCTGTCCTCATGATTCAAATGGGCTGCTCAGGCTCCAGCCATTATGCATACAACCCAGGCCATAAAAAAATGAGAAGCAGAAAATCATACCTAGCTCTCAATGCTCATCTTTGCAGTCATTGTTGTATACCCCTAACTTGAAGGGAAACTGGGAAAATAGTCTGAGGTAGACTGACATTTGCTAAGAAAGAGAGAGAACAGAGGATATTAGCAAGCATCTGGCTGCCTTGCCTCAGTCCTAATATGCCTACTTTATTTGCCCAGAATCACACCACTTAAACCAGATGGGCAGGGCTAGGCCTTAACTTTTACAATTTTTTATTCTCTTACCTTCTGACTTTCCTATTCTCAGTTCTTCTATTAACTTCACAATTGAGAAAATGGCTAGTTTTTCCTCTAATATACCCTCTCAGAGCTATTTATTTTCCAATTTTTAGCACCAGGACCATTCTCTGAGTTCTGCAAAGTGTTATGGGGAACAGAAGAAAGGGAGAGTACTGATTCAACCTTGCAATGCAATCTTTCCCAGCTTCCATAAATCAGCAGGTTTTCGGGAGACAGGAAGGAGTGCACCATCTGATTTTTACACCTGATTCACAATAAAATCTGCACAGGGGCTTCTGGGGTGCTTATTTTTCCAAAAGGCTGAGGCAGCAGAAACCCATCTATCATGTCAGGGGAGAAGAATTTGCCCACTTGGAAGTAACTGGTGATGCTGGTATAGAGCATTTTAAATTTCAATATCCATTTTTAATACAACTCAGTAGAACATATCTTTTTGTGTTTCTTTGAGAGTGACTTGTACTCCCATAGAGGATCTTCAATGACCTTTTGCAAGAATGCAAAGATTCATTTAAAAAGTAACACCAAGTACCTGCACCTGAGATCTCTTTCATGGGCATGGACATGTGGCTTTATGAAGTCCAAGAGTGATATCTCCTCTTGTTCTAGAAGAGTCATCCTCTCCCTGTCACCGATAAATTTATATCCACTGCATTACATGACTGGAAACTTAAATCTTAGGCTTGTTGTCAGTATCTGTTATGATTTGGGGGCCATATGTCAACATTTTTTTCACCATGCACAGATTTTTAATTTTTTATGTTAAATATATATTACATCATTGTTCATTTAAAAATAATATTTGATTTTTCCTCTTATATGAGTGTAGTTTCAGTGAAATAAGTTGTATATCAATATAAAGGTAAATCGTGGCTTACCTACAGGCACCAGTTAGCATAACATTGGGGAAGCCACTTCAAACCTTGGCCCTTAGGTTTCTTCACATGTAGAAGGAGGTTGATTTAGATCATTTGGGGCTTACCATGCTCCTGAATGGGGCGAGGGGGAAAGTCAGGTATCCCATGACTAGGGCATTCTTAGCAGGGCTCAGTTGAGTTAGGTCCTTTGATGAATCCCCTTTCCTGTGCCCTGCACCTGGGGCATGCTACCTGCGCGTTCTCACACAGTCCTCTGGGGAGCTTGAGGACTTAGGTACTGTCGTCTGTGTTTTACTGTTCTGAAATGAACAGTCGGCTTCCACACTGTCTCCTGAGTGGCAGGACATGGGTGGGAACTGATGTATATGACACCAGATCATTCAAACAATTCATAATGTGTATCCAAAATAAATTTTAAGACTTAGAAGCACTGGAACAAATAGGTTGAATCATAAAAAACTACCAGTACTTGCTGGCACTTGCGTTAGCCAAAGTCAATTCCATGGTGATCAATCAGTAGATAAAATAACCCCTTACTAGGTTATTTTACTCAATTTGGGTTCCAGTAAAGAAAATTACTGAAGGATTCCTCTGTGTTAATATTCCAGTTTAGATAATTCTAGCCCAGGTGGCTATCGTGACCTCATCTAACCCTAAGAAGCAATAGCATCTCTAATAGGCTTGGCCATTGCTTCTTGCTAGTATCTATCATTCCTTTCCTTTCTGAATCCCACCTGCAATTACTATCTTACCAGACATAAATAATGCTTTTAAAGGGTGTTCTTTTAAAGTAACTTATATAGTTGCATTTCAGAAAGAAAAAAAAAACTTTATTCATACAATTACAAGAAATAAAAAAGATCCTTGTCTAAAGAAGTATACTGTAGCAAGGTTCATAGTTTGTTTGTGGTTTCAACAAATAAAGGAAATTGTGAGTGAGGATATGCCAGGGTTACATAGTGATCATCTGCCTTTTGTTTTACTTTTTTCCTGCTCTGCCTTCACACTTTCACCTATTTTCTGATTTTCCTGTTTTCTATTACTTTGTAGAAGAAGAGAATCCAGTAAAATCCATCCTCAAAAATGAAAGAAAATTCTTCAGAAATATAATTTAAATATGGCAGGACAAAAATAGTGATGTGAAAAGGAAGTCTTACTCTGTCTTTTGAAGAAGAAAGAGTTTAACTCACTGAAAGAGGAGTCATGTGGCTCTACAAAAGGAATGTAGAGATAGGAGAGAAGGGGAGAAGGAAAGGAAAAGGATGGAACAGAGTGATTGTGAACCAGAAGGCGATTGGAAGGAAAGCTAGGGTTAGAGTGTAGACCACTCATTACAGTACCATGTCCTTGGGAATTTCCCTGAACCCCAAGCTATTGATAATGTACCATCTCTTGGTACACCCTACAAACACATCCATGCTTAACCACAACCTCCTGGATTCAGCATTGAAAAGTTCCAGTTCCTGGGTACCCAACTGGGAAGGTCACTCCCCTGATTGTATCCTTTCCTCTCTTCTTTCACTGTGCTTTGTATAGTGGCAGCTCAGGGTTACATTGCAACAATTTGCATGATAGTTACAAGATGTGGCATTAATTTGATCAGTATTCCTTGAGGCAGTAATTCCTTGAGGGCAGAAACTGCACCAGTGACTTGCAAGTAGTGGGTACTCAAGTGTTACTGCATGATGAATGCACTGGAAAGGAGCAGGAAGTCCAGGTTGAGCATGTGTCAGAGAAGGGTAGAGAAGAACCTGGTATGTTTAATAGCAGAAAGCTATTGGGCTTTCTCCAAAGAAATAAGCTATGGGCTTGTTCTCCAAAGAAATGCACAATTGAAAGTCATTTTGTATATAGATTCAGAAGTTAGAACAAGAGTGACAAAAATAGAGCCTGTAGGATTGGGACAGTAGTTTGTAAATAAAGTTTTATTGGAACATAGCCCACAACCATTTATTTACATATTGCCTATGGCTGCTTTCTTGCCCAGAGCAGAGGGAAGCGGCTTTCTTGGAGTCAGTGTGATGGAACTAGACCTACATAGCTTCAGGTACACCCTTTGGCCCCTTTCAGAAAACATTTGCCAGCCCCTGGTTTGAGAGCAAAGAGTACCTAGACCCTCATTAAACCCTGGCTATAGAAGATAGAGAGCCATTGAAGGATTTCAAAGGAGGCAACAGTGTGGTCAGCACCCCTTTGGAGAGGAAGGTCGTGGCTACACTGTGGAGGTGTGGAAAGCGTGAGACCAGAGGGGTTCAACCTTTGTAGTGAGAGCCCAGAGGAGAGATGATTAGATTGAACTGGGGCAGGAGGATGGAGAGGTGAGCACATATTTTCAGAATCCTGCCTTTCCAGCTCTGCTTCAAACACACTGAACTCTGCCCTGGATAGAAATGCAAAGAAACACTGCTGGAAGTTCTAGTCCGTGCTTGACCATAAGCTGCTGGGTTCCACGCAGTTACCGTCAACTCAGCCCCTCTAAAGCCTGTAACTGGAACACACAGAGCTCTGCTCAGGGGGATTTACTCGCACACTACTGCTTTGTGCAGTGCTGGCTTAAAAAAGATCTAAATCCAAAAATTGGAAACAAAACCCCTCTCAAACCCTGTGGGGTTCATGGAGGGAACCAAAGAGCAAGCACGTATTGTTGGCATTCAGAACAACCACTGCCTTTGACATGTCAGCTCTTGACAGTTGTCCGTCAGGATGGAATTAGGATGCAATGAGATCTAGTGACATAAACCTCTGTGTCAATGAACCAGTACTGGCTGTGATGCTGGGAGGTAACAAGAAATAAAGAGAAAAGAGCAACATGTACTCTCAGATCTACTCTCCCCTGGGGACCTCTTCTGTCCAATGTCAGGATACAGTGGCCACATCTGGAGATGAAATAATGCTTGTGAGTGCTCACCTCTGCATTTACCCTCAATGTGATCCCCCCATGTAGAAGAACTTGTGCTATTATTTGCCTTAAGCTGTTCCCTCAAGGAAAGACTTAGCAGTTGCCTAGCATTTACGGGGTCTAAGAATGTCCCCTTCATGAAGAGCCACAGGGGAGATTGCACTGCTTATGCTACTGTGGATGGACCTCAAAAACACAGCTAAGTGAAAGGAGCCAGTCACAAAAGGTGACAGATTGTGTGAGGGCATTTCTATGGAATGATCAGGAGAGGTAAGTCCACAGAACCAGAAAGTAGGGTAGCAGTGGCTAGTTGCTTCCCAGAGTGGTGGATGTGGAGTGAGAGCTTACTGGAGTTTTACTTTGGAGGAATTGAACTAGATGGAGGTGATGATGTTGTGAATACACAAAATACCTTGGCACTATACAATTTTTTAAAAAGATTTATTTATTTATGCCTACAAGCACTGGGGTACAGGGCAGAGGTGTGGGGGGTAAGAGGATTCACCACAGAGAGCAGGGAGCAGAATAGGCAGATTAATGGAAGTACACTGCTGAGGGGAGCAGCGGGCACAGCAGGAGAGGTCTGCCGCACCATGTGGTTCCCCTCCCTGGCCGGCAGCAGGGATCGAACTCATGCTATAGTGGCTGAGGTTTGCTTCATAGTGTGTTGCTTAACCCACTGCGCCACCAGGGAGGCCCTGGCACTATACAATTTTAAATGGTTAATTGTATGATGTGAATTTTGTCTCAATAAATCATTCCTCCCCCCCACACAAAAAAGGGGAGGAGGAACAAGAAGAAAGAGATGTTCCTTGAAGGTCGACACTTCTCCTAGGATCCCAAGCAGTCCTGTTCATCCACAGAGGGATGTGGAATTGTCTCCTGTATGCAGGTGGCTACAGTAATTCTTCCATTTTTACTTTCCTTCTATGTCCTGTTACTGTTTTCCATTGATTTTTCCCCAAACCCAAATCTACCTGTTCCTTTACTAGACCACTGTCCACACATTTCTCTAGGACCCTCATCTCCCCGACCAGGAAATGACCTTTCTCCCTGCCTCCAGTTCTCCTCCCCCAGCCCACCCTGTACCTCTACCCCCTGGCCAGAGAAATCTCCCCCCCCCCACACACCTCTTGCAGGATGTCATGCTTCTGTGCCCCACATCTTGCCTAGCTCTTCCCCCACTGCCCTCCCCTCACCCCCCAACGCCGCTGGCCCCTCAACCCCCCCTTTGGTAGAGTATCCCAGCTCTGGAGTCTGCTCTGATAAGAAACCGAAGAGACCATGAACTTGGACTGGGATGTCCCTGCATCTCCTGATTCCCACCTTCACCCCTGAAGATCTTAATTCCGGGACCCAAAGGGTGCCCACACTAACAGGGTTATTAACCTTCCTTACAAATTCCCAGGTGATTCCATTGTGCAGCCAGATTTGGGAACCAAAACTCTAGTCCAGAGCTTCTTGTCCCTTAATGCACCTGTGCATCACCTGGAGCCTTAGGAAATACATTCACTGATTCTGATTCACTGGATCTGGCATGGGCGGGGTTTATATTTCTAACAAGGCCTGGGGCTGTAGTTCTCGGGATAATGGGGTGATATTGCCCCCAGGGACCTCTGGCAGTAGACATTTTTGGTTATCAGAACTGGTGAGGGTGGGCACAGGGTGCTACTGGAGTGGGTGGAGGCCAGAGATGCCATTAAACATTCCACAGTGCACAGGACACTTCCTTCCACGATACTTTTCTGGCCCCAAATGTCAAATACGCCCAGATTGAGAAGCTCTTTTCCCGGGTAAAGCTGATGTTGCGGGTCCTCAGACCACACCCAATAGCAGCAACTCCCTGTCTCTAGTGGAATCACAGCCACTCTGAGCTAAGCTGTCCATGCGAAACAGAATTCTTCACAGAGCAAGGATCACAGAGCTTCTGCTCTGGTTCCTGCTCAGTTAACAGCATTTTCATCCACCTGGCTTTTACATTATCCGGGCATCCATCAACACAGCAGAAAGGTAAATGATGAGAACAGCTTTGACAAAATTAGCAGAGATCCATTTTTACCCCTATTAGAGTTTTGGTGGAAGGCAGAGAGGATCTCACCAGCACCGTAGCATTGGCTGGGTATAGGCAGCAAAGACAAAAGAACAGAAGAAGGCGAGCACATGAATTATTAACAGACCCGGGTGTGAAAAGTGTAGTGCAAGCCTTTTTAACACTGTTTGAGATCAGGATGAGGAAAAATGGGCAGAGACTTAATTGTTTCATTGACTTTTGCAGAGGAAACCCGGAGTCATCAAATACACACACACACACACACACACATACACAGGCTGGGGGAAGAATTCACGCACGCCACTTTGTTCCCTTCCTTTTTTTTTTTTTTTTGAGATTAATTTGTAATTTATAGCTCTAATGACCTGCCTGGTGATGGAGTTGAGATCAGAATATAGGATTCATAACACAGCCACCCTCGCACAGCCGTCCAAAGCTTTCCCTCTATCCCATTTCCCTTGGCTTACTTGAAACCCTCATCATTTCTCATCCAGATGAATGCAGTAGGCTCTCAGTTGGTTATCCTATGCTTACTCTGTCAGCCTTCCCTTTTCAGGCTCTCCACGTTGTCACAATGGGAGCTCCCTCAAAAGAATCTGATCATCTTGGTCTTGGGTGTGTGGGGGGGTTGGAGAGGCAGGGGATGGGCTGGGAGTTGTCCAGCAGTGCCTCACTGTGTGGTCAGTTAAACTTCCCGAGGCTCCATTATTTCCTACATCAATGGTTTCTCTATGTGGTCCATGCATCGTAGTGGGTCCCTAAGTCTCTTCCAGAAGGTCAAAACAGTTCTCATCCTTTACCTTTTGCTGTGTTGGTGGTTGTGCTACTGGTGTAAAGCCAGGTGGGCGACAATGCTGTTAACTGAGCAGGAACCAGAGCAGCAGTCTCCAACTGTACAAGCTGTCACCACGTTCTTCACTACCACTCTCTTGCAGTAAAGGAAACACACAAATAAACAAAGCCAGTTTTTCTTAGAATGTTCCTGATAAAGCCGCAAAAGGTATTCATTTCACTAAGTCTAACCACTTGAATACATGTATCTTTTAGCATTTGGTGTGTTGAAATGGGAAGGACACAGAAAACTCTTCTGCTGCCTGGGGAAGTTTGAGGCTGTCCTCAAGGAAAAGCACTCTCGTGGTTGTTGGAGTTGTGAGCTGAAGCCTCCACTTTATTTTTCCCACAATGCCATTTTAATGTGGAGGAGCAACTGACAGACAAATTGCAATTACTCAGATTTGGGTATCTGGCAAAAAATTTCTTGAAAATGAGTCAGGTGAACCTGTCACTTCAAGGAAAAGACTTGATATTATTTGTTGCTAATAGTAAAATTCAAGCTTTCAAGTGAAAATAAGAATTTTGGAAAGCTACCTGGATCTCTGAGCTTAATAGCTTTTCTTCACCTGAATACATTTGTGGGAGTTTGGTGGTATTAACAAGTGGTTTCCTCAACATGGTATATTTTATGATATTTCAAATGCTGCATAATTTCAGAAACCCATGCTTTCTAAGGAAATCATCATCTATGTTAACCACACACACACACACATCCAGCACTGCAGGATGGACCAAGGAATCTAACTGGAAGAAACTGCCAAAAAAAAAAAATATATATTAATATAGTTTCAGATTCTACATTGCAACTAACCTTTAAGAAACACCCCAGTGTTGTGTTTTGGTGTAGTAGCAAAAAGACCACCCACAGTCATCTAAAAATACTATTAAAATATTTATCTCTTTTCAAACTACATATCTATGTGATTCTGATTGGCTTCATAAATTTCAGCCAAAACATACAGTATCACAGATTGAGGTCAAAGTAGATGTGAAAATCTTATTTTATCAAGCCAGATATTTAAAGGCATTTGCAGTTGTGCCACTGCTCTCATTAAATTGTTTTTAGTCCTGAAAATTATGCTTATTTTATTTTTTTAATTTATATTTGCGTAGGAGAACTGGGGTGTTGGCTAGAGGTACGGGGGTGAGAACATTCACCTGAGATAGAGTGGGGAACAGAACAGGCAGATTGACTGAAGTTACTGTTGAGAGGAGCAGCGTGGAGACAGGAGAGGTCTGCTGTGCTATGTGGGTCAGCTCCTTGATTGGGGATTGAACTCAGGCCATAGTGGTGATAGTGCTGAGACTCAACCCTGAGGCCGCCAGGGAGGCCCAATTGTGATTATTTTAAACAATGATTTCTGTTGATATGTAATGAACATAGTTTTGTTATTTTTTTAAAGATGTATTTATTTATGCATACAAGCACTGGGGTACAGGCCAGAGGTGTGGGGAGTGAGAGGATTTACCAGAGACAGAGAGGGGAGCAGAACATCTAGAATGGATAGCTTCATAGTGCTGCTACTTAACCCCTTGAGCCACCAGGGAGGCCCAGTTTTGTTATTCTAAATGAACAAATAAGTTGCTATGATGTAAATATCAGTAGACATAATTTCATGTGAGCAGATGCTCTTTGGGGATCTCAATAGACTGAATATTTGTGAATGAGTCTTAATACCAAAAGTTAGAGACCTACCAACCTGGGTCTTCACCACTGCTACCTCCTTGACCTCTGTGCTGGGAATGCAGTGCTCCTCTTACAGGACCCTAGAGAACTTTGCATTGCAGAGTGATTACATTACATTGTCATCTAAAGTTTTGCAGGGCTAAGGAATTTGGGATTTTGGCGGCTTCTTGACTGATGGCATGGAAAGTCATGCTGTGAAAAAAAATGAAAAAACCAGGGCCTCCCTTGTGGCTCAGTAACCCACTGTGAAGCAGACTGCAGCCACTGCAGCATAAGTTTGATCCCTGCTGCCGGCCTGGGGTGACCCACATGGCCTGGCAGATCTCTCCTGCCTTGCCTGCTGCTCCCCTCAGCAGTGTGTTTCAGTTAATCTGCCTGTTCTGTTTCCCACTCTGTCTCTGGTGAATCACCCCCCACACACACACCTCTGTCCTGTACCCCAGTGCTTGTATGCATAAATAAACCTTTTTAAAAAAAGAAAAGAAAAACCCACACCAAACAGCTGTGGGACCCTTGGCCACATCAGCTTTTCACCCTGAACTCAGAACCTTTAACTGTCAACCTTACTTTAAGTAGAACTCAGACTGGTCCAGGTGTGGGTTATTCACACAGACTTCCTGTGTGGTAGGATCTTTTTCCCAGGGTTCCCTTTTTTTTTTCTTCTTAAGAGATGACCCATTGTAGTCATTAACACCTAAGCAGACCAGTAACCAGTGGCAATGTCAGCCCTTTCAAAAGCCTGTCTCAGATCTGCAGGTGTCTGCAGGCCTCATCTATTTTTTTTTCTTAAAATATTTTAAAATTTACATATACTTGCCATTAATTGTAATCCCCATGTATTCCCCATCACCATCTCACCAGTGCACCATCACC
>JAGFMF010012167.1:1832004-1870682 GCA_019455555.1 Galemys pyrenaicus | reverse complement strand
TCATAGTGGTTTTGATTTGCATTTCTCTGATGACAAGAGAAGTTGAGCATTTTTTCATATGCCTGTTGGCCATTTGCATGTCCTCTTTGGAGAATTGTGCAGGCCTCATCTAGCCTCCTCATGGGGTAAGTTGTCTTGGCCTGTGCCAGATGGACTTCCCCAGGAGGTATGGCTAAAACATCTTCTCCTGACGTCTGAAGCCACCCATACTCACAGGCCCCCATCTGTTCCTGTTGAAAATGCGTCTCAGCCACTGGGTTTGGGATGAGCTGGAATTTCCACTGCAAATGAATTATCTCTGCCCCATTTCCTCTGACACCCATTTCCCACTCTCACAGGTGATGGTTTGGCTGGAAAGACAGACTTAAATGTGAGTCTAGCATTTGGGAGTTCTTTGTCAGACTGTAGTGCCTAAATTCTGCATTCTCCATCTTGTTCTCTAGTCTCCTGAATCAAGGAAACTATGTGAGCAAGGGGGCAAAACAAAATACAAACTAGAAGACAAGGAAGTTCCTGGACAGGAATCGATGCACCATGAAATTCAGAACTCCCACATTAAGAAGACATTCGGCCAGGGGGTTTCATGAAAACTAATTGCTTTTTCTCCCTGAATCTCTTGCTAGTTCTCCTCCAAACTACCATGAGGAATGTTATGACTATAATTCAGGGAAAAGCCAAATCAACTGCAGCAAATAAAGATAGCAAGAAGCAATGTTCTCAGATGCTGGCAGGGACCTGGCATGAAAGTCTAATCCTTGATGGGCCACTTTACTTGGTCAATAATTGGAGAAGGGAGAATGGGGACGGGAGGCTTTTCTCCTCGGATATGGGGAATAGTGCTTGGCCTCAACCAGGACTGGAAGCAGATCTGAGACTATGTCCTTCTTGGGCAGGGTCTCTTATTTCCCTACTACTGACTGGGAGCAGGACAAGTCTTTGTTGTTCTGAGACTGTCTTGTACATTGTAAACTGCTTAGGAGTAGCCCCTGATCTTCACCTGCTAGATGCTATTAGGTGCCACCCACCCTTCAAGTCGTGACAGCAGACATCGCCAAATATATTTCCCTGCAGCCACTACTCTGGGGTCACGGAGGGTACTGTACTCTAGGGCTGTGGAAAAGTTGCCTCATTTTTCCCTTTGAGACACAAGGTGACATCAGCTACTGAAAAAAATATCAAAGCAGTTGCTAGTTTATTCATATAAATTTAGGTCTTTTTCCAATGGCAGATTCTGCAGGAAGAGCCACAAGGGTACAACATATTTACAGATTCCATGAAAACTCCCCTCAGAGTCTCAGTTCATACTGTTTCTTCTTCAGTCTCTTTCTGATGGGGCCCAATGCAGGTTTCCCGTGTAGACCCCACACATCTTCCACTCATGATTGATTGAGATTCTGAGTGTTCTGAGGCAGCAGAAAATCTGACTAGGAATGGGGAGGGGCGCTGCATGGGTCAAGTTTGTGATGCGCTTTTATAGCAGGAGAACAAGCTTTGTGCTCTTTGGTCTCGTTAAGATGCAGTCCAGGGTGAACCAGGACCTGGTTGAGTCTATCATCTGAGGAAAGCATACCTTCCGGCAGCTGTCATGTGGCACAACTCTACAAGCTGCCAAACAGACTTTACTGGAAGGATGTTCATCTTCTCTCTGGGGCCAGAGCGCATACTGATTCAATACTGACACGTTCGAAGTTCTGCTTCCTACAAGAAAGCCTTCCTGATGAATTTGTGGCAGGAATGGGTGGAGGGTATTTGGTCCTCTATCAACTTCCCAGCTCCCGGAAGAGGAGACTTGGTGAGTAGCCATGGGCAGGTGGGTGCCAGGGAGCCCCCACTGCCTCACAGAAGCAGTCCCTTGCAGGAGGGGAGGCTGGGGCTGGCTGGAATCAGAAAATCTCTAATTCTAGCACTATGCATTTCTTCTTCTTTTTTAAATAACAAAAATAACAGCTTTATTGAGATATTATTCATAAGCCATAAAATTTACTATCCTGAAGTAGATTTTGTTATTTAGAGCAGTTTTAGGGTCACAGTAAAATTGAATGAAGCTATAGTGATTTCCCTCACTGTTTGGAAAAGAAGGTTTCTGGGCAGATGTTGGTATTGATGTGGGTGATGTTGAGATTGGCTCTGACTTGGTGGGTGCCACCTGTGTGCCAGGTACTGTACTAAGTGATATTTTGTTCATTCATTACAAAGACACTTTAGTAGAAGGATCTCAGCATGAGATTAGAAAGAAGAAAAAATTAAAAAAAAAAAAAGACAATAGGGATAAAGGACCCTGCCTTTATGTCAGGACCTAGGGTTGAAGAAATGATTCTAAAAGCAATTATTTCTAAGTCCATAATACAAAACATGTGAAAGTGGCACTTGGTTTCAGAAAATATATTTTTATTCAATTTAACTCTGTTTTTTTCTTAGAAGGGTATTTTATTTCTTGAATATGGTATACAATTGCTTTTATTTCAAATTACTTCTCTGGTGTTAAACTAAGTGGTCTAGTTTAATCACATATAACAAACCTCGTTGTCTAAGGGCCTGGATCTCAAATTGTCCTGCAAATTCATTTCTAGTCCAGGCCATAAATGTATACCTGGAGCAAATTCAAAAAGGGAAACCACTTTAATTAGCTTTGAAAGTGTCTCCAATCAGTTCAAGAATAGCTGTCACTGGATTTATGATGCACCTTACAAATTGTAACTCTTTTCATATCCAACTGGAGTGAGAAGGCCCCAGAGAAACCGAGCATGATTTGTGAAACATAAATATTTATCTTCCCAAATAAGTGCCCCAGAAAACGCAGGTGAGACTCATAGGAGGAAAGTCGGTTCACCAAGCCTCAGCCTCTCTCATTGTTTCCATTTAATTGCAAAGGTCCTAGAAGAATTGATCCTTCCTTGGAACATTTCATTGAGTACAGTGTAACCTCAGTAATCTGTCATATGTCACATTTCCTGTTACCCTTATGCCCAAATACCTCAGAGCCTCTAAAGAGCAGGAAATGGCACTGAGATGCAGAGATTAAGTGATACAACTCACTTCAAGATGTCAGAAGTGGGATTCAAACCCAAGGCACACCGTTGCTGTATTTTGAACCCAAGGAACATATTTGAAAAGAAATTTCAGCACGAAAAGCAATGATCAGTCATTTCATCTATATGCTTCCCTTCCTTGCTGTTTTGAACTTGTCACCTGTGAATTTCTGCTGGATTCTCTCATTCTTGTTTTCCTAGCCACAATCCACGAGTGTGACACACGTCTGAGAACAGATACAGCCAGCATGGCACAGTGGAGAAGGCAAAGGCTCTGGATTTCAGAAAGCCGCCGAGAGCCTGGCTTTCCCCTTGTGGGTGATGTGACTTGGGCTAAACCACTCTGACACTCGGTCTCCTTCTCTGGGCAGAGAGAATTAATACTTCTGGTAGAGCGTTGTGGTGAAGATGAAGGGTAAAGATGCCTATAAGCTCTAAATTGCCTTCCACATTACTTACTGCGTCTAAAATCTAAAAGAGTATGATTAAGTCTGGCAAGAGAAGTCTGCAAGGTCTTCTCTGAGAGTTAATTGGAGATGTCGTCCTGTGTCAGAAAGTCACAGTGGCACTTATCTTTGAGAGCTTGACAACCAGTTCCTTCTTTTTGCGTGGATGGAATAATAATTGCCAAGAAGGTGGGCTTTTGGAATTAGAAGTCTGAGAATCCCTACAATGTGCTGGACGTGGTACCAATGCTTTGTGTAATATCTCACTTAAATGTCCATGATCGCTATTATATTAATCTTCACTTCACATTTGGAACTGAGCACAGCTCAGTTCAATTTACTCAAGTTAGCCCAGATAAATGATAATTTTCTTTGATTCCCAACTTCGTTTCCCTTCCATTTCCTTGTCATTATCAAAGTGGTTTGCTAATGGAGATGTTGCTCTTTTGCCTAGATGACTGTCATGCAATTTTAATTGCAGGGACTATAAGATGGACTGGTAGAAGGAATAATAAGCTCCCCCCAAGATGTCCACATTCTAATTTCAGTACCTGTGAATGTGTACCTTTAAATGGCCAAAAGGACTTTGTATATATGGTTATGCTAATGACTTTGAAATGGGAAGATTATCTTAGATTATGTGGATGGACCCACTGTAATTAGAAGGGTCCAATGTAATCCGAAAGTCACAAAAGATGACAAAGCAAAGTCTGGAATGACGCATTTTAAAGATGGAACAAGAGACCAGAGCCAGGGAATGCAGGCAAGAAATCGGGTGCCCTAGGACCTCCTGAAAGGGCCCAGTCCTGCTGACACCGCAGTTGGGGTCTGATAAGACCTACTTTGAATTTCTGGCCTCAGGAACTTTGAATTTTAAACTATTAATATTAAGATTTTTTTAAGCCCGCTGTGTTTGTAGTAATCTGTTATAGCAGCAACAGAAAACTAAAACAGAGCATCAGAACAAATGATTTCCCAGGGCCAACACACTAACCAAAAAACCGTCATTAGCATTCAAATAAGTGTAGCTCAACTGTGGACTATAAGCAGTCAGAATGACAGTGATCTGTGAAGCTTATCAGTCAGGTCAAGGCCACACAACCAGGAGGTACAACTTCTGAATCCAAAGACTGGTCTTTCTGACCATGTCCTTCTCCTTCTTCATAGATTCCCTATGTAGAGACTCACTCAAGGCACCACAGCTGATTGCCAGCAGAGCTGAGCTGGATATGGCCTTCATTCTCTAAAAATATTTTCTTAAGAGGAATGAAGTGAACACAGACTCATCACAGGATGGGGGGGGACCCACCTGGATCTGCTGCCTCCCTCCATGTGGCTTATTTCCAAAAGCACCTGAGTGTGATGCTCATTCATTACTTGTCACTGGCCTGTCCATACTCGTGGTCCTGTGTGAGTGATGAAAGGTCAAGTAGTAGATCCCTATGTGGAATGATCACTCACAGATGGTTAATGTTTGCTGAACATCCCAAGACTGCACTTTGATTCCTTGTCACCACTACCCATCATTGAGAGTCCTGATAGAGGAATCTCTCTGGATATAAACAGGGGTGGGGTGACTCAGGGTTCAGGACATAGGCTATAGAATATCATGTCCTCCGCAGTGTTGAGCTTAGGACACGGCTATGTGACAAAGTTGTATTTTGGAGGACAGCAGGAAACTAAAGGTGAATGGGAACCTATCTATATACAGAATTATACCTGTTGTTTCAGATTACACAATCCTCACAAAGCACTTTGATGTATTAGGATTCTTCTTTCCAAGTATGGGGAACTAAGACACAGATTGAGCAGGTAACAGGACTAGAACAATGCTTGTAAAGCTTAGAAATGTGGGTTTGATGGGGCAGACCCAAAGTTGTAATATATAACTTTGGATAATCAAAGGTTTATTTAATGTTCCTGATTTCTACTTATAAATAGGAGTCTTCAAAATTCATTATTGGCCAACACAGTTGTTTATTTTGGTGTACAGATGTTCTGAATAGAGCTGAATTTATGTGTGTGGTACTGGGTGAGGCAATGAGGGTTGATATAAACTATACCATCCTAGGACTCAGATTCAAATTGTAGCTGGGTTGTTACTGTCTCCAATCTGTGGCAAATTAAAATGAAAGTCCTGTTTCTGGACTTTTTTACCTTTTAAGGTAGCACATTTGTTGAGAAATAGTATAGATTTTGAAGACAAGCAAACCTAGATAAAAATTCTGGTCCAGCCAGGTATTAACTATGGCTTTAAGCAAGTCACTTAACCTCTCTCACCCTCAGTATCCTTTAATAAGAAAATGAGAATAATGACATGCAGTTAGTAGGGCTCTTTAAGAACCATAAGCAATAAATAATAAGTGTGTAGAAAGCAAGTGAGCAATCATGGTTTCCCTGCAGTGTTAGCTCTGCGACATAGAGGCTGACAAATCTCTAGATGTTCTATAATTTTAGAGTTTCAAAACCTTTAACTACTGCTTATGGGGGATCTTATTACACGGTGGCTCATCAAATCTTCATCACAATGTTAAGAGGTGGATGCTAGCAAAGTATAGATAAGGACACCAGCACACAGCTGCACCTCTGTTTACAGGTTCCAGAATTTCCACTCTTAAAGGCAAGCCCTTGTTAACAATATGTATCCATGTATGTTACCTTTGTTAGAAAAGTGTGGACATGAGTTTCTTCCTCTTCCTCTAAGGCATGTCCATGAAGCATGACTTAACCGGTTCTTCTGAGTCCCTAGATGGCATCAGAATATGAAGCTCAGTAAAAATTATACCAGTGCTTTTAAAAAAAAGTTATAACTGAGAACAATTATCAAAGCTTTGACGATTGTGGGATTCAGATGTCTAAGTGTCCCTATTCTCACAGAGTGGAAGAGTTGCTCTTCGGGGGAGATGGGAGCCTGCTTCTTTCGGAAACAATCAGTTTTGCTCCCCTGATTCTCAACCAATTATGGTAGCTCTAACTTCAGGTGAGACAATTGGTTAGGAAAGTAGGTGATTGAATTCTGTAAGCATCTTCAGCTTGCTTGCCAGAAAATTCACATTTGATGAGTTTCTATAATCTGCTATGCGAGCTGCTAGCAATGAGTGTACGGCGGAGAAGAGGAGGTCCTTAGCCTTAAAATGAAGTCCTGGTCTGTATCAGCTACTGATTTCCATAGCGTATATACTGTCACCAGACCCAATTCAAGCTACAAATGTGAAGTCACAGAACACAAAGTTGGAGAGGGTTGCACACAGTCGGCTTTGATGAACCAGCACAAGCTGGCTTCAGCATCACTCATGCCCCTCCTGGGTACTTCAGCATGCTCTTCACCGGGACGCATGCAGCCCCTTCGCCTGATTACTGCCCACTCATCTTCCACCCCCTTGCCACGTTCTTAGAAGTTTCAGCTGGACCCTGTCCCAGATGAAAAGCCTTCTGAGAGCTTGAGAGATCCTCCCAGTCTTTCCCTTCATGAAATCTGAGAAAGCACCTACAGGAAGAAATTTTGACTCTGATGAGTCATAAGAACGCCCCAGCAGAACACAGAGGTGAGTGTGATGTGCACACAGCTTGAGAAATCTATTGAGATGGAACTCATCTGACAAATTGACCCTTGGACCGAGTCCTAGGTCCCAAAGAAACTTGCTAGAAATCAAGCTCAGTATTCCCGTAACAACTGAGAAGGGTCTCACCAACCAGCTGACATGGTCGTCATATAATCTTGAAGTCTCCCACCTCATGTGTCTGTTGTTGAACTGTGGGGTGGGGCAGGAGATTACTCTTATTTTAAGCTATGTAAGTTTATAACTTCTTGTGGCATTTAGGTATCTCTGGGCAGAGGAAAAAAAAAATTAGTCCAGGACTTTGGAAATACTATAGCAGCACCCTTGACTTCTCTCTAGAGGCTGCAGAGCTGACTTGGATAAAATAGGAAATGACTTGACCTCTTGGCCTCGAACAAAATCAGGACAAAATGAAATGTTTGAACTTTAAAGGAGTTCACCCAGCTTCTCCCCTATTCGTCTCTCTCGCCTCTGCCTTCCCCTCCTAATCGCCCCTTATGGTCAGCTGTGGGGGGGTCCTGTTAGGAGTCAGCTCTGTCTAGGTATTATTTTTGGCCTCACCCCAAATAGGAAGAACCTCAGGTCTCCTGAGAGCCTCATCCCCAGAGATTTCCTGTCTGAATTGGTGACCCCAAGAGAGAAGAGCACTTGCAAGACTTGGTGTCAGTCGCTGAACTTTTGCCTGCTGATCGAACTAAAAAGGGCCAGCAACTCTTCAGAGGGTCACACATTACCATTTGTCACCATTGCCCAGGAAATCGATGTTTTCTCTCATGGTCTACACCGACACCAAAGAGCTCTCTGGTGCCTCCTCTTTGGTCTAGGTATCCTTTATCCAGAAGACCCAACCTGGATGCTTTTATTGACTCCTCTAGTTCAGCCTGGGGGAGCAGCCATCTTCATGACCACCCTTGCAGACATTCACAGAGCTCCCACAAGCAATGTAGTGCCCGGCTCACAGAGGTTAAGAAAATTGCCTAAGGTTACATAGCTATGAAGCGGCAAAACCGGGCCTCAAATCCAGGCCTGATGCCCTCCCCCAGTATCCCATCTCACAACTGTTGACTGAGCGATGCAATTTCATCTCAGAGAAACAACAGATCTTACAGAGGCTGTTTCTGTGCTGTCACTGAATTACTCTCAGAGAAACATGTTGCCCGGACAGAAGCCATAGTCACATCAGACATGACTTAGGTCACCTGCCCAGACCTCTCTGGGCCAGTGGCCAATGTGATATCTCACCCAGGGCCCTCTTCCTTGGCCCTTTCCTCTCCATAAACAACATAATTTCCTCCTCCTCCCATTCCTCTAAGATCCAAGCCAGATGATAAGACATACATAAATAGTGAAAAAATGTTTTTAATAACTTTGTTCCCACTGCACATGTGTAATATGCCTCTGATTCAAAAACTGGAGATACTTGTACTGTTCATGACTGATTTCAGCAACTTTTACTTCTCTGCATGTAAGAGCTCTGGCTTCTCTCACTATGTGGGTGGGGGCTGGTCACTTGCTTCTCAGGTAGCACAGACGCGTGAAGGTAGAATTTCCTAAACACAGTTTGAATGACAGATTCTGCCTCAGGGCTGCCTGTGCTGCTTGTCCTGGGTAAATCCTGCTCATGGTGCCAAGTGAATTCTGCTTTCAGCATCTGTGGTACAAACAATCCTGTTATCGGTGAAGACAGCTGACTTGCTGGGACCTTCTAGACACTCCAGGGAGGAGGAGGAGGAGGCCAGGGTTAGAAAAGGATGGGATGACCTTGTGATTAGCTTGAGAAAATCTAGAGCCAAACTAACTGGAGTGTGCTGTCCAATGATAGACTGATCGTGGCCCAAGAACTCAAATCTGGAGGGTAACAGGTGAATTCCCAAGTCAGTATTGATGGGCGATCTGACCACATCAGAAGGAGGATCCATAAAGAGATGAATGAAAGGAAATTGCAACTGGAGAGCCTTTACCTGTGCCATGCTTTGCACTTACCTTATTTGAGTTGAATGTGGGGCCTCAGCATCAGATAGATCTGGGGTCTGTGCGCTGGACCATCCTATGGATTAGTAGGTTGGATCATCTGCTCAGTACTTCGTCTTGCAGGGACAGGAAGCATGGCTGAATCCCATTCCCATACACCTTGTAAGTGGTCCCCTGCTGGAGGAAGTATTCAGTTACCGCAAGCACAGGGGATGAGTAAGGCACAGGCCCAGTTCATTGATTGAGCTCCAACCCCCCAAATACTGGTCCATCTCAGCACTGAGGTAGCATGGATGTTGGGAAGACACCACGAGCTCCAACTTCAGAGCTGGGGAAGACTGAAATGAACCCCAGTAAAGGACATTGTAAGATCAACAGCCTAGTTCTGAAGGGAGAATGGGAAAGTGATTCTTTCTCCAACCAGAGAACACAGACTCACCTGCTAGGTAAGAGTAAAAGGAAAGCAGCAGGGGGAGTGAAAGAAAGATTTCTAGTCTTGGACAAAAGCGGGGTGGCCTTCCCAATCTTCTCGGGTGTTGACAGAGAAGGGAGGTTGAACCTGTCTCATCCCAGCCCCCTGAAAGCCCCTGAGGAGGGGTGATTTAGCTGGAGCCGGTGGAGGGTAAAGCACTTCCCCTGGGTGCTCGGCAGCAGCGTCCATGGTCACTAAGGTGGCCATGAAAATCCACCCCAAAGCCCCCAGGTCTAGCAGGGAGCTGGACCAGTGCTTGTCTGCTGTGTTCTGAATCCCTTGTGGTGTGTGTACCAAGTGGACTGTCTTCATGGGCTCCTTCCAGCCGTGACTAAAATCACATGGCCCTGTCAGAGAGACCTTGAACTTCAGCTGGTAACTTGGGCTTTTGAGGACTCCCTGATGACACTGCTGAACTTCTCGTAGATTCTAAAGTGGTCTAAGATGCTTGCTTTGCACATATTGTTCTAATGAATTCTTGCCAAATGCCCGTATATCTATGTTAGTTGCTATTACAAATATCATTGCTATAATAAATTTAACGACTGAAAACATTATAACTGTATTCTCTTACAGTTCTGTAGGTCAGGAATAAAAAATGGGTGTCACAAGGCCAAAATCAAGATGTCCCAGGGCTCTATTCCTTCTGGAAGCTCTAGAGAGGCATCCATGTCCTTGGTTTTCCAGTTTCTAGAAGCCACCTGAATTCTTGGTTTATTCCCCCTTCCTCCACCTTCAAAGTTGGTTCTGTAGCATCTTCCAGCCTTTATCTGACTGTGACCCTACAGCTTCCCTCATACAGAGATGCTTATGATGAGTTACACAGCACTGGGTCTCCAGATAATCCAGAATCATCTCCCTGTCTAGAGAACCTTCACTGCATCTGTGAGGTATCTTTTAGCAAACAGAGTAAACATATTTGTAGCATCTGGGAATTTGGAGATGGACATTTAGGGGGGTCACTACTCTGTCTACCACAACCCAGGAATGAACTAATCTGTGAAGACTTCTCTCACTGTTGAGTCAAAAGCAGCTAATTATTCCTATAAAAACCCGTACGTTTAAAAAAAGAATAACTCATTTGGTATGAGTGAGTGAGTGAGTGTGTGTGTGTGCGTGTGCGCGTGCTGTGTTGGAGATGTGTTTGGTATGGGGAGGGCGGTGCACAGCAGATATCCCTCATGGTTTCCATGCACTAGATTGTCCACGTTCCCTGGCTTCTAACCTTTGAGGGACCTCTGTCCTGACCCCTTCCTGCCCCTGCCCATCTCTTAGGGCTAATTCTCAGCGACTCAGGTTTCTAGTCTTAGCTTAGCCCAAAGGGCATCACGCGGCACATTCCTTCCCAGCCCACTCAGGGATTCTTAAATGTTGCCTCATTTCCATACTCCCAGTTTTTGCCAGCACATTCATTTGGACTCATTTTTAATAAGGTCCTGGGCGCTTGGCTCAGACCTTAAATATTTCACTTGATTTGTGTTTGAGAGTGGGGGAAAAACCACAAACAAACAAAAAATGATGGCCCTATATAAAATGACAAATATTTATTGGACTTTTCAAAATATACCCAATACTTTTAAAGGCCTCTGGGAAAATATTAAATTAAAAACTGTCTGTGTATTAAACAACCTGTGAAATCAACCGCTCTTGGTACATAAAGCTCAATTTCCCCCATTGGTATGTGGGCTTACAATATTTGGGCCACCACTATCTTTATAAGCAGAGAAAAAAACGGTGATGAAACATTGCCTGCATCTCTAAAATTCTTCCTCATGGGCCCATTAAAAAAACTCCCACCTACCGCATTCTTTCCTCTCTCTTGCTTCAGTGTGTGATTTGCCTCTCTGTAATTCAGTAGACTCAGAGAAATTGATTTACAAAGAGATTTTTAAATCTATAATTTCACCACAGTTGGGAGAATATGAAAAGCATTAATTGACCAAATATAATTCTCATCTCTGAGGCTCACTCATGATATGTCAATATTATAGTAAGAAAAGAAACCAACATTTATTGAGCACCTACTGTGTACCAAGTAGGTACACAGTAATTTTGGACCCATTCTATTATTTTATATTATACTATAAAATGTTATCCCTGACTTATAACTAGAGATAATAAGTGTCCCATCCAGGATTTCACAAAAAATGGGGAATGTTTGATTCAAGGATTCAAACTAATGTCTGTCACCTGCAGGAAGTATATAGGAGTAAAAATAGTGGCAGTGAGCAAACCCCTCCCTTGGAACCTTCTCTCTTTCTCTCTTGATCTGCAGAACATTAGCTTGGCCACTGCACAGGTTGGTCAGATGATTCACAGATACCAGAGGGAGAGGGACCTTCTTGTATGCAGGTTACATTCTGGTTATTATTATTATCCTTCTGGAATAGTTGTTTTGTTGTTGAATTGAATGGGAGTGCCTTTGGTGTTTCTCAGCTAAGTGTGATGTTGACTTGTGGCTTAAGATTGTGTATTCATCAACTAGGACTGTCTGAATGAAGTACCACATTCAGCAACAGACATTTGTTCTTTCACAGTTCTGGAGTCTAGAAGTCCAAAATCAAAGTGTTGACAGGTTTGCTTCCTTCTGGGAGCTCTGAGGGAGAAACCATGTCAAGCCCCTTTGCCCTAAATCCTTGGTGTTCTTTGTAGATGAATCATACCAGTCTCTGCAACTATCCTCTTCTCTGTGTCACTGTGTCTGCGTTCTTCTCTTATAAGAACTCTCACTGGATGTAAGACTTCCCCTAATCCTGCATGTTCTCATCTGGCCTTAGTTACATATAGAGGCCCTATAGGATTACATCATGATGTTCTGGGTGGACATGAGTTTCTGGGGGGAGCTCGTCAACCCCATATGGATGAATATTGTATATGGTGGTTAGGACATACTTAGATGAAATACTATCATTATTCGATGGCTAATTTTACTGAATATCTTTGGCTTTCTCTGAGGAAAAAAATCTTTCTTTGATAGCTTGAATAGGTTTAATCTATCCATAAACTCCCTATTATTAAATGGTACTTTCATGTTGGTATCGAGCTCTCTTCTGTGTGTAGTATTAAATATGTTGCTGGATTCAATTTGATAATACTCTACTTACAACTTTTACATCTGTATTCTGAAATGAGCATGAATAATAGTTTATACTTTGGATTATTTCAACTCAGTTACAGAATCATTCTAACTTAACACGTATTGGCAAGTATCTATCTTTTTATATTATTAGGTACAATTACATTTTGTAAAATATAGTTTAACCTTGAAATTACTTGCCTATTAATTCTTGTGGCCCCAAAGCCATTTTAAATAAGTGATTATACAAAACATTTTTTTCAGTTATACTCAGATTTTCAGTTCTGTTTAGTCTGTTGTTGATCTAAGCAGATGGGTCAATTTTGACAGCCTCCTAGAAAATGTTTTAGCATTTCACTGTCATTTTTCAAATTAACTACTAAAATAAATGTCACATCGTGTTTTCTTTCAGAAACCCTGCCCTCTGCTTCTGTGTATACTGTGGTTCTGTGTCCATTTTGTGACTTCCCAAAGTCCATTTCATTTTCCTCCCTCACACGCCAAAGTATTAATTCTTAGACATTTCTATTAGTTGGTTGGTTTTCCTGTTTTTTAATTTGGTAAGTTAATTTAGTTATCTTTTTCCTTTATTTTTCAACTTAGGTTAAAAAAGAGAGATAACATATAGATATATGTACATATATATATATACACAAGACATATAGGTGATGTCATATATGTACATTTAAATTAGAAATTTTCATATACTAATATTTAAATATCTCATATATATGTACAAATATATAGAACAATTAGTCTATAAATGTACTTCCAGTTACAGTATTTGACACATCTGTTGTCACTTATTGACATTTTCCATCATATAATTCCTATTTAATTATATATGTATAGGTGTACATTTTAATTTTGATCTTTTTCTGATTTCATTAGTTATTTAAAGATGTGCTTACTCAAAATAATTGTATGCTTCACTTTAATCTTTTGTTGTACACTTCAGTTCTTACTTCTGAGTAAACTTCCTTTCTGGAAGACTCTAGGTGATCAATTTGTTGTAGACATGTAAAGTCACTACAAAAAAGGTATTCTCTATAAGGCAGAGCATTATTATTTATCTTTTACATCAATCTTACATGTTCATTAAAATGTTGCACATCTTACTTAAATCTTCATCCCCTTGATCTTCCAAAGAGTGTTAGTTTATTTTGTATTAGTTAGCTATTGGTAAGGCATTAGTTAGACACAAGGTTGGCTAGGGGCCTTGGTCTGTTAACAGCAGGGATTTATGACTGCTGATAATGCCATTGATGGCAAGGTCATATCTCCCATAATTTTTGTCAATTTCTGTTTTCATTTATCAATAATTTTTATTTTATTAAAATAAAGCCTTTTGTTTTATGTATTTTGAGTTTATTATTTTTTCCCATAGAGCTGTGTAACTATGATGTGAAATTTTGATAATCCCTTTGTCTACAAAATGAGATCGTTGCTGGCATTCTTTAACACGTTTTAATTTTTATTTGATTGTGTCTATCTGATACTCAGTTTCACCCCTATTTTCCATCCCTTTGAAATGGCCTACATATACCTATATGCCTTCTATTCTGGAAGTGGGGGAGAGGCATCTTTCACTACCATCCTCACAGTGGTGTGTGTATATGGAAGAGAGCGATATGCAGGAATATAGCAGATGATAATAAATGGGTAGAAAATAGAGGTGAAAATTAAAGTCAGGTAAACAATGTAGAATTAAAAATAAAAAGTGTATTAAAATACATCAACAGTAGCTTCATTTTATATAGGTCAAGGGATTCTCTAAATTTAATGTAAAAGTCATGCAGCTCTGTGGGTAAAGTAACGGATGGGAATCATATAAAATCAGAATCATTAGAAATAGATGTAGGAATTTGCAAAAACATGAGTGCTAGGAACCATTATGCCCAGTGCTTGAAACATTTTATTCTAACAGCAAAGTAAAGGGGACTCAACAGTATGTCAGTATTTTACAAAATGATTGATTTCTTGCTGTCTCCTTTCTGAAGAAGTTGTTAGTGAGACACGTGGGCCTTCTGGAAGTGGAGTTCCTAAGCCCTAGATTCTGTGGACCAGCATTCTGCTTCAGTGCTTTGGGGTGAGCACAACCAAAATGAAAATGACTTATAACATGCACATAATGCATGGTGGCCTCTGTATGTTGGCTGACTCTGGTGGCTCTTTCTGATTTCTTTGGAATCTGTTACGTTTTGGAAGACAATTTTGGAATAAAGAAATGATAGGTCATGCTACCTCACTACTCATTAGTCACTCATTTTTAACTGGTGGTGCCACTAATATGGAAATAAGAGGAATCTAGTCCTGAAAATAGAAAGATGAAGGAACAGGCATGGTCTATATACTCCACAGGACAGAAGTTCCGCCCATCTAGAAGTAAAACAAGGAAATCTGTCGTTGTAGGTCACCTTTTCCCAAGATTCCAAGTCTCTGTGGGGTCGAAGTAGGGAAGTAGGGATGGATTCTTATAATTCCCTCACATCCTGGAGAAGAGAGGACAAGAGATGGTTTTTGTGATGAGGAACTGTTGGTGGGAAAGGTGATGTAATAGAGAGTGTCATAGCCTTGGGGTAAGAGAAAATCAGCAGTTAACCAGAGAGAGTGATGTTCAACACACCCCTCCAAAATTGAAGATGGAAAAAAAAATTCATTTTTCACATACACACACACACACACACACGTGCACACTAAGGCAAGGGGGCACTGTGGAGACCAGCCTCTCTTGCCCTGGGTACAAATAAGAGTACGATTCATTGACACGTCCTGGCAGGCTGAATCAAGAGCACTGGGAAAGTCCTGAGGTTACATTTTTCTTGTTGAAGAATGCTGCCAAATTGCTAATTTGGACTCACGTTCTTTTTCTGCAACATAGCTTTCTCTGACCTCGAAGGAGCTAGAGTGTAGGCAGCTGAGTGTCTTAATGTTTGAGAATTGCCAACTCTGCTTCTCCTCCTATAACTCTCGGGTGGATTGGTCCACAGGGTTAAATGGCTCATTGCAACTCAGCAAAGTGGCTTTTATGTGCAATTAATGTTTGTTAATTTGGTTAAATGTCAAAGTATACATTTTTGGGGGAGAAAAAAAAGTTTCTGCAATACAACCTCCACCCCCAACCCCTTTAAATATCGAGGGGTGAGATGTTATTCTCAAACAAATGCAGAGGCCATCATATTCAGTGTCTACTTGAAATGGAATGGACGATACCTTAGTTAAATGCGCCTCTTGGGAGAAGAGATGGTAATATGTCAGCACTTCTGAGTTTAGAGCCAAAGTTAAGGGGCCAGTTGCAAAAGCCCAGTGGAAAAAATATTGCCTCTACCCCATGGCTCCTGAGGAAGAAAGGAAGGCTTTGACTCAACTATCGACTCATTTGTTTTGACTCTCCATCTTTCTGTTCCCCTAGTATTTTATTTCCCCTTTAGGTTTGTGTATAGTATACTCTGGGTACTTTTAAAAAGATCATTGATATGCCCATATTTATATATTCTGGTTCTGTTTGGGTGCTAAAGGATCAGAGAGAGTGACTGGATCCTTTTTATAATGACCATTTTTATTAAGTTGACCAAGCCTTCATGTAAAACATATATATTAAACATATATGCAGTAACCATATAAATGATCTGAAAAACTCTTGATTCTTCCAGTTTGACCTGTACCAGCTAGTAAAGTAGAACAATGGTTGGCTTTTCTGAATTCATAGGGAAAAATAGATTTAAGGATCTACCCTTTAGAATTTTCCTCAGACTTCTTTTTTCCTTACGCGTTTGATCCCTCCAATAGCTCTGTGCTAGTTAAATTGTGCTGTGTCCACGCTGTGGGTAAGACTTAAGTGTGACTTGTGGATGTCCTAGATATTTTTAGTTCTGTATCATGTCCTCTTTTTTTTTTAATCATACTTTTTGTACTGTTCTCTCTTGTAACTTTTGGGGTAGTGTGATGACTAAGTTATGCCTGCTCCCCTCTCTACTCCCGCAACTTACGAGGTATGTTGGAGACTGGACAGTTCTTCCTGAGCCTCAGCAAAACACTCACCGTCCCTTTGGTTGTACAACTGTCTTGTACTCTTCACTCCTTTCTTCATTATAACCTCAAAAAGGAGACTCCCAGGGCCAGGGTATCGGATCTGTGGACACCTGCTTGAATTTGCTCCTTAGGTCATAGGGCAACCTTCTTCCATATCAGGAAGGACACTCCCCACCACCACCAAAGGCAGCCCATCATAATGAACATTTCCTTGTATGTCCTCTCTTGTTGTCATTCTCGGACATCCATGGCTTGTTAATAATTCTTTCTGTGTTCAGCTACCTGAACCTGGGCGCTTAGCCCATATGTAGGTTTCTGTACTCAAAAAGGCCCATACTTGGCTTTGTGCTCTGCTTCCATCTAAAAAAATTGTTAATGACCTTTCAACAAGCGGTCCCATATACTGATTTTGCACTGAGTCCCACAAGTAATGAAGTTGATTCTTTGTGCAATATTTTGACAGTTCTTCATGGTGTATTTTCAACCTGGCAGATGTTACTGCCCAGTAAAAGGGAGTTTTCATTCTCCAGAGTTCATGTACACCTATGTGCCTCCCTGGACCTGGAAGGACACGTTAATATTCTCCAGATTTTGAAGTGGAGAGTTGAATTCAACATTGATTTAGCTTAACATGCCAAAGCATTTACAATGACATGGGTGGTGAGCCCAATCACTGATAGCAGACTTTTATGAATGAAAGGGAGCAAAGTCCAGAGTACTTTTCAGTTCTGTGGAAACCACTCATGGCTGAATTGGGATGATCTCTGAATTTTGTGACCTTAGGTCCTTGCAGGTTATGAGATCTGATGTCCAACTTCACTTACATAACCAGTAGTTGTCCTTTGATTGTTCCTTCTCCTAGTATCCTTCGAACTTTTGCAGAAATGACCTGTGAATTTTACCCAAAGGATGTACCATTGCTTCTTGTGGGATGTATGTAGGAACTAGATTATGCCAACAGAAGAATGATTTTCTTTCATTTTTTTTAAACCTTCATTCTAAACCTCTATTTGGATTTCCATTGTTAGAAACAAACTCTAAACCCGTCTTCAGCCAGGCTTTCAAGATACATTCCAATCTGTTTATAAATTTGTTTTTCTAGAGAAACCTCTAAATCGGGGGACTGAGAAGGACATTTTGGTAAAATTGGAGAAGATAGAAGATAAGAAATGCCCAATTGGGCAATTATAACCAAAAGTAAACAAAAAAACTCAACAAGACCAAAAAGCCAGGATAAACCAAAGGGACCATGGGGGCGGGGAGGGGAAGGGGGGAGGGCAAAGATGGGGAAGAGGCCAGAGGGTACACAAGGGACTGAGGTGATGGTGCACCGGTGAAATGGTGGTGGGTACTCCCTGGGGACTACAAATGATGTCAAGTATAATTAATAATAATGAAAAAAAGAAGATAAGAAATGTTCCTAAGTGGGTGATACCACTGATGGAATTTATATTTTAAAATAGACAGACAGGTTGGTGGAGAAAATTGACCAGCTATTTCTTCATCCTAGAGAACAAACCTATAGGCCTTTTGTCCCTGAATCTTTCTTTGATTTCCTTTTTATGATAAGATTTTAATTGGGCTCCTGAAAGAAAGAGAGGAAATGATGCCCCCAGCTGAATACTCCATTGGAGAATTCCTACTTAGTGAGTAGGATTCTGAGACGGGTTCATTAGTTTTGCCCAATTCTTGATTTGGTGGAGGGATGAATTTAAAAAAAATCATTTAAAAAATGTCTTCTATGCAGCCAGAACTCAAATTGTATTGAGCTGAACCAGAGCAGAGAGATAGCTCTGTAGTAGCAAGTTTGTTTTATTTAATATCGTGGTGGCAGGAAACTATGGTTATCTAAATTCTACTTTGTTAACCCAATACTCTTTGTGACTTTTCTAATTGATATATTTCATTAATCTATCTAGCTAGCTAGCTATCTAAAATATTTCTTCATGAAATTCTAAACTCAGACTCCAAGAAGAGAATTGCATTTGCTATATATGATTGTATTGTGCATTTACATATATATGCATGTGTATGTATACTATATATGTGCAAATATACATACATATGTGTATGTATGTATGTGTATATTTGTGACAAAGAGGAAACTCGAAATTACAGTAACTGTTATTTTTTTTCCAAAACACATACTTTTTTTTTTCTGCAAGATTTTATTCATTTATGCACATAAGATCTGGGATATAGGCCAGAGGTGGGGGGGTGAGAGGATTCACCAGAGACAGCGTGGGGAGCAGAACAGGAAGATGGGACTGAAATACATGAGGCAGGAGAGGTCTGCTGCGCCATGTGGGTCCCCTGCCTGGCCGGGGAACAAACTCTTGTTTCAGTGGCTGTGGATTCTCCCAATTGCGGCGCTTAACCCCTTGCGCCACCAGAGTCCCCACTGGTATTTTTGCAGGGAAATATGGTAAAGTGGAACATGCAGAAATCTATTTTACGACCATGCTTAGGCTTCTAGGTGTTATGGGCCAATATAAGACACCCACCAGTCTTGAGAAAATATGAACAAAGAGCAAGAAAGAGTTCTTGCTCCAGCCTGTAGCTAAGCAATAGCCCTGAGTCTGGTTGGCAAGAGAATAAAAGAGTGAAGAGGGCAACCCATTCACCACCACTATAGCCTTGTCCTGGCAGAAGGACAGAGAAGAGAGGGAACAAGGGTGTACTGGGGTCCTAGGTGCCCAGTGACCCTGACCATAGACAAACACGGCCAAGTCAAATGCTGGTTCAGGCATTCCAAATCTAGAGCAAAGCTTCCCCCTGGGATAAAAGAGCTTTTCCAAAAGGAGGATTCAAAGAACTTCACCTCCAGATACCACTCCTTATAGATTTGATGTGATGTCTCTCAAGGGAAACTTAGAGTTCTATCTTCATGGGAAGATTCTACTATGGATAACATGCACTGGGTTCTTACATTTCCCTCCTGAGCAGGGGAGGGATGCATTTTAAGCCATCATGGAATTCCAAACTCAGATTCCAAGAAGAAAATTGCATTTGTTCATGTAATAAATAATAATGCATTTGGACCTGGCAACCACCAGGCATGGCTGCAGAAGATATATAATACAATTAGCCCTTGCTGGGAGTTGCCAGCTGACAATGGGGCAAGATTTATGTGTTTGCTTTTTCCATAAGTACAATTTTATTTGATAAGTGCAGTCCAAAGATATAAAGAATTAATCCAGGGTCTGCATTGTGGGATATTTCCTCTGTAATATTAAAATAAATATTACCCTTCTATCCAATTACATAAAATTATGTTAATAATATCTTCTTTGTTGTTGTTGTCTCCCTGTTTCATCTTTGTAGCCAAAGAGTTTATTAAAAGCAGTGACTGGCTTCCTTTCAAAAAGGGGTAGCTATTTTTTTATCATCTTAGAAGAGTACAATTATTTATTTATTTATTTATTTAAAGAAAACTTCCATCTTGGAGGAGGGGTGTCTGGTTTTCATAAGACTAACTTTGTTTTGAATTCCCCTAATTTCTAGCTCACCCTTCCTGGCAAACTTCAACTTATAGGAACAGCAAAGTCCCATTCGGATTTGACTGTGGGTAGGTGGGTAGTTGAGAGGATAGAGAAATGGGGTGAAGAATTTAAAGGGTTCCGTGCCTACCAGCTAGAGAGTGGGAACACTGCCATGTGGGAGGGCGGAGCTGCAAATTTGGGGGGCGGAGTTATTTTCTCAGATGTGCACATTGACACCAGTGTGTTTGCTGGTGGTTACTCAAGACTGGAGATGGGATATGCAATCTTTGTCAAGTGTCTTAGAAACTGGGTGAGAAAGCAAGCGAGATAAAAGCCAAAGCATGTGAGGGGCTCAAAGAGGATGGGTCTACTCACACAGACATCCACTGCAAACACGTGGTTGCAAAATGCTTGCTTTATTTATTGTTTTAATTAATTAGCTAATTCATTTACATTGCGGTAACATCGGTTTATAACACTCTTTATGATTGCCAGGTAAAGGATCACACTTCCTCAGATACCTGTTACCTCGCCACACCACCCCCTGGACATCCGCAGATCTCCACCCTAGTCCATTGTGCCACTCCCTCCCTCCACCTCCCTGACTTGTAACCTCATTCACATTTTAGATCACTCTTTACTGAAAACATGGCCCTATTGTCCATCTGGAAACTGCTAGAGGCCACCCAGTGAGGATAGATCAGAAATGGAGCATAGGCATTTGGAAACTTCTGTAGCAACTTGATGCTGTCATACTAGCAGCACACATTGGGCTTTATACCTTGAATTCATTGCTTTGGTCTTGCCATTTTCTAGTAATTAATCTTGACTGGGAAAAAAAGAAAATTGATTTTTCACTAGATGATTGGAGAAAGTGCAGATCTTAATAGAAAGAACTTTTTCTATCCAAGGCGTCCACTGCAAAAAGTTAAAATACAGTAGAGTCTCAGTAGACATTGGTTAACCAGCTGTGAGATTTGAACAGGATTCAAATCCTGACTTCTGCTGTTGAGAACAGAAGAATAAGAAGTTAGATTAATGAAGTATCCTGTGTTGCAAACATACGTATATTAAAAATCCCTTACAGAAATATAATTAGAACCCTTTTACCAGGGAGCAAACAAAGGACACAGGCTACTTAGCTTAGCTGGAGTAGAGGCATGTTGCAACTCAAAGAGCAGGTTCATTTTTTTTTTTTTCCCTTTGGCTTCCTTGGCTTAGCTGAGACTTCCTGAGAGCAGGTACTGCATGCACCTTCTGCTTCAAGGCCCCATGGAACACACCTTGCAGGCTTCTCTCAAGAATTCTCCCAGCAGCCCGGTGAACTTACTTGACTCTTTACAGATGAGGAATTTGCGTCATGAAGAGCTTAACTGATGCGAGAAAAACCAGACCAAGTGGGATTCTTCTGATTTTGATTCTGTCAGGGGAGGCAATATGTGGTTCATTTCTTGGGTTTTAGAGTCAAACTGTGTCCATATCTATTATTTAAGGAGTGCCGTGACTGCTATGTACAGTTGCACTGTTGTTCACTGTACAACACCAAGGACCATCAATTACATCATCATCTGTGTTATACATGGAGCCCCCTGGAGTTGTGCATTGTGTATCCTGTGTGGCTGAATCAGTGCCTGGGAAAAACTGTGGAGTCTGAATCCTTCTCTTCAAAATAGACCCAGATGTACGTTTCAGTAAACACCCCAGGCTCTGCCTGCTCTCAGCAGAGAGAATGCCCCTCTGCTCCCCCCTTCCCTTCACCCCCATGCCCCTATTGTCCTGTCCCTGGTGCAGGTCACCGGTCAGAAACAAAGCAGAATGAGCTGGTGCTGTACCCTTTGTTGGGCCTTAATCTCTGGCTCTCTGTGCTTTTATGACATGTGAGAGCAGGTTATGGACTAGGAAACACTATAGAACTCCGTTAGGTAATGATTGAAAGTTTTCAAATTCTGCCAATGACAATAAAGGAAGAATGAGGTGACAGGAAAACTTACGGCCATTTCAACTATTCAACTAGTCAGAACCTCGGATCCTGGAGAAACAAAACAAGTATTTGTTCTTGCTGATGTCCCTGTCGCCCTCTCTTGTAAGACTGCATGGAGTGGGCCTTCAATAAATGCTGACAAATGAAGGAAGGACGAAAAAATGAAGGGGTGATGGAACGATGGGTAAATGAAGTTTTAGGGATGGCAGAACCAGGACCCTGCTGCCTGCGTGTGCTGTTTCAGAGAGGTGAAAAGGTGTAGATTATGCAGTGGTACCTTTTTGGGTGCAAATTACTAGTCATGGACAGCAGTGCATGGTGAGCTCAAATTGCATGTCAGGCATTGTGTTCCATTGAATTCTTCACCAGCCTCCATTGTATAGATAAGCAAGTGGAATACGTTCACACCTATAAGGGACAAATTCAGCACTTGAACACAGACCACGTGACTCATGAACCTACACTTTTCTGCCATATTTGTTAGCCCCACCAAGATTTGGTCCAAACTTACATAGAAGGAAATTCCCTTTTGAAATCGTGGACTTTTCAGGGTGTCTGGTCCTTTTTCCTTAGTGTCTGTTGTTAGGGCCTGGCCTTTCTTGAGCAACCCTTCCTTCCCCACACAGAGAGCCTGGGCTCTGGCAGTGGGGAGACAGACAGGACCCTGCTGCTGGTCCTGCACCATGTCGGCGCAGCGTTGAGTTGCTGCTGCTGTCTGGGAGGGCTTGTGCTGAGAACAGGGCCGAGGAATGGCTGAGAAAGGCTGTTGTGTGTCACTGTGCGCACAGGGCATATGAGCACTTGCCCAGGAAGGAAGAAAGGGAGAAAGAGAGGGAGGGAAAGAGGGGGGAAAGAGAACCTTTCTGGCTTGCTCATGAAATTCTTGGATTCATCTTTCCTTTCAAAGATTAGAGTAGAAAACAAAACTACTGGGGACAATTAGAATTCAGGGGTGATGAAGAAAGAAAATTTAAAGACACTTGATGCCACTGGGTACCAAAGTAGGGCTGCCATCCACTGTCTTGTGTTTCGTTGATGTTAATTTTACTTCAACCCCTGCAAGTCTGAGCTATAGGCCCAGAGAGGGCTGTGATTGCAGGGATGGAGGGAGGTAGGGAGGGAAGGAGGGAGGGAGGGAGGGAGGGAGGGAGGGAGGGAGGGAGGGAGGGAGGGAGGGAAGGAGGGAGAGCAGGGTGTGTAGGTCAAGGGGGAAGAGAAGAGTGGAGTGTCAACGTCATTCAGTCTTCAGCCCGTCAGTTTGGTGCCATTGCTTCTGCCGAGACCCGGAGCTTTCCCTGTGGCCCACGTGTCACCGCGAATCTGACTTTCTGTTTCCAGGGCACGGCTTATGAACCTCTCCCTTCTCTCTGCTTCTGTGCTGACCCAGCGTCAGTTCTTTGCCCTGCCGGCTTGGGGATGGGATGAGGGCAGAACCCCTGGGCTCCGAGACCTCACGTCATAGAGGGCACCACACTGTCCACAAACGAGGTCTGGGGGCTGCTTGACAAGCCTAGAGTGTGTCTCCCTCCTGGTTGCTGAGTGAAGGCTGGATTCTGGGTGTGGTGAATTTTCAGGGGTGTTTATTTATTTCCTAGTAAGCAACTGTAGGATCAACAGAAAGCTGTGAGCATGGTGACTGGCCTCTTCTTACTGATGTGGCAGGGGCCTGGGGGCCCCAGGTCTCAGAATTGGCTGTGCTTGGTGCTGGGGGGGTGGATTTGAACACACTGAACTGAAGTTTTCTGCCTCAGACTGCCCATCAAAGATGCCATCAGAGCTGTGTGATTTGTAGACATGTGCAGGTGTCTCCTGGTGCTCTTAACCTTGCGTTCTTTGTGGGGATTTCAGAACAGCACGTAAGTGCCCATGTTTGGCAGATCCTCTGGTTTAGCTGCTTGCTCATGTGTCTTCCAATGCCCGCTGTCTGTCCCTTGTTTAATACATAGGATGGGCAGCTTACCACTGGAAGCATCCTTTCCCCCCCCAATTAATGATTTGAAGTAAAAAAAGAAAAGAAAATCCTGTGGTTTCAGGGGTGAAATTCTGCCTCTAACCCAGGATGTCTATCTCTTAGGTTTAATCCTCCGGAAACGTACTGAATAAACCTTCCTGTTATCCTTTCACACACTTGCTAAAGCAACCCAGTAAGAACTGATATGCCAATTAGAAACTTTAAAACTCACACAGGCTCCAGTCACAGGACTTTGGGGCCCGGCCCTTCATGCCTTTGGTTTGTTGACCTTATTCCTAAATGCACTTCGGTGTGTTCTGTGGAGGAAAGATAACTACAAATGCTTTGCTATTCCTCCCATGAAGAGGTAGAGTCTTGTTTCCTTCCCCCTGAATCTTAGTGGCCTGGGTGACTTGCTTCACCAGTAGCAGGAAACAGAAGTGATATTCATAAACATCCAAAGCCAGGTCATAAAAAGTCCTGCAAAAAAGAGTTAAAAAAAGTCCTACAGCCTCTTAGAATGCTTGCCTAGAGATGCTTGCTCTAGGGACCCAGGCCCTAGGCCCCAAGGAAAGGCCACATGAGTCCAGGTCAGCAGCCAGCATTAGTGCCCAGCCTTCCCAGCCCAGGCTGCTGGTATGTGCGTGCAGGCCTGGAAGTGACCCCACAGCCCCTGTTGCTGGGCAGGGGTCCCTCCAGGTAACTCCAGGTAACAGATGGCCATGCAGCTAACCCTGCTGTGACTTTCTTATCTACATAATTGTGAACATGATGAAATGAACTTTATTTCAATTGTGGGAGTAGTTTGACAGGTAGCACTGGGTAACTGGAATACTCGATGGAGAGAAATTATAGTTCTTGAGAATACCTGATGCATCTAATTATAAGGGGAGAAGTGTTAGGGGTTCTGTGCTACCTGTTTACTATGTGTGTATCACCTGATCTTCACATACCTTCTGATGTGCCTGGCAATCCTGCCAACCTTATGAACTTATTTCCTGAATGAGGGATTTTGCCTTGGTATGTTTCTTCAAAGTAGCCTTGGGAAGTTAGGAGCAGGGGTTCTGCTGTCTGAGGTGGTCTGTCCTTGAAGCCTTGCAAGGTTTTTTTAAATTTTATTTTATTTTTTTAAAGTTTTATTTATTTATGCATACAAGAGCTGGGGTTACAGGTCAGAGTCATGGTTGGTGAGAGGATTCACCAGAGGTAGAGCGGGGAGCAGAACAGGCAGATGGACTGAAACACACTGCTGAGGGGAGCAGCGGGTGAGGCAGGAGAGGTCTGCTGCGCCATGTGGGTCCCCTCCCTGGCTGGGGATTGAACTCATGCTGCTGTGCTGCGGATGCTTCACAGTGAGGTGCTCAACGCGCTGTGCCACCAGGGAGACCCCTTGCAGGGTTTTACTGGTAAATATGTATGATCACAAGGGTGTGCAATGAATGAGGCAGGCCCAGTCTGAACAGTTGCAGACTGTACGCAAAGGGAACAGGGGATCATTCTCAAATGTCAAGTTTAGCTTTCCTGTAGCAGATGCCTACAGTCCAGGGTGGAGAAGATTTCTGAAGATGAAACCTCTAGAATTCCCAGTGACTACAGACTGCACTCTGCCTGATTCTGTTGCCAACCTCACTTCTTGTTGGCACTGAATTTTGGGAACAAAGACCACGGAGCATTTGCTTTCCCTACATAAATATATTTGACAATCTCAATCAATGAGATTGGGGTTGTGCATACTCTTTATATGCAGAGAAAATATAAAGTGTGACACCTTGTAATATGTTGATTTCACACATGTGTGTGCCCTCCCCCCACAAATATAGCATGATAGGGTGGCATAGAAGGACTTTTGACACGAAATGAAAAACCTGATGTATCAGAGCTATGCTAGTGCTTCTATGACAAAATATCACAGACTTTGTGGTTTAATCAACAGAAATTTATTTTCTTCCAGTTTAGGAGGCTGGAAATTTCAAGATCAAGGTGTTGGCAGAGTTGGTTTCTTTGGAGGTCTCTGATCTTAACTGACAGGCGGCTGCCTTCTTGCTGTGTGTTCACACGGTTGACATTCAGTCTGTGTGTTGTGTGTGTTCTGACTTCTTCTGTGAGGATTTCAGTTATGTTGACTTAGGCTTTCCCCCAGTCCATACTTTAATTTTCTCACCTCTCTAAAAGTTCTGTCTCCAAATGCATTTACATTCTGACGTACTTGGGGTTAGGTCTTCAACATACGCATTGGGTCTGGGCATGGGGAGGGCAGCAGTGGATGCAATTTACTCCATACACCTGGATTTGAATTCTGGTTTTTCTATTTCCTGATCATGTGACCATGACTAAGTTATTAACCTTCTCAGCCTCAATTTCTTTATTTGAAAAATGTGACTTAAAAATAATAATTCTCATAGGGTTGATGTGGGGAGTGTGAATAAATGTGACATTACTTTGCATATAAATGGTGTTTGTGTGTGTAAACTTGAGATGAATAACCACTGTTCATCTCCCACTGGGATGGGTACATATTAGGTAAAATGTAAAACTATTTCAATTAAAAATCTAATAATGAACTTGTAGGTATAGTTCATTCAATAATGTAAATATTATATATAATATAATATATTATATATATTACATTAATATTATATATATTTTATGTTTATATAAATGTTTATATTACAATAATATAAACATTATATATAATATAATATAACAATATAAATATATTATTAATATCACAGTTGTTTAAAATGCTGTCATGTTTCTCTGTCCCATCCTAGAGGCTGAGTGTCTCATCCCTGGTCAGAGTCTTGCAGCTAGCACTCGATCGCATAACTCCAGCTATGGCTCTGGGAGCTCTGTGCCAGTCTCAGTGGTCAAGAATATGTGCGAGACATAGATCATTAAGCAGCGCTTTTTTTTAAGTTGAAGGTTGAGGGTCGATGGGGTCTGGCATGTTCTTTCCATCTTGCCTTCCTTGCAAAATTAGTTGTGCAGAAAACCCAGTGTCTTTAGATGTGTTCTGTCTCCTCTAATTTCAGAATCTGGTGCCAATAACTTCTCATTAACATTTATTATAGGGCTACCTCTGGCTGGCTATAAAGAAAAACCTTATCAAAGTTCAAAACTGTTATCTTGAGGAGGTCAGTGAGAAGGAAAACAAGGCCTTATCAGCTGGGAGCCAAGTTAATGTTTCTCCTTTTGTTTTAGCCTTGACATGAGGTATCAGAAGGATGGAGGGAAACATGAGTCAGGATAACACCTTAGAGTGTAGCACCAAGTCACAGAGAATCTTTGGCTTTCTTTGGGAGCTTGAACGAGTTCTGCTTTGTGGATAATTTTAAGGGATGGATCAGTTATGGGGCTTTGTACAGGGAACATAGAGAATTTAACATGTCACAAGCTCTTTATCATGTGAAATATGGGTGCCAACATCTCATTTAGGCCTACTTTGGATGAGGTATGGATCAGCTGCTTTTTATAGATAATATTTAATCCTTCCACAAAGCTAAACTTAGTTTTTGGAGCCTCAGTTTCTCACCTGCAATTAGAGGGAATATAAATGATTTATTTGGCATAATGTCCATTTTCTATTAAAACATCAATTGTGGATAGTTAATTTTTATCATCCTCACCATCAACATAATCATCACAACCACTTATATCTTCATCCCCATCATTACTGTGATTGTCACTGTCGTTACCGCCATTATCTTCTTCATCATCATTACTGCCATCATCTTTATCACTACCCTCACCACCATCACCAATAGCAGTCCAAAGTATCCCAACATTCTAGAAGTGAGCTGAGGGTCAGTGGTATTTGGTAGGGAAATGCTTTTAAGTTGTGCTAACACCCTTGCCTTGTGTAACTTTCTCATAAAAAGGAAGTTGTTCCATTTTCAATGACTTTCAATCTTATTTATCTGAAGCAGAACCTTCCATTTGGTGCTAACAGGACTTCAGTACCTCTCTAGCATTTGCTAACAAGAGAAAATAGGCCTTAGGCTCAGAACTCTAGACAGAAGATGCTATAACTCTATAACTAGAGTTTAACAGTATGATTTTAGTATAATTTCTTTACATTCCTTTTTATTTACAACAAATAGTAATTGTTGCACCCTCAACGTGGCAGTTAAAATTTCTCAGTATGACTCAGGGAAAGGAGAAAATAGTGAGATTTTTATTTATTTATTTTTAGTATTTTTTTTTAAGATATTTCCATCTATGCATACAAGCACTGGGGTACAGGCCAGAGGTGTGGGGGAGGGTGATTCACCACAGAGAACCGGGAGCAGAACAGGCAGATCAAGGGAAGTACACTGCTGAGGGGAGCAGCGGGCGAGGTAGGAGAGGTCTGCTGCACCAGGTGGGTCCCCTCCCTGGCCGGCGGCAGGGATCAAACTCATGCTGCCGTGGCTGCGGTCAGCTTCATAGTGCCTTGCTTAATCCACTGCGCCACTAGGGAGGCCCAGAAAATAGTGAGATTTTTAAAAAGTTAAAAAAAATAATCATGTAGAATGTACCTGGGAATGACAAAAATGATGATGGTTTCATATGGGCACCTTATAGACTAGAGCGTTGCCTCCAAAAAACAAATCTATTTTGACACCAGACTCAGAATTATGATGCTTTTCTACCTATTTTTACTCCTCCTGAAAAGTGTAGCCCCGTGTCCGCTGTGTTAGAAGCGCTCAGGAGAACCTAATAAACACACAGACGCCTTGATCTTGGAAGCAGGTCTTACCTGCTCATGAGGGCTACCTGGGTCCCTCTCTTTACAGCTAGAGTTCACTGACAACTCATTAGTAGCTGAAATTGGTAAGGGAGATTTATGCCAGGAAATTGTCAGAATGCCACTCATCGGGGCTTTTTCTCCTTCAAGAGAGTCGGTTGCAAAATTTTTCTAGCACTTCAATTACTCCTAACCGGAAACCCTAGGAGAAGGGCCGCAAATTGCCATGCTCAGGAAGCTGCCGCCCAGGTGATTCTGCTGTGTAGTCTGCACTTTGTAACCACTGCCTGGGAGCCTCAGAGATTCTCTGGACCTGCAACTTCTGCTTTCTCTAAGCTGCTCTCCTGTGACTCGCCCACCTCCCCCAGTCTCCCTGCCTAGGAAAGTTTAGCTATCAGCAGGGAAAATGCTGCTGAGGCTTCCCTACCCGATGAAGCAGAAAGACACTGGGCAGGGATGGGGGAAAACTCTCATTTAAACACAAATAGCTGAAATAATTGCTTAGCAAATCTAGAAAATGACTGGCTAAGTAAATTGCTTTTGTGGAGGGTGGGGTACAGTTTCTGAGTTTGCTCCTGGTCAGGCCCAGTGGAGACAGTGGTTCCTTGAGAAACTCAACCTGACACTTGAATCCCTGGCTGTGTCTCCAGCAGCAGCACGGGCTTTATTACTGCTTGGGGGTCATGGCTGCTTCTGCCAGAGGGCACTGAGCTCCCCACGGGGGCTCCTCAAGATGGGAAGGATTACCTCAAGACACTAAAATCTCCCTCTGGAATTGCTGTTGTGTCTGCTTCCCGAAGTCATGCTCTGCTATGTGTGGTATGGAATTCAGATTAACACCCAGACTGTGAATTGGCGATCTAATTTTCTCACAAATAAAAGGCTTAGGGGACGTCACTGCCCATTACTGATCTTCTACTATGTGGTGCTTATGCTGCTAGCAACTTAACCAGGAAGAGGTACTGTTGCCAGCCTCTTCTGGTGCATTAACTTATTTAATGCATGCAACGTTCTTCTTCGCCTCCGAGAAGCCAAGTTGAGGCCCCTGCCCTTGATGCAGTCAGGTGGATTCTAGTATGGCCTGTCTACTGGCCACGAGGGATGGAACTTTTCCCTACACAGGGTGTTTCTGGGAATATTTGTGCCCATTTTGAGATCCTGTGAGATGGGTAAATTGATGGCAGTGCTGCTAAGGAAAGTGAGACTTAAAGGAGACAGGTGCAAGATCGCATGAGAATGAAGGAAAGACCTAGAAGGAAATAAAAAAACTGGAGCAGAAGTAGGAACACAAGAATGTGATCCTTTTGTTTGCAGAGTTGCTGCTTTTCCCAGGGGGTGGGGAGGATTCTTCAGGATCACAAAGCCTGAGACCCAGAGTGACAGCTGGGATCCCTGCTAAAGTAGCTCCCTGTTCTGTCAATTTCTAGTTTGGAGACCCTTGCAAGCCATTCAGCTTAAGACTTGTTCCCCCCCTCCTATAAAGTGGCCACTATAATAATAGCTCAAGATATTGTGAACCTTTGATAAAATAGCATGCACAACCTTCTTAGCAAGAATTCCTGACAGCAAGGAAGAAATGTGTTGTTATCGTTATTATTTCAACCCAAAGCTGGATGTTTCTGTGAATGTGTTATGATGATGATTTACAGGAAAATCTCTCAAAGTCTGCCTGCCTATTCGTCCTGCTATGAACACTAAACCCAATCAGAGGGTTCTTCCTTGCTGGCACCCCATAAACATTAAATCGGGATGGGGAGAGAGAAGAGAGGAAAGGAGAAGCGGAGATTGACTGATGGATGAATGGATGGATGTAAGGTAGGGGTCTCCTGACCCTCCAGAGAGACTGGCTGGACCCATCAAGGTCTGGTCAGTCCCCCTGATCTGGGGGAAGGGACATGAATTGGTTTTACCTCTCCTAAGGAACTCACTTATTTGTCACCACCTGGTCTGACCTTCGGGTTGACCCATTTGCCTTTCATACAGTGGCAAACTCAACGTGGAGCCAGCTGGGAATCAATCTGATCTCATAGTGGCCCACTCAGACCAAGAGTAAACTCCCATTTCCTGTCTGCCAGTCAGAATGAAGGCTGCCTTGTCTCCCACTGGACGAAGTAGACATATTGGTTTCACTTTTTCATCCTTGAATGTCAGCAGTTGCCCAGATGTAATGCAAGAAGCTGCCTAGGGGCTTCTTTTCATTCTTATTTATGTTTTTAGAATACTTTAGAATATTTTAAGTGCAATACATGGTGATTGAAGGCAATTTCAAAAATATAACAAGCTAAAGTAAGAAGATTTTCAACCACAAATCCTACCTTACATAAATACAAAGTAGAGCTTGATATTTTTATTACAACTCCAATTCTCTTATAAAGTAATGGAACAAATGCTCATAAAGTAATAGAACAAACACTCCACTTGATCTTAGCCAAAAGGCCGAGAAGCGATGTAATAGAACAAATAAATAACTGTGAAAGATCATGTGGTTAAATGATTGGGTTTTGTTGCTTCAAAAATTCACATGGATAAAAATTTGGGATGCTGGCCTTGTGTTTTGCAAAGGGCAGAGCTCTTCCTGACCTCTCCTGCGTAGAGGTTTCAGGAAGACATGGAATATTCATGGCCTTTAACTCCCTCTGGTACCCAGAGGGTTGTCACATTTCCAAGTCTGAAAGGAAGGGATAAAGAACATTTCAAGCCTATTCAAACTGAGTGCCTTCCTGGAAATTGACAACACTGAGTACTCAGGTGGACTTGGGCCCTGAGGGTACAAAAGAAGGCTCTTTCCTACTAACAGATCCATTCTCTGGGCTTCCTGTTTTGCTTAGAGAGAGGAGGAGAAAAAAAGACCTGTGTCTGCAGGGCTGGCAAGAGGAAGGAGGGACTGGCCTACCAGCCACCCATGGGCAACGCCTTGGGTGATCATTCAGGGTCTAGTCGTCATCTTTGCAAGCCCAGACTTATGGTTGCCTGCAGATGGGAGGCACAACTGGCCCAATTTCCTGCCCTTGAATGGTTGCAGGGGCACGTGGGTAATTGAAGCAGCTGGCTTCTTCAAGCTTAGGCTCCTGTCTCCCACAAGGAAAGGTGAGGGTGGCCCTCAGGCCTGAGTGTTGGAGACAGCTTGGGGTTAGATACTTCCCTTCCTATCTTTTCTGTTTATAGTGGTGCAGGATTGAGGATTGTGGGGACCCTAGCCCTACAACTCACTTAAGTTTTCCTGGCCTCAGTTTTATCACTTGCAAATTGGAGATAATGCAGTATCTACATATGCTGACTTAGGTAAACCACCTGCTACATTGCTGTTATCAGAAGCCATTTGCTTTGTCTTATTTTTCTGTCTATAAATCACAGTACCAGTGATATACTCTGTTAGGTTACTCCAAATTCTTGCTTAGATTAGGGGTCATTCTGTCCTATTAACATGATGCTGGACCATTAAGTAAAAGTACTTGTGACAATCTGTGTCCAATTCTCCACCACTTGGTTTCTGATAGTAAGAGCCTCTCAGACATCCCCGATCTACAGGTGAGGGTGACTGGTGGGTGGGATAGTCCAGGAGAGGAGATAAAGGCATTCACACTTAGACCATGTCTCTAGGAAGAGTGAAGATTTGGGGGTCCAAGAGACTGGCTATCCCTGTCACCCATCCATTGTAGTAGACACTGCTCAGCCCCACTCCTGGGGGAACACACACAGAGCTAAGAGAAATCTTAGCAGCTGGTTGGAGCAGCACCCCCTTTTAGACCTAAGAGCACATGACACAAAGCAGAAAGTAACCTTACAAATCTCTCAGTTTATAGCAGGCATTAAGATCATAAGGAATTAGTTTTAACCCAGAAAGGAGTAAATTTTGCAGGCTAGCAGAAACACTGTAGAATTTTTTATTCACTTCAGTTGACATCTAGGGATTTGATGGTTTTCTTAAAGAAAGCTGTTTTGAAAGCCCAGCCATTTGGGTGTAAACTTTCACCATTAGTCAGGCTAATTGCTTAAGGACCTGCCTACTAATCTCCCATTTGCTTCTTGCCTGAAGCCCCCTTTATGGTCCCCATAGGGATTCAGATTCTCCTCTGGTATGCAAAAGTTAGATCAATGAGATCTTCAAAAGCACAGACGCCATTCTTGGTATGGTGACCCCAGAATGGTTTGAAAACCTCTTCTCATTCTCTTTTTTCCAGTCCATGTTTTAAGGCAGCATTTTACAAAGTGAGGGACCCGTCTTCTTGGGGGAACCCTTCCCATAGACAAGCCATTAAAGAATACCAGGACACATCTTAAGACAGGTATTTTCTTTTTCAATTTCTTTCAATATTTCTGAAGGTATTTAGGAGAAAAGGTCAAAGTGATTTTGCTATAAATTGTTGATTGTGCTCTAGGGTTGCCAAATTTAGCAAATAAAAATATAGGTACCCATGTTAAATTAGAATCTGACATACATAATTTTTAATCTAAGTGTTTCTCAGATAGTTCATGGGCATACTTATACCAAAAAAAAGTACCTCTTGTCTGTCTCAAATTCTAATTTAAATATGTAACCTGTATTTTATCATTTCTACCACCTGCCACTTCTTAACAAAGATTGAACAGACTTCAGGCTTGTAACATGTAGCTGGCAATAATATCTATTAAAGTCTAATAATAACATTGTGCTTTTCCCATATTTATTTTTGAATGTAACTTTTAACTTAGGGCAGATTATACCAGCAGTTTCTTTTCAAATGGAAAAACATAAGTTCAAGGGGAAAAAGACTCAAAAAATGGATGCATTACAAAATGTGCTATAGAATAAACTTGAACCTGGGCCAAAATTACCCAAGGTGAAATCTATTTTCCTTTTGCTGCAAGTAGTTGTATCTTGTTTATTAACCTGGGATAAATATATATTGTTTAAAAAGAGAGGAGGATATCTCTTGGCCTCTTCTCGTTTCTAACATATACCTGGGGAGAAACTTGAGGAATCCCAAGGTTCTCTGTATAAAATCTTGTAACTTAAGGGGAGAAAAAATTCCAGATTGCCTTTCCCACCCCATTCTTTTGGTATCTCAGAACACAATGAAATAGCAAGTCCTAAATGAAGGGGTGGAAATTTTTGTTCAATATTATTTTCACTTGGAATTTCTCTTTCACCCTTTTTGCTTTCTTCCCAAATTTCTTAGTTCAGTGATTCTTAAAAGTATGGACCAGAAACACTGAAATAGGTGGGATCATGTTAAGAATTGAAGTTTTCAGATCCCACATCAGATTAGCAATCTCTGTTTTGACAAACCCTTCACTAGGGATTCTTGATGTACCTTAAAGTCTGAGGTCCACTGCTGTAATGCATGCATCAAATTATGCATGTATACAAGATGCTATGTAATTCATAGCATAGCTACAAAACAACCTTTTGCAATATTCTCTGACTCTCTTAGCTGGAAATGTTCTCTTCCTTATCTGAATATCTCTAGCCATTTCTTTGAATTCCCTTTGAACATTTATTAGTCTTTGTGGCAACTGTATTTATTTGCAAGTAGACAGCTGTCTTGAGCTCCCTAAGAAGAAAGAACATTATATACGTGTATATATAGTATATAAAACTAACTGAAGAAATATCAGAATTTTATCTGACAAAGGATTTTTAAAAATTAATTTATAAGGGGTCTTATACTTAGGAATCACCAAGAAAAAAAGTCACTAAACTGTTAATAGCAGCATCTTGGGCTAAAGATACAAATAAGACAAGAAACAGCAGCAAATAGTTAAATATGCAAAAATATTCAGTCTCAATGGAAAGTAAGTTAAAGTGAATTAGGATATGAATAAAGAACCTTTTTAGCTATAAAATTAGCAGAGATTTAAAAATGGTAATATTCAGGTTTGGCAAGAATGCAGGAAAACAAGTATTCAAATAAAGTGCTGGAGGGAGTTTAAGTTATACAATCAATATGGAAAGTAATTTGGCAGAATATATAGAGAGCCTAAGCAAAGTTCATACCCTTTGACACAGTAATTTTTCTTCAAGGAGAAAAGTCAGAAATGCTATGAATATTTATGCACAAATATGCTCATTGCAACATTATTTATAAATAGTAAAAATGTGGGAATGGAATGCATGCCAAAAATGGTTAAATAAATTATCTTAAATAGAAACGATGGAACATATGCACCCATAAAAAAATAATGTTTTTAAAAGATATTTAATGACATGGAAAATTTGCTTCTTATAATGTTAAGTAGAAAAAAGGAAAGCCCGATAAACATTTATATATACAGTATCATAAGAATTATGTTAAAACTGTGTGTGTGTGTGTCCAAAAGGAATTAGACCAAAATGTTGGAAATATTAGCTCTGAATAGTCTTATTACTACGAGATACTGGATCCCTCTAGACTTGCAACTTTTTTGTTCTTTTTTTCCCATTGCATTTTCTAAACTTTCTATAATCAGCAGATAACACGTTCATAAACCTAAAGTTTAAAAAAGATCTATAATGAAAGTCTGTGTAATTAAATTTTAAATTACTTACATTGTAAAGTATAGCACGCTTCTTTACAACAGGATGGAGTAACTGGTTAAGACCAGCCTTCCTACCACCAGTAACTATAAGGATGAACAAAAATTGTAAGGTTTCAAGTTTTTGCATAATAATATAGGACTGTGACCCAGTCTGAGAAGGAATACTTGTTTTGTTTTTCTTTAAGATTTATTTATTTATGTGTACAAGAACTGGGGTACAGGTCAGAGGTATGGAGGGTGAGAGGATTCACCAGAGACAGAGTGGGGAACAGAACAGGCAGATGGACTGAAATATACTGCTGAGGAGAACAGCCACATGGCAGGAGAGGTCTGCTGTGCTATGTGGGTCAGTTCCCTTGCTGGAGATTGAACTTGTGCTGCAGTGGCAGCGGGTAGCTTCATAATGCTGTGACTTAACCCATTGTGCCACCAGAGGGGTCCTAAGAAGGAATACTTTTAATATGAAATTCGTGTTTGCTCTAGCTTGCTGCCTGCATTGTGGTGCAGGGAAGCATCCAAGCAGAACATGCTGGTCTCTTAGCTGAGCAGCTTAGAGGTCAGGTTTAGGGAGTTTGAAGGGGCTGGGATTTATAGGGATAGAGTGAGGAATGGAAGGGAACTATATAGATGTCTTTGTATGGTTTCTTTGTAGGTCCTTGGTTTAGGCCTGTAATATACCTGTGTAGGGAAAGAGCCATAAGGTCCGATGGAAAATGACCTCTACAGGGATATTGCTGGACAGGGACTAATCGAGATCATGCAGCTTTGGGATACTTACTGAGATTAAAGAAGTAAAGGTCACTTACCAGAGAGAGAACTATATGTCATGATTAAGGACAAAACCACAACTGACGTGTTCTAACAAAGAATAAAATCAAGTCTGATTGAGTCAAAAGAATGTACCATAATGGTCTGCCAGAATTAAATAAGAAACTCTTTTAAAAAAAGACAGTGCATATGAACTACTTACAATGTATCATCCATGATATCCAGACATAGAAGAAAAAATGAAAAAGTGGAAAGTTGTGATCCAATAAAAGGAGAGAAAAAGCAGTCAATAGAAACAGATTACATGATGACCCAAGTTATTAGTATACAAGGACCGTAAATCATCATTATAAATATGTTCAAGGATATAAAGGGAAAGATGGATAGAATGAGTAAAATGATGAGGAATCTCATTAGATGAATAGGAATTACAAAAATAGACAACTGGAAACCATATAGATGAAGAGTATATGGTTGAAAAAAATCCATTAGTTGGGCTTGATAAAAGATTAGAGAATGCAGAAGAAAAGATTTGAAGTTATGAAACTAGATCATGAGAAATTTTCCAAACCCAAGAAAAGAAAAAGATGTTCTAAAAGTGAACTGCCCTTCAGTGCCCTGTGTGTCAAAATCAAGGTCTCAATTTTTTTAATGTTTAATTCAAGTCATTGAAGGAGAGAGACCAGGTGGGACAGTAAAACTATGGAAGTAAGTGGATGCAAATTAACGAAATTATTATAAACTGTTAATCTGTAGACAAAAGAAGCTTGGTGAACCCCAAATCAGGTAAATATAAAGTAAAAAACACCCAAGCTTTGAAAATGAAAGCTTTGAGAACCAAAGATAAAGACAAAATTTTTTAAAAAATACAGAGAAAACCAACACATAACGAGAGTAAAGACAGTCTCTGAAATGCTATCAGAAACAATGGTGTTCAGAGAGTATTAAAACGGTGTTTTTTCCAAGTGCTGAAATAAAAATAAAAGTCTCAATCCAGAATTTTACATTTGGCAAAAATACATTTCAAATTGAGTGACCTAAGAACATTTTCTAATGAGAACTGGAATTTTTTTCACGAAATGATGTACAGTAATAAATACTAAAGCAAATTCTTTAGCTGAAAGAAAATCATACCAAATGGAAACTTAGATCTTTATGGATAAAGAGCAGTGCAAATTATAAATTTATTGGTTAAAAATGATAAATGCATGGGTAAATTGTTTTCAAATGATTTCTCTGAAAGATTAAAGCAAAGATAAAACATAATAATGTGAGGCTAAAATATATACGGATAAAAGATGATATATTTACATATATAAAACTAGATATATGTAGATATAAAACTTTATATATATTTAAAACTATACCTTGAAACATGGGAGGAGGTGAATAGGATTCTACTTTTACAAGGTTTGCACAAGTTATGCAAAGTGATAATTCTAATCACACTGAGATAAGTTAAAGATTCATATTGTCATCCTTGGATGAATCTCTAAAATTAATATAAAGAAGTGTTTAAAAAAATCCAGTGAAGTTATTAGAAGGGAATATATTAAAAAAATTATCCTAAAAGGAAGAACAAACTAAAAGACTAAAAATAGGTTAAATAACAGGATGTATTCTGAAACCTAGCCACAGTAATAAGGAAATTGAATATAAATGGTCAAAACACTCTGAACCAACAGTAGTGATTTCTCAGACTCATTAAAAAAATATACAAGAATCAACTATATGTTATCTGTGGGAGACTTTCTATCAATATAAATATGAAGATATAAATTGCTTAAAAGTAAAAAGGTAGAGAAAGACACCCAGCAAACATTAAACCTAAGGAAACACTGATACCGTATTAATCTCAGATTAAATAGACATCAGGACTGGGAATAGTATTAGAAATAAAGATGGACATTTTAAAATAACAGCATCAACTCTTCAGGAAATTTCCATTATAAAATTATGGGGCACATCATTATTTTCAAGGGCAGAGAAGAAGCTACCATTCAGATAGAATTTGAATCTCACATGTCCTCAGGATTTCTCTCCATCTTTTGTCTTATTCTTCTCTCTCTCTCTCTCTCTCTCTCTCTCTCTCTCTCTCTCTCTCTCCATCTTTCTTGCTGTAATCTTTATCAGGTCATATGACTAAAAATGTCCACCCATATGGAGACCAGGCAGACTGAAGTTGGGGTACTTTGGTCATTGTTCTGTAACTCCAGGGGAAAGATGTTAACCCTCTTAGGGACAAATACCACCTGTGTTTTAAATCCAGGTCAGTCTGGGACTGACTCCTATTGCCAGATGGGTAGAGGGTATGGAACAGGACAGCTCTTAGCGGATATATTAAGTGTATTGCCCAACTTGTGGGCATTCCATCCAGGGTACTAATGCTTTAAGAAAGTCCTCCCCTTCCCTGAGAATGTCAGGAAGGATTGAGAAAGGACACAGATATCCCAAAAAAAGCAGGATGTACATTCTTAAGAGGCTCTTGAAAGATGCTACTTATATGGACTCAGGGTTTGGTCTTGTGACAGATAATTCTTGCATGAAAAGATTCCCATCACCTAATCCCTTTAAAAGTGTCTGCCTGTACAGTTCCTCAATCTACTAAGAATGGAACTTCCATAGGATCCAGCAATCCCACTCCTAGGAATATACCCAAAAGACACAAAAACACTGATTCAAAAGA
>JAGFMF010012167.1:1698867-1831954 GCA_019455555.1 Galemys pyrenaicus | reverse complement strand
CAAAAGAAAAATACCAGATGGTTCCTCCCTTAGGAGGAATATAAGGGAACCAAATAAGGATCAAGGAAAGGAATAAGAACAATAATAATAACAATAACAACAATAAAGATACAAAAACCAAAATGAAAAGACAAGGACAGACTGGGGACACTTGGTGGGGAGGGAAGAGGGGAGGGGTTGAGGGCAGACGGGAGCATGAGGGACTGAGATGATGGTGCACCTGTGAGATGGTGATGGGAATACATGGGGATTATAATTGATGGCAAATATATGTAAATTTAAAAAAATTATATTAATAAAAAAAAAGTGTTCCCCTGTATCTCCTCTTTGACACCTATCTTCTCCTACCTCAGCTACTCAATGATCACATTAGTTGGTATTCCTGCCTCATGGATTCCTAATTCTCACTACTCATTTCCTGTCATGTGATCAGAGACTGGGATTCTGAAAAAACCCAACCTGGCCATGTCAGCTTCAATTTTGAAAGTGTTAATGGCTCCAGCAGGCCCAAAAGGTCCACATGTCTTTCTCTACACTTCAAGGTGCTAGCCAGTGGTTTTGGCCTTACTTTCTTATCATGCACACCAGTGGGAAGATATAGCCTAGGTTTAACCATCTCAACTAACAGGAGAGGCAGTGGAGACCCATGGATTTAAGTATCCTCTCCAAGTCTATTCTCTCTGTGTCTGTTTTACAAGGTACTAATCCTCTCTGGCTTTTGTTTCCTCCTATGTAAAATAAAATAAGTTCATGGGAAGAACTAAATCAAATTGTCCATGTAAAGTCCTTTAAATGCTACCTGGAATATAGTAAGCATGCAGTAAATACCTCATCATTAGCATTACCAATAAAATTAACATCAGGTTTGATGAATACCATCAACCAGACTAGCCACCATTTTGATTCGTAGACCTCCAATTATCTTGAATTCCCATTTTTGCTATCTCCACCACTTCTCTGAACCAAGTTGAACATAGTCCTTTAGTAAATGGTCAAAAGAAAGATGAGAACTTGGGAAAAATAATGCTGCCTTGCTATGAGCCTTTAACGATGCCTTCCTCAGAGACACCTCAAAGATAGGAATTTTCATAGAAATATTGTGGTTTTTCACCAAGGCAGAGTGTTGGGACATTCACGGCCTTGACCTTTGGCTGCCTACACTAGAACCCAGGGTCAGGGTAGGACCTGTAGGGTGTGGGACCCACATGGCTGTCCTGAGGTCTCTGGGACATGGAGTCTGAATTGTGGCCCCAAGCTTGGCTCCCCTGGCCTGCACAGGGGAAGGATGTGGCAGCCATTAATTCATTACCAGTTGGAAGTAGAACATCATTCAAGAGATAAAGGCAACAATGGTTTCCTATCTAGTGATCAGTTACCAACAGTCACATTATTTCCCTTATTTAAATATGGGTCTCTATTGAATTTAGCAGGAGATAAATAAACAATCTGCTGAGTGTCTGGTTAATATTACTTCTCAGGGACTCGTTTTAGGCCCAACTAGACTCCTACTGATGATATCTGCATGCTTTTCAGGAGGGAGAGACATAACATCTGTTTCTGACAAGAACCCTCTGTCTGCCTTATCTGTTTCACTGGAGAGGCCTTTGACTATATCTTCTTTTCTCAAAAAGAACTCTTTCCAGCCACGGAGGAGTTCATGAACTTGACTCTTGCCACACAGCGTGATGGGGGAACACAGTTGCAAATCAGGGGACCTCTGTCGTAGACAGTCAGACTTAGTACTTCCTTAGCAGACAGAAACGGACACGGTGCTGAAATTTTCCCTTTACTACATTAAGGGAATTCAGTTTCAGTTTTCAAATCTGAATATTCCTTCCTAGTCTGAATGGGCATCCTTTCTTCCTGTCTTTTAAAAAAAGCATAACATTTAGAAAAGTTGACACACATAGATTTAAAAACACATGACTGGTCTATGACAGTCACACAAAGAAGCCATCATGGATAAAATATCCCCTGGCTTCCCCCAGCATGCTGCAATACAGGGCTGTGAACTCAGAGCCCTTAATTCCAAGACCCATCATTCTAAAGTTCTGACTCTGCACCATGGTAAAGTCTTTCTACCTGTGCCTGATGAATTGTTTCTCCTACTTTGCTGGCCATTTTAGAGGTGACAGCCTCTGAAAACCTTTCTCTGATCTCACATCTGTGTCTCAAAATAACTGTCTGTTTCTTCTGGGGCCCGGAGGTGTTGACACCCATCACACTGCTTTGCTGTGTTTACAAAGGTCCTAGAGTTCTAGACAGCAATAACCCATGGGACACACCTCACATTGTCTCTGTATCATTGGGGTTTAGTAGAGTAGGTTGAGTAAGTGCTTATTAGTAAGAATCTCTGGGTCAGTATGAATTCTGATGGTACTGTGTTTTCTTTCCTTTGAGTGCAGGTCTCAATGTTTTCTTTCTCTGGTATTTATTATTTGAGAAATATTTTTCTATCTTACCAGATTCTAATTTTCCCGAGAGCACAAGTTGTGTGTTTTTACACTATTTTCCCTAATGTCTAGTACAGTGTCTGATGGAAGGAAGAAGGGAAGGAAGGAAGGGAGTGAGAAAGAGATACAGTAAAGGAGGAAGGAGAGGAAGAAGTGAAGAAGGAAGGAAAGGAAGGAGGAAAGGAGGGAGGGGAACAGGCACTAGGGCTCTGGATTCAAGGCCTGTACATGTGAGGGAATGTCACAAGACTTCCTGGAAGACCATGCATCTTATCTTCAGCTCTTGGGGAGATGAAATACTCTTAACCTCTTTGTATCTCAGTTGTATCTTTTATGAAATGTGAGAAAAATCTCAGGGGTAGGTAAAGAACCAGTGAGTCTGAAAGCTACTAGTCTACTTTGAGGCGCCATTTTGATGTCAGTGACTCTCTTTTGGATTTACACCCTCACCCTGGTAGCCTATAAGCAGTGAAGTGAGCCCAGGTGGGGCTCAGGAAGAAGTTCTGGACCTGGCAACCCTCACATTGTGTGAGCTGTGGTACCAAATGCAGTCGGCTGGAAACAAGGCTTGTCCTTAGTTCCCTCACTTCTGCTGGTTGCCAAGGGAGGCTTTGAATGGACTGTTATGGTTCTGACAACCAGTGGTCCCTTCTTCCTGGACTCCTCCTTATCTCGTCCCAATGGCCCATTCATCCTTTCCCTCACGTTCAGATCTTTTCTCCTTCTTTCACCTGCCAATTAAGTTAGGCACTAATTTCCTACTGAGATTGGACAGAAACCCTTTTTAAACCAAATTAAAACAAGGAAGGGTGATGCATTGGGAGGCTAGCAGCTAGTGTTGTAGCAACAGACTCTGCATCATCCCACCCAACGACTGTTCTGAGTTTTGTCCAAATATTTCTGTGTTCTGTGCCCAGCGCCCTCTCAGGAGCCTGCCACCCAACTTGATGAACGCTCGTTCCTTGTTCTGAGACCACTGAAGTTGCTCTCGTGACTGAGCTGAGGGCTGGCTGATTCAGCGGGACCTCTGCCACCTTTCACACTGTTACTAACATTACTCCTTTAAAACCCAAACTGAGAGTGTTCTACTTCCCTTATCCCATCTCTTGAATGAGTTTCTAATTCTCCAAGGTAAATTTCATGTGCCTCAGTCTTAGATGCAATGCTCTGGCTATGATAAACTTTAGCTCAGCTTTTTAGCCTCATTTCCCTCTCACACCCATTAATAAACAATCCTGAAATCATTCCAGACTCCATTTGGGTGGCAGGGAACATGGAATAATTTCCATATCTCCATTCTTCTTAATCTCTGTTTCTAACTGGTTTGTGTACACCTTCCTTAGGATTTTAAAGTCTTAGTCATCTTTTAATGTCCACTCAGTGACACTTTCTTTCTCTAGGAGTTTACTCAGAGCCCTTCAGCTAAAACAAACCACACTTCAACTAACAACTGAGTAATTTGACTCTGGCACTGTGTCACAGCCTGCGTGGTCTCTGGAGCTATGGTTGCAGCTATGTCTTAGTCCATTCAGGCTGCTATCAAGATACCATAGACTGGGTGGCTCAGAGCACAAAGTTTAGTTCTCATGTTTCTGGAAGCTGGAATGTCTAAGATTGAGATGCTGGCAGATTTAGAGCCTGATGAGAAATTTCTCCCTGGCTTGCACATAGCTGTTCTCATCACATCCTCACATGGCTGGGGGAGGGAGAGAGGTAGATGAAGATTGGGGTGGGGACTTAATTTCTCTTATGTCTCCATGGAAGGACATACATCCCATTCGGGGGGTTCTCATGGCCTAGTTTCCTCCCTAAGCCTCCCTCTCCAAATACCATCACAATGGTGAGTTAGATATCAACAAATGAACTAAATGTTGGGAGGAAAGGGACATGAGAAAACATCCATAGCAAAACAGGAAGTATCCATCACTCCAACCAGGGACTAAGTTTCTTGAGGACAGTTTTTACTTCCACCCAGTACTGCACAGCTCCAGTCTGGGACACAGTGAGATTGAATGTATCTATGGGAAATGAATTTTAATAGTTTCCCCATAAATATCCTTCTCCCCTTTTATTGACAGTTCCTTTTAGAGAACCACTTATTATTTTCAAAGTACACAAAAGTTGAGAGAAAGTTTGGCAAATCATGCATTCATCACCCAGTTTAAAAAATCTTGTCCATCCCTTTGAAAGCAAAACTCCTCTTCTGTAGACAAAGCTTTTGGTGGTGAGGGGCATAAAGACACCATTCTGTAGTGCCCAATTAATTCAAATCAAGTTTGGGAACAGTTTCCTCCCCCACAACAACATCAATAGAACTCCCAGTGACAGGATGCCTTCCTAAGGCAATTCTGAAGACAAAAATGCAATATAAGAACACACTTCCCAATAATGTGAAGATCTATGACTCCACTAAATAAAAATGTTCCCTTAATGTACTGTAAAAAAATAAAGATGTTTGGCTAGATTTATCAACCTGCTCCAGGAACAGAATTAAGTTTCCATGCTACATTTTTTCTACTTATTTAAAAACACCTGAGTTGTTATATAGCTATTCAGACAACCGCTTCATTATATAAATATAATACATGTCTACCCCAAAGATGTACAGCTTGAAAATGCTCCTCAGACCTGTTGGATAACTTGGAAATGACTTCTTAGGACACAGATGTGGGGGTCAATTCACTACATGCACAAGCTGGTCATATATCACTAAAGATTAGAATAGATTAATATGACTTGAGTTGCATTTAATGTACTAGAGGTCCTGACCATGTGCCCACAAAATGAAATTAAAGCAGGCTCTTAAAGTGTGAAGTTATGTAGCTTGGAAATTGGACAGTCAAGCGAGCTGGGGACAGAAATCTTTATTCTCAGTGCAATGGGTCACCCCAGGAGGGTCCTAGTCGGTCATATCCAGAGTCTGTACCTATTGACACATCATTCCATCATATTCTTATTTTAGAATCACGCCAAGTTCATAGCCTAGAGTTCCAACCAACAGCATGTGAGGAAGGGCTTTTCTCATGTCTTTGCTCTTTATGGAAGCTGTTCAGCAGTGCTGCCTGCAGCTTCTAACACAGGCAGTTTACAGTCCAAGAAATGATTGAGAACAATCCATGCAGATGCTGACACAGTGGCCTGGTGGCTGCCTACCTCCTCCAGGGAGATAAAGAATGGGCAAGGGGGAAGGCTGGAGGCAGCTGGGGAGAAGTGACAATATGGGAAGGATAAAAATCAGAATGGTTAGCTTCCTTACTTCTTAGAGTCAGCTATAAATTCCATTGAGTATCGAGCCCGGAGACTTGGTATAAACAAACCAAGTTGACTGTGGCTTCTCCTCCCAAAGGTCAACACAAACCTGGATTGGTGGAGTGTTAATTGGTTGTTTTTTTATTTCCTCTTCTCTCAGTGTGAGCCTCACAGAGAGTTGGAATATCACATTTCACTGGGTAAACCACTGTAAACTCATCTTAGCAGCTCCACCCGAACAATAATCCTGCTTATGAACAGCACAGTAGAGATTCCTCATGAGCCTTCATCAACAGCTCATTGATTTACTTATGTCCAAGTAATGGATGATCAGTCTCTGCTGGTCCTCTCTTCTATTCTCAGTCTCACCTGGTCGGGACTGACATCTCCACGTAATGAACTGCCTCTGTTCTCTTGTCTTCCAGTCATAGAAAACACCACTGCTTCCAATTAAAATCTACATGATTTATGGAAACTCACAAGCACATGACTTAATTCTTCCCTTTCCTGGCACGATCCTATTAAATTTCTTCCTTAAAATCTAGTGTTCCATACTCTGTAATGCCATGGGTTGTTAAGCAACAAGGAAGTTCAAAGAGAGAACAGGCTAAAAGGTGGCTGAAGAACAGTAATAGCTGCCTTCACTTACAGGGTAGTACATGTTCCAAAATGTGCACTGGACATTTTAGATAAAGAGTTTGTTCATTATTTCAGAGAATCTCTATAACTCTTCAAAGGGGGATACTGTTCTTATTATATGTATATGAGGGACTAAGACAGAGGCACATCATGTGACTTTTCTATGTTGCATAGTGGCAGAACTGAGACAAGATCGTGCCTGGCTTTAAGATGACAGACAGCCACGTTAGGGTTACTCAGTCACTGTCACTCATGATGGCTAATCTCTTTCCAGGTTGTGCTTGGGTTCCATCGTTTGCACATTTCTAGAGACCTATAGAAGTATTATGGGCCTTTGTAAAACCAGTTTTATTTTTTTCAAACACAGAAATAATTTATTCATTTACTTAAGAGATGATGGCACAGTCCAACAAAATGTGTTTACTTTATTTGGATTTCCATTTTATTTATTTTTAAAAGATTTATTTAATTATGCATACAAGAACTGGGATGTAGGCCAGAGGTGGGGGGACAGTGCAAGAGGATTCACCAGAGACAAAGTAGGAGGCAGAACAGGCAGATATACTGAAATACACTGGTAAGGGGAGCAGCGGGTGAGACAGGAGAGGTCTGCTGTGCCTTGTGGGTTAGCTCCCTGGCTGGAGACTGAACTCCTGCTTGATCGAACTTGATAGCACTGAACTTTAACCCCTGTGCTACCAGGGAGGCCCCTTCCACTTCATTAACCCAGAATAGTAATCCTGGTTAGTCATGCTAATCGGAGCAATAGCAAGAAAAAGGAAGTCTTTAATAAATGTGATTTAATATTTAAGCAAACAAAATAATGGAAAGTTTAAAATGTGGGTTTATTAGGCAAAAGACAAACAAAAACCATAAAAACACTAGGTCTTATAATAAGGAGAATGGTGTTTGAAAGAGATAGGGTGGATACATACAACCACAAAGGGCGTATTCTGGAGCCTCATTGAAACATATAGACCTTGAGGCCTGCGGGCGAGGTCGGGGGCAGAGAGGAAAAAAATAAACCATATAGACCTAAATGGAATGATTTGACCTACATGCTGCCTTATCTTGTATCTCCCTAGTGACTGCAGATAAATACCACAGTAGATGGTTAGGTGAAGGCATTGCCTAAACAATAGCTTTAACCTGGACCCAAATAAAGAGTGGAAATTGAGTTGGAAAAATGGGATGAATATGTTTTTACCATGCAGAGGAACATAAACTTAAAAACTGCCTTTATTCCTCAAACTGAGGTAACAGGTTGTGTGTTGAGTCAAGAACTGAGTCAGATGCCAGGTATAGAAATGAAAAGGTCAAGGTCTAGCACTCAAGCAGCTCAAGCCTAGTAAAAAAAAAAAAGGCAGAAGCATCAATAAAATAGTTTACTATGGAGTTATTAAGGGCTACAAGGAAACGCACACCCAGTGAGGCAATGGTATTAAAGAGGGAATAAGGAAGGCTCTCCTCATCTACTCATCAGAGTAAAACCTTTGAGCTGCAGCTTGAAGGGTGAATGACTGACTGGGAGTTTACTAGGTGGGGCAGGAGAGAGAAAAGGGTATCCAGTCAGTGTCTTGGGACAGCACATGGACATGGCTGCACAGCGAATTCAACTCAATTTGTAGAGCATATGCAAATGAAACTTGCTTTCCCATTGAGTCAGTGAAGGCCATGGAGGATATGTCTTGCAATTCAATGAACTTAGCTTCTTGAAGTCAGAAGAACCTTGCCTTTGTGTCTTTGCATCCTCAGGAGAGTAACTGCTCGGTTATTGTTTTAACTCTTGGTTGAACCTGTATGTCCAGAACATGGGCGCAGTGGCCGGCCTTAGGCTTTTTTGAAGTGTATAGATAATTCAAACCTCAGAGGATAGTGTTATCCCAGAACTGTTTATGTATGTCAGAAATAGATGTGGCAAATAATGTCCATATGGGCATCAGTTGTGCCCCAAGTAAGCAAAAACATATGTCGAGGCCACAAATTGCAGGTTACAAAGAGCAGCACACATGAGTGAGATAAATGCCTTGTTAATCCTCAGCAAGGCAATAGTATCAAAGAGAGAATAAGGAAAACTGTTATCTACTCATCAGAGTAAAACCTTTGAGATTCTCCTTGAGGGTGAATGACTGATTCAAAAACAAGAGAGAAAAAGACCCAGAGTGAGCATAGGTAGAGCTCCAGTAGAACAACAGGCAATGGGTCTTGTTTTGCAGCCGTTTTATATAAACTGATTGTAACTACTGATACTCCACTGCCTGTGTCCCATACAATTTGGCTTCTTCAAGCTCATCTTCCCATCGTGGCTTCTCTCTAAGTGTTCAGCAAAACCCAAACCACAGGAGCACTTGAGGGGCTTCTCTCTAATATACATTCTTCCTGAAGTCAGGCAAAGCAAAGAAAGCAGATAGGCTTGTTATTTGAGTAGTTTCACATAGACTCTGTCATAAAATCCCAGGCATAATTTTTCTAAATATGGACACATCTTTGGGGGCATTAAACAAATTGAAATGATTAGTAGCTTGGGGGAAAATTCCCTTTCCCTAGTGTGGGCTGGAGCATCACTCTGAAATGAAGCCAGAGAGCATCCTTAGGTTTTGCTTCATTAAAATGACTAATGTGGATGTGAAGATGCAAAGGTTAATTGCACCACTGCAGAGAGCCACGCATAGATAGCCATGTAATCAAAGGTTTTAACCACCAACAAAATGCCACTTTGATGTTTGAGGAGTCCTAAGTTTCAAATCCCATGTCTTCCTAGACATTTTTGGAGCCCATCTTCTACCAAATTGAAGACTAGTGCTTGAATATTAACAGATTTAATAATCCCCTTAATCATCTGAAAACCATTGCAAGTTGGGATTTTTGCTCAGTGTTCGCCTTCTCTGCTGTTCACCAACTGATATCCCGGTGGTTCTTAAGTCTCACCTCCTTATGGAAGCCATGATACATCCTTTGAGTTGTTTTAGTTCTCAGAAGTTGGTTTTGAGTAAGAACTGTCAGCCCTCATTAGTCCATCACGTCTGAGCAACCTACAGTCCTTCAAACAAGACCACAGGCCTCCCTAGCTGAAGGCACGTCTCCATCTTATGTATCACCGATCATCCCCATCCCAGAGCATAGCATGGGACAGGCCCTCAATGGAGCCCCTGGTGATCCTACCCCATATACAGTGGGCATCCAAGTGGAAAGGTTTAAGAAGCATTTAGTGAATACTTACTGCATGCTAGGTCTTAGGTGGTATGACGCTACATACGTTATCAATTTTGATTTATCGAGCAACCGTGAAAGACAGGACTCATATATTAGATATGGTAAAGCCATTCGGGAGTGTTAGTTAGTGGAAGAACTAGTCAGCCTGATACCTCTCTCTTCAGTCCCCTGCCCTCCTTTACCCTGACCAGAGGCGATTCGGTCTCCTGGTGGTGGCTCATGTAGCCATAGAGAGTGAGCTGAAGAACTAATGTGTTAAATAAGTCTGTGCTCATTGCCTGACACTTACTCTCCTACTCCCGTGGCGCGTGAGCAGTATTGATATGAGACCCAGGAAGCGAAACCAGAGCGATAAATTATATGGCTTATTATAGAAGGTACAGTCAATAATTATTATGGGGCCCATTTTAAGCGAGATACTTGCTCTCACAATCACTTTACCCAGGGCCACTTCTTCCAATTAAAGACAATCAATGAGGGGAAAGATCCAGAGGAGAGGAGAGGTGGCCGCTGAAGGATTGGGCCTTTTGTATGTTCAGCTACCAAATCCTGGGCTTTTAATTGGCTTTTGTTGCCAGGACATTCTGAAGCGATAATTTTGTATGACCCCGAGAGGTCTGGCCATCACTGCTTTTATAAATGTTGATTTGAATATTCAAACATTCGCTTGTATGTGATTGAGGGAGATGGCCTTGGCCTGTGATACAGAGCACATACGCTGCCAGGCCTCCCTGCCTTTGCCCACACTATGCCTTCCGCCCGTGATCCTCTCCCTTCAGCCTGCTTGCCCAGGGGAGACATCCTTTCTTTACAATGTTGCTCAAATATCACCTCCAGGAGGACCTCCCTGGACCCTCCCTTGCCCCTGATGAACGCAGCCATGCCTCCTCTACCCCTAAGATCCCACCTTGGGCACGCTCTGTCCCGCTGCACTGTAATATCTGTTGCAGCCTGCACGCCCATTCGGGATGGCTCCTACTTGAGCAGGCAGGACTGCATGGAGGTCAAGACACTGACTGTTGATCCAGTCTCAGCTTCGTCATCGAGTAGAGAGGGGCGAGTAGAGAGCTACCACATCCTGGCAAGATGTTCTGTATATGCTCATTTTGTATCGCTGGCTATTCAGCACCCAGACACCCTGCTCAGTGGCAAGTCTGAGCACGAGCTGATGGGACTTGACACGTACAGTCCACCACCCCTGGAGGCTGCCCTCTGTCCATTTGCATGTCTTCTGATCTGGGCTAACACCATCCACTGCGTTTAGGGTGCCTTCCCCAGTCTCTGTGTGGAGTTCTGACCCTTACTGCCAAGGCTGACCTGAGCTGCAGCTCCTGCAAAGGGTCTCCTGACCCATGCAGCCCCAGTGATTTGAGAAGCCCAGTCCCCACAGCATTTATCTGGGATCGCCACTTGTCACAGCGAACCCTTCTCACCAATTTGCCTCTCAAGTGTCTCTATACTCTCAGACTCATGGTGAGAAGCTGAAAGGTGGGGACTGTGCTGGCTTCTCCACTGTATTTTCAGATCTTGGATAGGGGCTGTCCCACAAGATCTCAGGGACTCAGTTATCTGAAATTCCAGGTCATTTTCCCCTCAAGCTTTGTGTTGGGCCCTCCACCGTGCAAGCCACTGAAGTACAGCTGTAGACAGGATAGCCCAGACCACTCAATGACTGTGGACTCTACCTGAAATTACAGTCCAGTAAACAATAAACGCATCAACGAAGGCGATGGTTCAAGACGGTGTTAAGTCCTACAGAGGAAACACAACGGGGCAAGGTGCTAGAGAATGGCTGGGGGTGGCAGCCGACGTGCAGCCTGCCTTTCCATTACTCAGCAGCCAGACACATTTCCTAAGGACAGCTCTGTTGAACAGATGCTCAACTAAGGAAGAACAAGGGGATCTATTGTCAAAACGGTTGGAAAATACTTCCTATGTGCTTATCCCCGGTTGGAACCACACAATTTATATTTAGTATATTAAAGGCATCAATACTTACTGTGGTCAGGTCATTTTTATTTTGCTTAAGCCAGCATTTCCCAAATATTTTGGATCATAGACCCTTTTATTTATCTTTTAATATTTAGCACTCATTAACACTCCATGAAACCTATGTCTAGGGGGAAAGATTTTGGGGTATATTGATCATATCAAATGATACTCTTATCCAAATCTCATCTACATAGCCACACAGAGAAGCTGGCCCTCAGGTCATTCCCGATCCATAACATGTAGGCACAGCTGAAAGAACCTCACTGAATAGCAAATAAAGGGCTTATTCTCTTAATTCTATTCAACCCCTGCCCCCAAATCATTAAATACCAGGATGTTGCAGTAAATGTTTAGGTGCTGGACATGGAAGAGAGCAAACAGTCCCTCCGGTGGTGGGGCCATCAGCATGTCCTGTTGGGTGGCTGTGGTGGCTTCCTCCCTGGCCACCCCACAGTGGACTCTGCTGAGCAGCTGGCTTAGCCTTCACACGTTCAGGCAGGTGCCTGTGCTGCTTTGTCCAGATTCCTCCATAGCACATCACCTCACACAGCAAAAGCTTGTCACTTAACAGTGGTCACGGTGACCGAGCTGAACTGCAGTCACGAGCCATACTTTTTAAATTACAGTGATTTAAAATGAAGACCTGATAGTGAAAACCCTCAGTTGCACTGACCACGTGTCCAGTGTCCTTCAGCATGTGTGGCTAGTGGCTGCCCTAGGGGGCAGCACTGAATTAGGACATTCCCATCCTGTGGAAAATTCTCCTGGGCATGGAAGCCCTATAAAATGTGATCTGGGCTGCCCTTATCTCATCTTCTACTCTCTGCTTTTGCCCTTAACCCCTCCTTTCTAGCCTTAGTGCCTGCCCTGAGTGGTGTGTGGTTCTCTTGAAGACTCCTGGCACAGTCCTACCTGCCTCTGTGTTCCACTCTTCCCACACAGCAACCTGACTCACGCCCTTGTCTCTTGCAAGTCTTTTTCAAATGTCACCTCTCATGATGCCCGCCTGACCACTGCAGTTAAAACTGTGATGCCCACTTCTTATCTTACCCTGCCCTATTCCTCAACTTACTTTATTTTCCCCTTAGTCTCCTTACCCTCTGAGCTACACACTCTTCATACGTTTATTTACTTACTCTTCATATATACCAGGAGTGGAGAGGTTTTTGTCCGTTTTGTTCACTGCTATGCTCCTTGCCTGGAACAGTGCCTGTCACATAGATGCTCTGAAGGCAGTTTTGGATGCTATGAAGGAGCTTTGTGGAGAAAGAGCCAACAGCAGCCCAGTAACAACATAAGCAGATTTAAATGCAGTGCTAAGTGTCACGGAGAAACAAAAAATGAAGTACATTATATAGCCAGTGTTTTATCCCCGTTTTTAATAGCTGGGGGAGGCTAAGGCTTAGGTAAGTTAACTGTACCACCCATGGTCACAGTCACAGTTGGGCAGCCAGGACTTGAACATCCATCCTGAATTGTGCTGGTTGATGGTTTAACACTGGGTTCTCCAAAGAAAAGCTAAACCACTGTTCTGCAGTGTTCACTTATTCCGTGGCACAAATACTCCCACTATGGATGATTTCAGGCTACCTACAAGGCTGGAGAGCTGGAAAGAGATGTGTCCATTCTGTTACCCTGAGCTGGTGCAAATTCCCAGGTAGCCCTGCACCTGACCTTCAAGGCCAGGCCATCCTGCTCCAGGTGGCTGCTCCTGAAAGGAGCAAGCAGGTTCCTGTAGAGACTCCCCATCTTGCAGATACCAAGTGGTCAGTACAGTCTGAAATTGTGGGGTCGTGCTGATTCCTCCACCCCCACTCCCCAAACCAGGTAGGTTTACATTCAACTGATGGAATCACAGCATTTTCCTCCTAAGAGGATCAAATGTATTTACCTTGACAGAAGGAGCTTTTGAAATGACCGCCTAGATGAAACAGGAAACCCTATCAGACCCTGGGGGCCTGGGTGGACTACTTTTTAATTGATGATTCCATGTTTCTATAATAAGTGGCCTCCTTAATAATAGCCTGCCACGTCATATGTGATGATTGCTAATTTAGGTTTTCAGACTTCATGGATGTAATGAGCTCTAATAAGCCCGAGACTTGTCACAGACACAAGAAAGCCTGTTTCCCCCCTCAAAGCCACGATTTCCCTCAATCCCTGGACACAATTGGGCATACTCTTAAAATTATTAATAACTGTTACTGGGATGTTCACCCTTTTCCAAATAAAACATAAAGTCCTGGTTTCATTAAGCCAAGCTATTAAATTAAGAAAGTGTTTTTAATTATCTGAGCATTTCAGGGAGCTCATAAAACATTTAAGGACCTCACAGGGGTGGTGCTGAAGCCCTTTCAGAGTGAATTAGAGTTTTGACTTCTGGAGCTGGATGGGATGAGCATGGAGACATATCTGTAGACCCCACTGGTGCAGCGCATCAACCAGACAGAAAAGAAGAAGCTGTAAATCTTATTCTTTGGAGGGGTTAGGGCGTATCTGTGTCCAAGCTGCCAGGCAAACCAGATGGCTGTCTCATAAAAAAATATTATATATATATATATCAGGTATTTCCTAGCACCTCCCTTGGTCCTAACACTTTTCAGGGTTTCAAATGATGATCCTAGGTGGTGAGTCTCTCATGTGCTCCTTGCTCTTGTTTATGTCCTCTCATCCTAGCCTCATAAAATCACCTCCATTTGATAGGTGAGGAAACTGAGTAAAATTACCCGTGGAAGAGCAACTAGGGAACCAGAGCAAAAGTCTGTCTGACCCAAGGTCCATGCACTTAGATGATGAATGAGCTGTAGCTCATGCTCTAATGCCACAACATTATGGCGATAATGATGCCATTTATATTATGCAATTGTAAATACCTTTCACCAATGTGCAATTCTATGCACGCCACATAGTTTATCAAATCTAATCCTCCTAAAGATCTTATGAAATTATAATCCCCTATATTAAAAATGATGAAAGTCACTCCTGGAGAAAAGTCAAGTTACTTCTTAATGATCTACAGCCAGTGCAAGAGGTGGGATGTGAGCTATGATTTCTGAATGACAAGCCCAGGCTCTCCTTGCAAACCTCTGGTCTGAGCCCATCTCCTCAGCTACGTGCTTGGGTATTGAGCAACTGAGTGTGAGGTTGTACCTGAGCATGTACAATATGGAAAAGGCATTTATTTTTCTTTCAAATAACCCATACCTACGAGCCCTTTCTGGTCTCTTCATTTTTGCTTCAGTGTTCTGTGGTTACTTAAGCCTGAAAATATGCTTTTGCATTCTTTAGATGAAAAAATCATTTTTAAATGATGAAAATGAACTAATGGCATCCTTTTTTCTTCAAAATTATAGTTTCCAGTTATTACATACATGTTATAGAGACATTGATGCTCTAGGCCATTGGGTATTGAGTTGAAGTGTCCTAACCTCATAGTCTCTGGCCATGGGCAACTTCATTTATATATCCTGGTGTGCTGCTCAGATATTGCCATGTGCAGGTATCACATTGGTTAATAATTAAGTCTTTATAGACTTAAAAATCTCTAGTAGAATTTTTTTTTTAACTACCAGAGAGATAAGAAAAGTAGTCTGTTGGTAAGGTTGTAGAAAATAGGCTCTTGCAGGAGAGGATGTCACTTAAAACCACCATAGAGGGCAATTTAGCAATATTTAACCAAATTTTAAGTGCTTAACTTTTTAGACCTCGCTGTTCTAGGATTACATCCGTATCTATACTTGTGCCTAGTTCTCTGTGTACATGATTACTTGCTGCCATACTGTTTAAAATAGCAGCAATAGCAACAACAACAAAGAAACTGCATGATTTTGTGAATGTAAATTTTGAATGTCCATACAATGGAATATTACACAACCATGAAAAATTGGCATTAGTTTGTACACTGAAATGGGACCATCTCTAATATACTTTGTTTAATAAACAGAGGAGTCAGGGCACAGATATATGTATATATTGTACTACCCATTGTGTAAAATTAGGGAGAAGATAGTTTGTAGATATGGCTCAACATGCTTTAAAACTCTCAATGTATATGGAGGTAGGGGTAAAGTATGGAGAAAGGATCTTGTTGGATGGAGGCCAGAGTGGGATGAAGAATAGATGCTATATACATTTTTAGGCTTTTGATTTACAAATCAAATGTATCACCTATGCAAAAATTACCTGAAAATAAACTGTAGCAGGACAGTGGAATGGCAGAGAACAGGAAAATGTATAATCATGTGTTGCTTAAAGATAGGGATACCTTCTGAGATATGTAACTGTAGGCAACTTTGCAATTGTGCAGATGTCATAAAGTGTTATTACACAAGCTTTGATGTGTGCCACCTTGCTCCACAACTGAGGTATGTGGTATCCTCTGTTTGACCACTGTCAGAGATGCAGTGGTGGTTGATGGAAATATCATTAAGTAGCATGTGATTGTATTCCAGATGGACACAGTAACATAAAGGGAGCCTGGTGTTCTTAGGGAACTGAGAGAAATTCAGTGACCAAATCAAATAGGACAGGGGGCCTAGGACTTCTTGAAGGATTCTGCATCATTCTCCTCAGAGAACAAGGGACGCTGAGCGGGCAGTGGTGCCTTGTTCAGCTTAGCATCCAAGAAGGATCGCTTTGGTGACAAGCAAGCTGGTTGGGCAGGAAGGCTGCCTTTGTCTAGCTGTGAGCCCAGCCAGGAGGCAGTTGCATTGAGAAGGAGTATGGCCCTAAGTGAGATGTTATTAGTTGGTGATCTGATGGACTCTGGCAGGGGTGGGATTTGGAGACAGGAGGCAGGTGGTGAGGATTTTTCCCCAGGCTGGTTTATGCAATAGTCAGGTGGGACCGCTTCCTGGAGAGGGCAGGAAACAGTTGTGTTGAGGGAAAACTGGGTGCAGTTTTAGGCACGCTGAGTCAAAGTCCCTTGGATGTATTACAGAGATGGTCAGAATGTGGTTGGAGGTGGAATCTGGAATGCAGAGAAGTCTGACCACAGTGGGGAGACGTATATGCAGGTAGACATCAAGGGTGGGTACTGGGATGGAATTTCCTGGGATAAACTAGTAATTATGCTCTCCTCCCAGGGCTGTGGACAGAGCCCAGTCATTTATAGACAAGCTCTGTCCCCCTAATAGGTGTTTTTTTTTATCACTTCCAGAGAAACAGTCAGCAGCAATTGTGCAAGTTACCTGCTCTCTTCTCATCTCCTTCCCGCTCACCCACTCCAGGTGGGGTGGCCCTTCCTGGCCCCTTGAGTCTTTCTCAAGGCCAACCACATAGTCCCTAACCGTCAGCAGTTCCTGCAGGTGGGAGCTGAGCTGTGATACTTTCCTCTTATCGTGTATCTCACAGCCCAGCAAGCAGCAATGGTCTCTGGGAATAACTGATATTACAGAAAACACAGGGCTGGGGGCCAGCTCCACATTCTCCAAACATTTAGTGGTTCATCATTTTCAGTTTCATCAAAGCTATGCTTGGAAACTCCCCAATGGTCCACTGCTAACAAATAGCAGGGAACCCACTGTAGCATTTCTGCTCCAGACATCCGGTTGGTGATTGAGACCTTTGGCTGGATGACAGTAGCTGGGTGGCCCCTTGGTTTCCTTGTGCCTTCACAGGGGCCTCAGGTTTAGCAAGCTTGCTGCACTCTCCCTCTTGCAGGGGACCTGCAATAGGTTGTTATTTGGCTTGAACATACAGAGGTTGCTGCGAGCTACCTTTGAAGACGTGTTAGTTCAAGTGGACAGGACAGGACACACCTGTTTGTGACAGGGAACAAGACTCACAGGCCAGGCCAGCACGGGTGGTGGAAGCAAGTGGCTGTCTGTTTGGGGAGTTGCAAGGCCACTAGGGAGTGTGTGTGACAGAGGGGGCCAGGGATAGCTAGGTAGGGACCTTGGGAAAATGGGGCCAAGTAGGAAACTAAGGGAGAATAAAAGACAATTATCACAAGAAGAACATGTGTGAGGGAGGCAGTTAGAGACAAAGATAGAGATAGATGCAGAGAAAGAAGCAGAGAAATGAAGAAATCAGAGACCTGAGCATATATAGACAATAAGAAATAGACTTGAGGCTACTGGGCTGGGTTCAAAGACCCTGAAAGAGATAGTTGGTTTTCACGGTTTGTTTAATTATTGACCAAAGTGAGTCTCCTTGAAAGCTGAGCCTCACCTAACAGGCTGTTATTTGTAGCAGCAGCAGCAGCAGCAGCAACATAGTGATCGTCCAGGTAGATTTAGAACTTGCTTCTGTAGCGACCATTACAGATTCCTTGCAGTAACTATCCAAGGCTGACTTTATAATTTCTGCTGAGAATTTAATATCTGAGAAAACTGATGCCCTGAGAAGTTAAATCACTTTTTGAAAGTCACACAGCTGGTCAGGAGCTCTGCTCCTGAATTTATTAGCTGTCCATCCCTGGCCGTTTCCATTGCACCCCTCAGTCTTTCCCACTCATTCCATGAGATGAAAGGATTTACTCGAAGGCAGTCCAGACAGAAGAGGAAAGTAAAATATTAGTAGTACCATGACTTTTAAAACAAATTTTCAATTTGCAAACATTTCCGTCTTTATTCTACATACGGAGAATGTGAGGGCTTGAGAATCTGGGGCCAGAGGAAGACATGCGGCAGAAAGAAGGCAGAGGGCTGTGGCACTAGCTTTTGCAGGGTGCACACTGTTCCCCATCCATAGTGGTGGGGTGTATCATGGACTCTGCCCAACACATGACAGAGGTGGGGTCAGGATGCATACGCAACCTGAACGGGACAAGTGGATTTCCACTCAAAGAATTTTTATAACTTGAAACAAGAGACTCAGGCCTGAGCTTTGGGAGCTGAGCTAAGTCCATTATCCCTCTGGGGGTGCTGGCCTAAAGCTTTTCCTGAAGCATCCACCATCCTCAAGGTCTGCCTCTGAGACGCCCAAGGCTCCGTCACTATATAATCAATCCAGAACTCTTCAAGAGAAAGCTGTTCCTCTCCCATTCCTGTTCTTTGGGAAGGGCTGACCTTACCTTGGTTTCATGACCAGGCCTGGCCAATGACAGCACACCTGCTCTCTGACCATAACTGGTTCATCAGTGGTTGGACCAAGGCAGGCTGATCAGAGGTCTCCCTTGACCTCATGGGTCAGAACTATTATGAAAAAAACACCACTCTCAAGGACTCCGGGTTATGTGCCTGAGTTGAGCTTCTGCTTCTTAAGAGCATCTTCCCCAGATGTGTGAAGGAGGCATGTGCTAATGGCAAAAATGGAAAGAACAGGCAACATCAGAGGCCTGGTGCCCAATGTGTCTCAACATCCCTTCTCAGTCAGCTGGGCCAACTAGAGGCATCTTGATAAATGTATCTTTAATTAATTCCCCGTTTTAATTGTTTAAACTAGCTCAGGCTTTATATTCACATAGGCTTTAACTGTTGACAGTTACCTTCCACTGACAATAAGAAATTAGACTGACCCTAAGTGTTTCTGCTATTAGTACCCTTTGGGGACATTTCTTGATTGGAAACAGCTTCTAAGTGACTTTCCAGGAATCACTGAAATGTGAGTGTGTGTGTAGGGAGGGTCTGTTTCTATATGATTTTTTTTTCATTGCCTGAACCATCTTTAATGCCCACTCAGCATAAGCAAAGGGTCCAAAGGCAAAGGTTTATGTGTGAAAGGAATTAGATGGGCTTTGAATGGAAGCTTCTTCCACATTTGACTTAGAGCAGTTGACTGTTGTTTCATAACAAAACTCAAAGCCCCATGATTCAAGGTGATGAGTTTTTATTTAGCTCTGAATATCCACTGGCTTGCTATGCGCTCAGTAGAGCGTACCCTCTTCTTTGAGGTCAGGCATATCCACACAAGCTGTAATTGTTGGGTTGGTTAGGACACCGCTGACATCAAAGGACTTTTTCTATATCTCCTGGACTCTGCTTCCTACCTCCAACTTCTAGCCAGAAAATATAGGTTTGTTCTCATACTGAAGATGCAGGGACAAGAGAGAGGAAATGGAATGGCTCTTTAAGTGTCTGCCTATAGTGGAATTGCTTCTGTCCCACCTGCTGATGTAAATGATATGACCAAGGCCAGAGTTCAATGTAGGAAGGCAGCACTGACAGGTATAGACACACGAGCGTCTGCTGTCTGTAGTGACCATTTAGAAAGTCTGAGACCTGGGCAGCTCTAGTCACTGGGTTGGCAAATGCTAACTGCTGAAGTCAGACACTGACAGTCCAGATCTTCACAGGGGGTGGAAGACAGCTAGGGCATGGGGAGGAGACCTTTCAGCCACACCCCTGAAGGAATTTAGAGCTGTATGTGCACGATGTCCTTCTCTCAAAAGTCACAGGGGAAACTGTAAAGTCTTGTACATGTGCCCCTCATTCTCCTCTTAAGTGCAGGACACTTTTGTTGTCATTTCATGAAAGAGGGTCCTCAAGGAACTTTCAGTCTAGAAGGGGAGGCAGATGCAGAAACAGAACATTTCAAGATCAAAAAAGAAGGGCTGAGGCAGGCAGAAGCACAGCATGCTCCAGAAGTCTAGAGGTGGGCACTTAGCCCAAGCAGGCAAACCATTTAGAGAAATCTATTTTAAATTGATTGTTTTATTTGCTGGATTTTATATTGACATGTTTTGCTTTGTTCTCAATGTGTTCTGGGACTGCAGCCTATTCATTTATTATTAAGAGAACGGTAATTATTTCCAGGAGCTCCTGAGAATACCCTTTGCTTCCCCTTTGCCTGGTCTCTGCTGATTCTGGTGTAACCTTGCTATCTCTGAGGTAGTCTGTGGCAGGAAGTGACAGCCTCCAAGTGCCCGGTGGAATACCCCAAAGACCCCATTCTGGAAGAAAGGCCTGAGGACCCCTGCTTCTCACACCGTAATGAGCATGTGGGTCCCCTCAGATCTTGCCAACATACAGACTGATGCTTGAGATTCTGTATTTCTGACAGATTTTCAAGGCAGTGCTCATGCCTGATCTGTGGACCACACTTTGAGTGGAAAGATTTGTGGAAGATGAGTAGCCCTGTTCCACCGGCAACAGTTGTAACAAGGCTCAACAGAGGCCTCCCTCATCTGTCTGTCTGGCTTATTGAACACCTGTTTCTGACCTGCAATTATATCTTCAGTATCAGGTAAATGGAAAGCTTCAATAAACATTTGTCAAAAGAAGGTTTCCTGTTCTCCCCCCAGATATGCAGATTAGAGGTTTACCTAGTGTTCTTTCAGTTTGATGCTGTGACTGGAGCCTAGATGTCTATCCCGTGGGCTGTAGTCTTGACTCCCCCCCCCCCCCCCCCCCCGCAATTCAAGAATCTCCAGGATTGGACTGTTTGGGCAGACTTCATCCTAATTCTTGAACACCTGTCTGACTTGAGGCGGTCCTTCCTTTGACTTCTTTTTTTAAATTAATTTTTTATTAACATTTTTATTTACATATATTTGACATCAATTGTAATCCCCATGGATTCCCCATCACCATATCACCAGTGCACCATCACCTCAGTCCCTCGTGCTCCCGTCTGCCCTCAAACCTCCCCGTACCCCCTCCCCACCAAGTGTCCCCAATTTGTCCTTGTCTTTTCATTTTTGTTTTTTGTTGTGTCTTTATTGTTATTATTATTGTTCGTATTCATTTCCTTGGTCCTTATTTGGTTCCCTTATATTCCTCCTAAGGGAGGAACCATCTGGTATTTTTCTTTTGCCTTCTGACTTACTTCGCCGAGCATCATCCCTTCCAGTTCCATCCATGTTCCTTTGACTTCTGTGTCATGTTCCATTTCATACTCGTGGACCCCTGGGCCAAAATGGCTGGGTATTATTTCTAGAGAAATATTACATTAGAGTTCCTCACATGCTCTTGGACTCAATGATTGACTTCATTTGTGGACATCTTCCAATTACAGATCTTCTAAGTTGGTTAATTTTCCCCAAGTCTTTTAGCTCCTTCCTGCTTCCTTACTTGGAAATCCCAGCAAAGCTGCATGGTTGGAGCTGGAGCAATGCAGCTATGACACAAAGGATGAACACTGAAATCCACAGTCCTTACCAGGATCTTAGCTTGAGTTCCCACCCAGAAACTTGGCACCGTCTCCTTAGAATATATTCTTATAAAGCCAAAAGAATTAGCCATTATGCAAACTACCTAATTCTCAGTTTCCTCAACTGCAAAATGGGAATAACTGCATCCTCCTTGTGGGGATTTTAATTAAGATTACATTGTGATATAATTGACATAAACTGTTTAGCTTAAGATATGACACATTGCAAAGTGCTCCATAAAGGGTAGCTCCTTTCACTTTTATTTCTAAAGGTGAATACTAGGGTTGGGATCCTCCAGGGAAGGGCTTCAGTGAACCAGAGGTCAGATCTCTGAGTTCATCCTGGAAGAGAGAAGGCTGGTTTGAGTGGGGACGAGGTATAAGCAACTAAGATAGTGAAAACACAGAGAGAGCTGTGATGTGAGTGAGCAGGCCATGGCTCTACTCAACCGAGTGGCTCACGCCTAGTACACCACTAGGTTCCTTCCTCTGCTCTGCTGCTGTCCCAGCATCCCCAGCTGTGGGGGGTGACTGTTACTGATGGGTACCACTCCCCACTTGGTTGAAACCCTGATCTTGATATTTTCTAAGTAGTCTATTACCTTGAATTTTAGAACTGTCTTCTAAGTGTTTTTTTTTTAATTATTATAGAACATGGTATATTCTATAATTTTCCAATTAGTCAACAGATATTTAGGATGCATCTCCTAGTAAGTGTCTCCAAACACTATCTAGGGTAGGACATATCTAAGGATACAACATTGAACCCTCCAGATGAAACTCCTCTCCTTATGGAGCTTAAAGCAATTTTGCAAAAGTGATGTAGGGTTATCAATTAGGAATCAAGATGGTGACGAGAATGCATTGAGATTCCAGGGGAGGTTCTAGTAGGAATGCATGCACAGTAAAATAATTTATTTGTTGACTGACTAAATCAATGAATACACAGTTGGAAGGGATAAAATGGGAAAGAATAGAGATGGGTGGATTAACCAAGTGCCACTCCAATGTTCTTCCAGGGAGTCAGTCACTCAGTTGGGAATGGCCAAGAACTCGTACTCCATATATCACAAGTTCCACTGATCATTTAGATACCTTTGTAAAAATACTGAGGATACAATGATTTGTCGACTTCAATGTGCAATTGCTTTTCAAAAAAAGATTTATTTATGCACATAAGAGCTGGGTGCAGGCCAGAGGTACAGGGGGTAAGAGGACTCACTAGAGACAGCGTGGGGAGCAGAACAGGCGGATCCACTGAAATACACTGCTGAGGGGAGCAGTGGGAGAGACAGGAGAGGTCTGCTGTGCCATGTGTGGGTCATCTCCCTGGCTGGGGATTAACTCGTGCTACAGTGCCTGCAGATAGCTTCACAGTGCTGCGATTTTACCCCTTGCACCACCAGGAAGCCTCCTTGCAATTGCTGTTTTTTAAACATGATTCACATCCGTTATCTCACATCCGTTATCCATTATCTTTTTTTTTTTACATCATTGTTAATTTTTGATCAATATTTGATTTCTTCCCTCAGGTGTAGTCCCACCACCAAAGTGCCCATGATCCATCTCTCCAGACCATTATGCTCTTCTCTCCCATGCTTTGACCCCTCTTCTCTTTTCCCACTGCTACCATGTGCCTCAGATAGTCAGCTTGTAAGGTTTTAATTCCTAAAGCTTGAAACCCATTTTTCAACTAAGCTGATAAGTGAGCAACCAAAAGCATTTCAGTTTAGCTTCAACTGATATAATTTTGCACAGGACATCTGGGACTGAATTTAATTACATTAAGTCAGGGTTTCTCAACCTTGGCGCTGTTGACATTTGGAGCCAGATGGTTCCATGTTGTGAGAGGCTGTCCTGTATCGAAGAATGTTCAGCAGCATCATTGGCTTCTACCTCTGACATGCCAGTAGTATACCCCCCCACCCCCCATTCCTGCCATTGTGACAACCAGAACTGTCTTCAGGGATTGCCACATGTCCCCTAGGAGAAAAATGGACTCACAGTTAAAAAAAAAAATACTGTGGTAGATGTATCTGTACTTTTTTCTTAAAATATTTATTTTTGTGTAGAAGAACTGGGGTGCAGGCCAGAATTGCAGGAGTTGAGAAGACTCACCAGAGACAGAGTGGGGAGCAGAACAGGCAGATCCACTGAAATACACTGCTGAGGGCAGCAGTGGGCGAGGCAGGAGAGGTCTGCTGCGCCATGTAGATCCCCTTCCTGGCTGGGGATCAAACTCAGGCTGTCGAGGTGGTAGCGCTGAGACTCAACACCTAGGCCACCAGGGAGGCCGTATATCTGTACTTTGAAAAAAATCTCTTCTATCCCCTTTAACCCTTTTACACTGTGCCCTCCTTCTTAATCTCAAAAACCTAATTCATTTATTAATATCTACCAGTTTTTATAACTATTTGACTTTGTGAAGTCATCTGCCCAATATTTGTCTCTATCATTTCTGTCTTGCTTCACTCTCCATAACCCCCTTGAACTCCTTCCATTTTGCTGCGAATGGCAGCATTTCATTCATTATTCCTTCTGGCTGAATAGTACTCCATGGTGTGGAGAGACCACATCATCTCAGTATCTCAGTGCAGTCTTCTGCTGATGAACTATGAGATCTGTACTTTTTAATAATATAAGGTTTTTTGAGTTAGATCTGATTGGATATTAAGTATTGACTTTGATGCTGGGGGGAGGAAAAATGATTTTCCCTTTACCCTTCTAGGTTCGTGGCTTAGCATCCCTGAAATAAAATACAGATAAACACCAGGCCTCCTTGGGGGTGCGAGGGGTTGAGCACAGAACCGTGGAGCTTCCGCAGCTACTGCAGTGTGAGTTCCATCCCCAGCCAGGGAGGGGACCCACATGGCATAGCAGACCTCTCCTGCCTCGCCCACTGCTCCCTTCAGCAGTGTGTTTCAGTCAAGCTGCCTGTCCTGCTCCCCACTCTGTCTCTGGTGATCCTGCCACTCTGGCCTGTACCCCAGCTTTTGTATGCTTAAATAAATAATTTTTTTTAAAGACAGATAAACAGGAGAAAGAAACCTCAGAGTTTAATAGTAATACCTCTGTGTACATGGTAGATGCCCAGGAAAAGTGAGTAACTTTCCCGAATAACCCAAGCCACAATCTTAAATACCATTTTCAGCTATAGACAAAAGGAAGTTTTTGTTTGTTTGTTTTTGGGGAGGGGGGAAGCCAGTCACAGGAGGTTATTAGGAAAAGCATAGTCAATGAGAGTATGATTGTTTTATGCAGATTTAAGTCTAGGCCTTCTCCGCAAAAGGAGTTTATAGTGATTTGGTCATCTTATATTTCTTGGTGCAGAGAGGGAGACAAAGTAGAGAGCATAGATTTGTAGTGAGACAGATCTAGACTTGACTCCTGGATCCATTGTATGTGATACCTTGGTCTCAATTGTATAATTTCTCTGCCTCAGTTTCCTTACCCAATAAACAAAAGATAAAAATAGTACTGATCTCGCAGATTCATTTCATTATGATGATTACATGAGGCCATGCATGTGAAACACTTGGCCACACACCTGTGGCCACCTCACGTTTCCTCAAGAACTAGTAGTTATTGCTACTATTATAACCGTTGTTATTTCACCCTTGGGTGCATCCCTAGGGGTAACTTCAAAGCAGATAGTGGCCTTTTTCCAGGGTTTCTTATCTTGCCAGAGTAGCTCAGTCAACAACTTCCCTAATGAGCTCAAGACTCCATCAGCTGGACCCTTTGTTTTCCTAGTAACTCTGTCAACATGGTTTCAGTCCCTGCATCAACATTACACCAATTGCATATTCACTAGCCTGCAAGGGACTCAAGACTATCAATTGCTACAATGGAGTAAATGATATTCATTGTTAAAACAGGGTAAATGCCTATTTCCTTCACACAATGGAAAGAACTGTTGTAGGCTATTAAGTAAATAACTATAAATAACACACCATAAAATGCTCTACATATGCCTTATCGCACTGAACTGCAGCACTGAAGTAGCTGTTATGGCTGGGTAAATTATACGTGTTTTTAAACACTGTCCAAAATACATATTTACACGTACTTAAAAACCTACACTAAACAGTCTCTATAGTAACCAGAAAAACACAAAAGCCTTATTAAGCATTCTTTGTAGTATTTTTAGGAGTTTAGTCATTAGGAGAAAGCTCATAGGCCCTGTAGACACCAGGGAACACGAGAAAGAAAGTCTTTATAGGAACAAAAAAAACAAGGCTGGCTTTGAACCTGGTGGGAGAGGGTTTTATTTTATTTTATTTCTTTAAGCCATAATCATCATAGGCCCTCTCTTTGTGAAGGATATGCCATGTTTGGGGTACATGAGACACAATTTTCGAATTATAATATGGTTTCTCAGCAGAGGACTCTTCAATTAAAATATTCTGGCAAAAGATCATTTTCAATTTTTTCTCTTTAGTCACAGCAAGAAAGGATTTCCTTGCCATTCAGAAGTGAAGTAATATGTAACGTCTGTGTTGCTTCTGAGTCTTATCACTCTTCAGGGGGAAATTCTAATAGTTTCACTGGGGTAGAGCCAGGTCTCATCATTTGGATACTCTACATATTCAGTTGTCGATGTCATGTTGCCATAAAAATATATTCCAGATATATCAGTGCTTAAACACTGCAGAAGCTCCTTTCTTGCCCATGCTACATACCCAGCCCCAGTGGGGGGAGTGTGTACTCTATGCAGTAAGTGACTCAGGGACCCCAGGGAACTCTATCCTTTTGTGATGCCACAACCTGTAGAACTTGCTTTCCAGGGTCTGCAGTGGGGGAAGAGAAGGCTGGGGCTGGGTGGGGGTCCCAGACATTTCATTTGCACTCATACCCCACTGACCAGAACTCCAATCATAATTATTCCAATTGACTTAGAAGCAAGGCTGAAAAGATAGGTGAGCATGTGGACTATTTAGCACTAAACATCTTCAGAAGAGAAATTTAAACACCAGAATCTTGCTACTTACTTTATACTACTAGATCTTATCTTCACAACAACTTTGTGATGTAAAATTTCCCCCATTTAAGGATGGAGAAACAGATTCAGGAATCTTAAATGACTTGCTTAATGTCACACCACCGAAAAATGAAGGATACATTTAAATGTAGGTCAGTCTAAAGCTGAACATAAGATAATTCTGCAATCCTGCAGTTCCACTCGTAAGTACTTTTCCAGAAATGCATATGTTTGTTCTCCAAAGGACGTGCTCATAGAAACACTCTTTGTAATAGTCCCTCACTGGGGGAAAAACAAACAAACAAACAAACAAACACACTATCCAGCAACAATAGAGCAGATAAATCAACTGTAGTTTATTAACATCAAGGAATGCTATAGTGCCAAGAATGAATAAATTAGTATAGTACATTAGCCACCTATAAACATGGATAAATCTCACAAAAGTAAGAGAAATCAGAAACAAAAGAATCCATATATATGATCCCATACTGTAATATCCAAGAGTAAGTAAAATTACTCTACAGTGATAGAAATCAGGATAATGATTACTTTAAAGTTTGGTCATGGTGAAGATGGCATATCCAGCTTCTGTTTTTCATAGAATATTCATTTATCTGAATGCTGGTGACATGGATGGGTTCAGTTTGTGAAAATTCATCCCATCGCACAAGTATACTTCTACATACTGTTCCTTATGTGCTATACTTGAGTAAAAGTGAACTTGAAATAAAGAACTTGGGAAGTATAAATTATAGAGTCTTTTATCATGTAGCATCATTTTTTCCCCTATCCATACAAAAGCAAAGCTTGTCCCCGCCCTTAAACAGTCCAACTTGATTCCTATTTCATTGACACAGCACGTCCATTAGGATGGTTCCTCGGAATCACAGCTTAAATAGAAACGTCAGGGCCTCCCTGGTGGTGCAAGGGGTTAAGTCTAAGCACTATCAAGCTATCAACAGCCACTGCAGCACTAGCTTGATCCCCAGCCAGGGAGCTGACCCACATGATGCAGCAGACCTCTCCTGTTTCACCTGTTGCTCCCTTCAGCAGTGTATTTCAGTCTATCTGCCTGCTCAGTTCCCCACTCTTTTCTCTGGTGAATCCTCTCACTGCCCATATCTCTGGCCTGTACCCCAGTTCTTGTATGCATAAATAAGTAAATATTTAAAAAACAAATAAAACAAACTCCAAACCAACACCTTGCAGTCATGCCAGCGGGGACAGGGGATATTTCCACCCACTTAATTTGGAACCATCCTAAAACTTAACGGTCATTGTGCCACCCAGCTAAAATTATTTGACAACTGAAAGATGAATCTCATGGTTTTTCCTTCCCGAACCCTTTAGCACACCCAACACCAAAATAGCAACTTGGGGGAGCCCTGACTGCCAAAGACAATGCTGTCTTCAGGAAGGTATTAGAAGTAAATCCTCAAGCTGTTTTATAAGCACCTCTGAGCTTGGCAACATAAGGCTAAACACAAAATTGCAAGATGAGCTTGAATTTAATTTCGCTGTTTCATCTGTCATCAGGTTTTGACAGTATGATGTTCTGGGCTTTACAGAAGGTGCAGGGCAGGAGCACAATACTCCTACTGGGAAGGGCTTCTCTTCCATCTGTTCTTGTCTTGAAAGCAATACTTATGGTATCCTGGTGTTCAAAGATCTAGTGGGCGTCTTTGCCAGAGGCCACTCTAAAGATCTGTTAGATTCTTAATCAATGACACTCTTTTTTAGGATCATGTATCCCAGCAAGACAGAGCAGTTCAATTCGAGAAATAATTAATGAGCAGTTACTGTGTGCCAGGCATTAGGCTAAGTGCTGGGTATTTACGTGCGTTCTACCTGATAAAAAGGATGATATATATCACCGATTGTCATATATTGTAATGACTGTTTATATTAAAAGTTTTCTTATAATACTGGAAGAACAAGGTTCAGGAACTTGGCCACCTTATAGTTCCACCTAAGATGGGTTTTGAAGAATGAAGGGGAGATGCCTTGCAAATGCAAAGGGAACTTGAAAAATGCAGGCACAACTAGGAAAATGGAAAAAGACTCAAGTGATGAGTGGTGAGGAGAAGACAGGAGGAACTATATTCCAGTTGGTCTTGGTCTTATCTCTCATCATTATTATTTAACTTTCTCTTCATGGTAAAGGGTGGTCATTAAAGAATTTTTAGCAGAAGAGTCAAATGATTAGATTTTTATTTCAGAAAGAGTGCCTTGGTTACCGATGAGTACAACAAGACTTTAGAAAGCTCAAGTCACGCGGTAAAGGAGAGCTTTAAGGAGATTGTGGTAGGGGCTCGGGTAGAAGAGTGGAAACAGTCGTATTCATCAGAGCTTCTTTCTGAGTGAGTAGAGGCACTCCTTGATGATAAGTAGAACTCAGACAATGAAAACATGAGCTGAGGAAAAAGGGCAAGACAGGGAAGAAGCTTTCTCTTGCAGCTTCCCCAAACCTTCAGCCAAAGCCCACATATATCCAGTGGGTTCAGGGGAGTACATACACTTGGAGGGGAAGAATTTTTTATATTCATGGCATGGTGAATAAGAAGATAGGAGGTACCATATACCAGGCTGTCTGCATGAACAGCATGAGGCTGAAACCATGGGACTTGCAGAAACCTTGCTGAGGACTTTGGTGTTGACCAGCTTGGTAACATGGCTGTGCCAGAGCATGATGGCAGAGTGTTTGACAAAGGCACATCATCTCAATGGGGCACCGTTACCCAAGGGGGGCAAAATGTGCTGCTTCTTTTTTTAATATTTTTTATTTTGTTTTGTCACACTTTTTCTTTTTAAAGATTTATTTATTTATGCACACAAGAGCTGGGGTATGGGCCAGAGCTGCGGGAGGTGAGAAGATTCACCAGAGACAGAGTAGAGAGTAGAACAGACAGATTGACTGAAGTACACTGCTGAGGGGAGCAGGGGGCGAGGCAGGAGAGGTCTGCTGTGCCATGTGGGTCCCCTCCCTGGCTGAGGATCGAACTCGCGCTGCTGTGGTGTGGATGCTTCATAATGTGGCGCTTAACCCACTGTGCCACCAGGGAGGCCCAAAATGTGCTTCTTGAGATCTTTCTAAAGATCTCCTCATCACAAAGTACAACTATACATAAAATACACAAACAAAAGTACAGTATATGATACATTAAACATTCACTAGGGAAGATGAGGAAAAATGTTTTACAAGGACGGTGAAGCCAAAAATGTTGAGGACCATGAGCAGAGGAAGGAACAGTGGAGATAAACAGAAGTGAGTTTTATTTTTATTTTTTTAATGGAGTAGAGGGAGAGGAGGGAAGGATAAATGACACAGTCAGAGATAAAGCTGGGGTTTTGATTTGACATTTTGAGTGAATTTTGGGACATTAATGGAGATTCTAGCTGAGAAGCAGTTTTGAAGTGAGTGGGTTTTAGATAATTCATTTGTGCATGAATGAATGTGGTTATTAATTAGCAATAATATAAATGATTAATACTGACAAATAATAGTATCTGAGTTGAAATGTAAATCTTACTTGTGTGGAGAACTGAACATGACTTAACTCATGCCTTGGTTATCTTTTGTGTTGTGGACTATAATCTGCTATGTGCATTTATTTCATTGGCCTCAAACATGCAGACAAGGAGATATACTACTGATGCACTTGACTTCTGCAGTTCACTCCTGAGTGTGGGATTGATGTCATCTCTTAGCTAGAGGATGTGAGTTGTCTCATCAGCTCCCAAGCCTCCTGTTTGGACTCAGGAACAACATACTTTACGTTGTATCTTTCTTGCATGTTTGGTGGAGTTTCCAGCTGCTCCAGTTACCAATGACAGTTCTGCCATGAGATCCAAGTCCACGTGGCCTGCCAGGGATTATAGTTTCATCATTTCTTAGTCTTACCTCTGACCTTCGGGACTTTATGATTTAGGAATGTGATAGATCAGCTACAGAAAGGATAACCCAAAGGGAACTGACAGCCATGCTTTAGTAGGAAGAGGTGGGATAGGTATTGGGTGCAGAGAAGATGAATGTGGACAGAGGAGAAGGGGATCCATTTTCTACTCTACCTGGGAAATTTGCTAGTTTCCAGTGTTTCAGCCATGGGTGTCAGATTGTACACAAATGCAGACCTCGGTGATCCAGGTTATTCATCACAGAGGGGAAGGTCTTGACTTTAAAATCCTGAAGATGTTTCAAAGCCAGAAAGAAATCTCAGTAGGAGAGTTCCCGAATCTATACACATACGAAGAAGGCAATCAGGATTTTGGCAATTGGGAGAATAACTAAGCAGGAGCAGCCCCTTTGGGAAAAGATAAAATCTGGTTTGGTTCACTCCTGTCGTCTAGCTCAGTGGCACTGGGGTGCCAGCATGCCTAACCCAACCTCAGTCCCAGGAGTGCAGGTGGGTGGTGGCAGGCAGGCTGGTCCACGGGCACAGCAATGCCTCCTGGCACCAGTGGAAGGTTGGAGTGGTGCAGACAGTGGACTGTCATGGCTGATTTTAGGCACCCTCTGTGAGCCAAGCAGGCAGGAGGGAGAGGGCAACAAAGGCCTGAGCCTCATGAGACACCTCCAGAGCCAAGCAGGCTTCCCCTGATCTCTACGTCCTTGTTTTGTTTTAAGCCCTTCCTGCCCACACACCGTGTGCTCTGCCCCAGACATTCTCCTCAGGTCCACACAGACGCACAGTTCCCTAGGTAGGGCTCACTGAGGTCAAATGAAGCCTTGCCTGCCCGTCAAGTGTTCAGGTCAGAGTCAGTCATTGCAAGAGACGGTTTCCTTCCTTCCTCCTTTTTAATGTTCATTACCTTCAACCTTCAGACTTTATCTTAATCTTTTAAGGGAAATTCAAGGCATTTCAAACTAATGAACTCAAGTGTTTGCTGTTAAGGGGACATTTAACTGCCTACTTTGCTTGCTCATTTGTTTCTTCGGCCTCTTCTGACTCAGCACCTCTCTTGTTTTAGGTCTGAGCATGGCTTTCAGCGATCACAAGGAAACAAGGAAGATGTGCTAGCTGCCTTTGAGATGCTTCTGATCCAGAAGAAGAGGAGATGAGTAAGTGGGAGATTTTAAGAAATGCCAGTGAGTGCTGCAAGTAGGAGTAACTTATTTGCTACTACAGCAAGTGAGAGGAATGGCCACGAAGACTTGAGGAATGAACCACTCCTTGGAGGGAATAATGCCTAGGCTAAAACATGGCGTTCTGTGAGGACGTTTGGGCAACCTCCCTTGCTTACCCCGCCCCCCCCCCCCCGCCACCGCCCCAGCCTCTAGGTACCAAGCACTTTGCTTGGCTTTGGAAACATAGGCTGGATAGAGTATGGCCTGTGTATTAAAGTAGGGTATAATTTGACAAAGGTTGGCATCATCAAGTGGACTATGCCAACAGAGAGATAAAATTCAAGAAGGTGTTTTGGGACAAGTTTGGTGGAGATGGTGATTGAGTTAATTTTGGACAAATGAGTAGGAGGTGGGGGGAAAGCATGGCGAGAGACCATTGAGGATCTCTGAGAGGAAGCAGCATGGGCAAGGCACAGAGCCTTTAAACAGTAGACCTACAATGGATTCTTTGTATGTGTTAGTGGACTGGAGTGGAGTGCTTGAGGCTGAGGGTAGCAGAACCTGACACTTACAGGGAGCCCTGGTGATTTTGGTGAGTCACCATTTGCTGGTGATGGTGATTTAATCACGCTGTGCTGGTAAGGGGCATCCAGATAGCAGTATGGAGAGAGGATAAGACTTGAATCCCTACCAGCATGCCCGGTGGTACCCCCAAACCTTGTGCTTTCCTCCCTCCCTCAGTCTTCTGAGCCATTAAAAACCAGAAATCTAAGCCCAGAGAATGTCCACCAGCAATGGAACAACCTGTTATCCTGTATTTCCCCTGTAGACACACGGCCTTAGTGTGGAGTTATACAACTGCATTTAGGATTGATGATAGAATCATTGTATTTTTTTATTCCTTCCATGACACAATTCCAGAAAAAGATCATAATAAAATTTTACAAGTTAGCTGCCACCCAGAATAAACAAGAGAGCACTATAAGAAATGAATCAGAGGCTCTAACTGAATCTCCTCTCAGGACAATAACTCTAATGCAAAGCCAGGGTCTGCAGAGGTCACAGTGGAAAACTCTCCTGGGGTATTTCCGAGGAGAAAGAGGATATTCTCCTCCTGTCATCTTCACTTCATGTCCTAATATGTTTGTGGATGTGCAGAGAAAACATAATCTGCAGCCTCTGCTCTGAATCAGGCTTGGATAACCAGAACCATTAAGGCATCCCCAAGGATCACAAAATTAACCCTTCGTGAACCTGGAAACATCACTGCCTGGAATGTGCTGGAAGAGAGCAGCTTGGTTGTAATTGTGGCTGAGCCAAAATGTCCCACACCATTAGGTTCAATTAGTATTTTTATTTTTCCCTTTTTAAAATGACAAGATTATCTATACATTGTGTACAGTAGCTCATGGCTGCTGTCCATTGGGGGGCAACAGGAGTAATTTTATTTTACCCACAGACAGGCTGCTTCTTCTAGAGTCCTTGTTCATTAAGCCTCTGTGTATCTTAGTTTCCATTTAGGTATCAAGGAGGGGTACATTTGGTAGAATAGGAGATATGTCTGTTTGCTTTTAGAGTCACCTCCTTCTTTTAGCGCAGCCTCGATTCTCAAGGGTATGTGGCCAATAAGCTTTCTCCATGTCTGCTGATCATTACTTGACCTTTCCAAAACACCACTCAGAAACGGGGATAAGCCTCTGATCATTCTTTTTCCTTCTATTGAAGCAACCTCAGTATAACTACTTATAGACTAAGTCAGAGCATTATTCATCCATCCATCCATCCATCCATCCATCCATCCATCCATACATACATACATACATACATACATACATACATACATCCACTCCTTCATTCACTCATTAGGCATGCTTATTATTGTCAGACACTGAGTCTGGCATTGGAATTGGATGTAAATGATGAGCTGGGAGATCACAATAAAGTAATAGAGAGGTAAAATGAAACATTCCATTACAGCACAATAAGATGGAGAGAACAGGAGGCTTAATTTACTAGGTATGTTTATTACAGCTCCCAGCTGAGACCTGAATGTAGATCAGAGTCTCATTGACTGAAGGAACAGCCTGTGAAAGGGTCCAGAGTTAAGAGGGATGTTCAGGGAGGGTGAAGGTGGAAAGTGGGTGTGCCTGTGTGGAGAGATGAAGGCAGTGGGTCAGGTTGTAAGGAAATATGGGCATAGAGACAGGAGACAGGGATTGATATGATTTTTTGTATGTGTTCAGGAATCATATCACAAACAGGAATCATACAATAAGGAGCTTTGGAAGCCTTGTAAACACACGTGAACTTTATTGTGAAGGCAAAGAACAGAGAAGTGTGACCAGACAAGGATTCTGGAAACGTTGTAGACATTTTTCTCACAGTACAAACCTGGTTCTATGGGGATTTTGATGCATTTATAAACCTGATGAGCACTTACTCCTAATAAGCTTTCCCTAGAAACCACCTCCAATTAGCTGCACCCTTCGTTCTGATGTTTTGCCTCAGAACACACTCTGTGCTTCATCTAATCCAATCCTGCCTGTTGCTGAATATTTATTCAATATCACATTCCCCTGAAAGGGTTTCCTGGTTAGGTTGTAGGCTGGCCAAGAGCATGAATGAAAATCCACTGCCGAAGACCCCAGCCAGAGGCACTGGACAGCAAGTCTCACAGTTAGCTATGACTAACACATTTAAGTGGCTGTCATGCCAATTTCTTCTGATTACTGATAGAAAATGTCTAAAAACCAGGTTCTGAGTTGGCACATTTTTTTTAACCTCAGCCAGAGTCAGGTTAGAGTGACCATTGTCATCTTAAGATCAAAGTTTGAAGTTTAGTTATGTCACATAATAACGTAGACATTACGTTATTAAGTGTATTATATATACTTACAAGACTCAGTAGTCCCATTCTTATTTTCCCATCTAAAAATTAGCTTAACTCCTACCACCTAAAGATGTTGTGGGGATTCAAATGACTTATACATAGAACATTGGAGACATTTATTGAATGAATGAGATATGGGACAAATGCCAGACTCTTTCTAGGTTATAGTCTCTTCATCTCCAAAATGAGGAGGTTGGATTAGATGATTTGTACATTCTTTCCAGCTGAAATAATCTGTATTCTTTGCCAGTTGCCTAATTTGGAGTCCTGTGCTGACAAGTGGCATGTTTGCTAAATATAGGAAAGTTTGGATTGGTATCCTATAAAATCAAAGCACAGGAATAAAAGATTTCTGAGGGAAGAAACCCTAGTGAGTACTCTGGCCCCACTAAAATTGTGCTTATTCAAAAAGCAAAGAGGAGAGAAGGATATTTATTTGCTACTGTCACTAGCTTTACCTGATTTCTCTGGTGAAGACTTGGTCTCAGAGGATACAACTGACAACAAATTTCCTGTAAGACCACTTTACACTGTAGAAAAAAATGGCTTTATCCTTTTATGTTATTTCATGAAACACTATTGATGCACTGTTCATGCTAAAGAAAAACAACTTTGTGTTTGTTCCTGAGTAAAGACTGGAAGGGAGAGGATTCTGAGGACAGAAAATCTGATATTGAATAAATGTTCTTGCTGGCATCTGAAAAGTGATTTGATTGGAATTTAAGCACTCCTGGGAATCACTCCTGTATGCACCACCTTTGATGTATATACATTCTATCCTGGCCATATTCAAAGAATTTATCTTTCTTACTAGATGGACATTGACATTATTCAGTGTTTAATGCCTTAGCTGAGTGACCTTTACTATGGCGATATATTTAAAAATAGTCACATGTGGAATTATTCTAAAGATAGGAGAATGGAAAATTTCAGGGACCACATCCCTATCTATTTCAGAATGATGGAAATGTGCCCCAATCTCAGAAGAAGTTTGGCTCCATCACCATGGTTATTTCCTGTGTTACTGGGACCTGGGGGCAGGTATGTTCTGATTTATCCTTACTTTCTCTTCCAATGTTTCAGGGAAGGCTGACCTTCATATTGGTCATGCAGGACCATTCGATTCCTGTCCTGGAACGCAAACCTCACGTCCTAGAACACATTTAAATCCTAGGAAACAAAACTGAAAATTAGCTCCTAGACATGACACAGAATGGTCAGAGACAAAACCACAGCTTCAGCACCATTTTCCGCAGGAGTCTGGGGTGACCTTTGTAGGCCATTTCCTCAGGATTAAGCCTTGTGGCACGTCCTTTAGTATAATCTCTCCTTTAATGCTATTTCTTAGCTTGGACATTACATTTACAGGAGCGAGGAAACCCAGTAGCTTGTTCTACATTGTCTAGTACATAGTCGGTACATAAAATAAATGTAAAAAAGGGATATAGATATATATGTGTTAGTGTTGCATTTTAGTTGTCTGTCTCCCTTCCTACCTGCAAGTTGCATGGCACTGCATTGGAAGAGTGCTCCTCCCTGTCAGTCGTTTGCTGAAAGAAGGAAGGAAGGAACATATTTAAATCAAAGCAACCACCTTAACAAGGGAAGAAAGTGATCATAATGTTTACCAAATACCCTTACACTCAAACTCCACTAACTAGAAGAAATAAACTGTGCTAAAAATGGTCGTTAAAATAATTCATCTACCTCTTTCTTCTGAACCATAAATCTATTTCATGTGGGCATATTTTAAGAATTCTGCACTAAAACTGCTCCAGTAGCTGCGGTTTTTAAAAAAATGTATTGTTGAAGTGTAATTGACTTACACTGTACAGAACATATACTTTGGTAAGTTCTGATACATGTGGACAATGGAGAAGTCATCACACAAGGCAGTGAGCGTGTTCATCACCTCCTGAGGTTGCCTTGTCCCTTTGTGAACGCTCCTCCCCATAGGCAGCCGCTGATCTGTCTTCTGCCAGTGTAGATTAGTGTGTGTTTTCTGGCATATGTAAATGGAATTAAGCAGCAGGGATTCATCTCTGTTCTGCTTCTTTCAATCACCATAACTATGCGGAGACTTAATTCATGTTGCGGTATATATTATAAGTTCGTTCTTGTTTTGCTGAGAAATATTTCTTGCATGAATGTACCTCTCTGTTTGATCATTCATCTGTTGTTGGATTTTGGGCTATTTCCAACTTGGAGCCATTACAAATTAGGTTTCCGTGAACATTCGTCTAAAATAATTTACATGGACAAATATTTTCCTTTCTCTTGGAATGGCATGGGTGGATGTTTAACAGTTTAAAGAAATCGCTAAGCTATTTTCTAGAGAAGTTGTTACTATTTTACATTTCTTTTTTTTTTTCCATTATTGATAAACTTTTTATTTTTTTATTTATTTATTTTTTTATTTTACATTTCTACCAGTGGCAGATGAGATTCTAGTTTTGGCACATCTATTCCAAGACTGGATCTGATCTGTCATTTTAATTTCATTTGTTCTAATAGATAAGTAGTGGTATCTCATAGGAGGAAATCTTAATTTCTCTAATAACTAATGATTTTTTGGGTTCTCGTTCATGTGTTTGCTTGCTCCTAATGTACCTTTTTATTTTTATTTGTTGGGTCATTTGTTATGTTATTACTGACTTTGAAGAGTTTTTTTTTTAATATATTTTGAGCACACATTCTTTGCCAAGTATATAACTTGCAAATGCTTTCTCTTGGTTTGTGATTTGTCTTTTCATTCTCTGAACAGTGTCTTTTGAAGAGTAGATCTTTAAAAAATTTTTATGAATCTGGCTTATCAATTTGTGCCTATATCGATCATGACCTTTTCATGTCACATGAAGAATTAGTTCCTAATCCAATGTTGAAAGGTTTTTCTCCTATGTTTTCTTCTTGAAGTTTTAGGTTTTAATATTTAGGTGATTCATTTTGAGTTAATATATGTTGTTCAAAATATGAGTCAAAGTTAACACTATTTTATATATGGATATTCAAGTATTCTAGCACATGTTTTAAAGACTATCCTTGCTCCACTGAATTGCCTTTGCACCTTATGGAAATTGCCTTTGCACCTTATGTATATTAATTATTGGAGCTTTATTATAAGTTTTGTGGGCATTAACTCTACAATATTATCCTTTCTAAAAGTTGTTTTGGTTATTTTTCTTTCTTTTGCATACTGATATGACTTTTAGAATATTATTAACTTTTTTTTTTCTAAAGATTTATTTATTTATGCATACAAGCACTGGGGTACAGGCCAGAGGTGCAGGGAGGTGAGCGAATCCACCAGACAGAGTGGGGAACAGCACAGGAAGATCAACCAGAATACACTGCTGAGGGAGCAGCGGGCGAGGCAGGAGAGGTCTGCTGTGCCATGTGGGTCACCCACCCCAGCCGGCGGCAGGGATCGAACTTGTGCTGCAGTGGTTGCGGTTTGCTTCATAGTGCGTTGCTTAGCCCACTGCGCCACCAGGGAGGGCCCAATATTATCAACTTCTAACTTAAGATGCCTGCTGAGATTTTGATCAAGGAGAATTGACATCTTAACCATGTTTCTGAATTATGAACACATATTTTTTTCATATCTATCCATAAGATAGAGTTCAGAATACAGGTCTTCCACATCTTTTTTTCAAGTATATTCCTAAATATTGAATATGCTTTTATGATATTATAAATGGCATTTTAAAAATTTTGATTTCCAGTTGTTTACTTGATAGTATGTAAAAATACAAGTGTTCTTTTGTGTAATGACTTAGTGTTAATGCAACTGTGATAAGCTAATGTATTTGTTCCATTTTCACTTTTGGGGATTCTACCAAGTTTTCTATATATAAAAGGATGTCATGTGTGAATAAGACAGTCTTAATTGTTTATTTTTCAATTGGGATCACCTTTCTTTTTTTTCAAAGATTTATTTATTATACATGCAAGAACTAGGGTACAGACAAGAGGGGGATGGGAGGTAAGAGGGTTTACCAGAGACAGAGCGGGGAACAGAACAGGCAGATCAACTGAAATACACCGCTGATGGGAGCAGCAGGCAAGGCAGGAAAGATCTGCCATGCCATGCGGGTCACCTCCCCGGCCGGAAGCAGGGATCCACTTGTGCTGCAGTGGCTGCGGTCTGCTTCATAGTGCATTGCTTAACGCATTGCGCCACCAGGGAGGCCCTTCACCTTTCTTTCTTGACTTGTCTAATGTCACTGCTCAGAACATCCAATATAACACTGAATACGAGAAGAGAGTGGACAGACTGTTTTTGGGGTTTTTTTTGTCAAATGATTTTAGTGGGGAAAATTTTACTCCCAGGTGTGAACTCAGAGTATTTGCAGAGACCAGTTGTGCTCTGCAATTTTTAAAAAAATTTACACATACAAGAACTGGGGTGCTGGCCAGAATTGTGAAGGTGAGAGAATTCTCTAGAGACAGAACAGGAAGAAAAACAGGCAGATCCACTGAAATACACTCTTCAGGGGACAGGACAGGAGAGGTCTGCCATGCCATGTGGGTCACCTTCCTGGCTGGGGATCGAACTTATACTGCAGTGGCTGCAGATGATTCATAGTGCTGGGCCTAAACCCGTTATACCACCAGTGGGGCGCCTTGTGCTCTGCAATTTGAACAAAGCCTGAAATGTATATATTTGCCCTTTTCTGATGAAGATTTTTATGGAATGTGACCATCATTATACAAAAATTAGAGTCAGGAGCTGATACCAAACCAGACGACGAAAAATAGGATTTAAGGAGGATAAGGACAGACATTCTCCCCTCACGAACAGAAGGAAGGCACCACAGATAGAAGGAAGGCACTTAATGAGAAGGGACTGCAAATTAATAATGGATCTGGGCTTTGGGTTATTTATAACTTGATATGGTTAGTGTGATGTTTAGTAACAGCACTGAAAGGCCTTCACACGTTGTTGGTGATATCACACTGGTTGGGAAACGGGGTTTGAAACTAACTCTAGATGAATATGAGTACAGAGGTGTGCTGGGATCTACTCAGATAGCCTCTAGAGAACCTGTAGCGCTGGTCTTTTCCCAGCTTACATTCAGTGATGTCACGTGGGTAGTTTGAAACTGATTATAGTAAGAATACCTAATCATGACAAATGAGGGCCTTCCTCCCAAACCCCCAAGAACTGGTAGTTAAACATTTCTTACCACTCTACTACATAAATCAGTACTCTGTATGGATCACATATTAATATATTCACATAGGTTATAAACCTTTGTCCCTATAAGTAAGATACATATGATTTTATGTATATATGAGAGGAAAAGATGCCATCGCTTGTAATTCTGAGATTCCACTTATAGGGGCACATCTTATTTTCAACTATGCTAAAATGTGGTGGGGGAAGGGGAGCACTGGCCTTTAGCACTGAGGAAATACAGTGTTGCTAGTTCATTGGATAGGAAACTCTATGTAGTTCATTCTATTTCATGCAGCGGTCATTCACATAAAACACTTAAGCATCATTGCAAAGTCCAATTAAAACAAAAAAATGAAACATATTTTTGATTTTGAATTATTTAATGTATTTGGAGTTTAAAGTATTTGAACCCAGTTCCTGACCTTCGATAAGATTTTGATACCCGGGACCTCCCTGGTGGCGCATTGGGTTAGGCAACGCACTATGAAGCAAACCAAAGTCACTGCAGCACGAGTTTGATCCCTGCTTCCGGCCAGGGAGGGGACCCACATGGCATGGCAGACCTCTTCTGCCTCGCCCGCTGCTCCCCTCAGCAGTGTGTTTCAGTTGGTCTACCTGTTCTGCTCCCACTCTGTCTCTGGTGAATCCTCTCACCACCTTGGACTCTGGCCTGTACCCCAGCTCCTGTATGTATAAATAAATAAATCTTAAAAAAAAGATTTTGATATGCTGTGTGGGCAAAGCAAAGAAGCATCCCCTTTTTTAACCTAGTTTCACATAACATTCCTTTTATTGCTATGATCTGTTTATTCATTTGTCTTTCCCAAATGAATTATTATCTGCTTGAGAACTTCTACATGACTCTTATACTGCCTTTTACATTCTCAGTGTTGGGATAAGTGTCCAGCCCATTTCATGGTAAATGATTGAGGAAACTATCATCTTTGTATTTGTCTGTCTATCCATCTGTCTGTTTGTTCATCCATTTGCCCATCCATCCATCCACCTACCCAGTCACCTAACCAGCCAGCAAGCTTTCTATTTGCCTTCTGCCTACCTACCATAACTCCTAAGGAGGCATATCCATGTTTGGGTATATTCTACATAGATGACAGCACACACACTGCAAAACACATGAAGGTGGTGTTAATTTTACAGATCTTTTATTTTAATTTATGAAAGTAAATTATTATTATTATTATTGAGTAATCTCTTTCCCCCTGACTATCTCAAGATCACCCTTATTGGTATTTCTGAAAGTTGAGTTGAGTATGAAGATGGTCAGTGCGAGGTCACATTAAATTTATCAGTGGACGGATACGCTGGCATTAGGTCATTCTGATATAGGGAGATTTGCCTTATTCTTGAGGACTGAATCCAGGTGAGTGTGTTCAGCTCACCTCTGGATGCTCAGTTAGTTAACAAGCTATGAGATAAAATCTTTTGGGATGGCAACTTCCCAGGCAGTCTTTTAGTATGTGGGAAACTGACCAGTCTGTCCAGGTGCCAGCCACGCACATCCGTCTGAATAGATCCATTTGGACATGGTGGCTTCTTTCCTTCTCTTTTTCCAGGAGCTGAAAACATGCCCTGATAGCTCCACAGAGAAGAATAAATTGTCCTCATGTATTTACACAGAGGAGAAGATTTTCCTCATTGTATTTGCTATTTCGTTTTGTGTGATGACCTCCATTTTCATAATCCTTCATGGAGTATCATGATTTAAAAAGCTTTCTCTCCCTGCTGTTTCTGTTAAAAGGTTTCCTGGTGCGATTCTTGGAAAGTCAAATTCTGCATTTAAATGTTGTATTTTCGCAGATATAATATAAAAGAGGCCATCCTTCTGGCGTGTTTTTCTTCTTGGGAGAGTAGCAAGCAATTCCACTCTTCTCCATATATTGTTAACCAAGCCACGAAAGCATACACCAGCTTTAATAGCTAAGCAATTGTGATTACATCTTGCTCATAATTACATTTATTTGCTCACATATGTCCAAAAAGGCAAGCGTTAGCCAAACCGTATGGGTATGGGTTTGTGCAAGGAAAATCATCTCACAGATTGACGGTGAGGAAAATAGCTTCCAGCCACTTAGGTCTCTCCTGTCACGGACACTCGCAAAGACTGTCAGAGCTTACTTAGTTCTTGCTTTCATGCTTCTAAAATCGATTGCATTTGGAAAGCAGGGGAATTTATTATGGGTGATGGATTTGCATCAAAATAATCAAAATATTAGAGCTGCATATAACAAGATACATGTCTGTGATCCCACAGAGAAGAAAGTTGAGCAGTGCCACGGTTCAAAATGGCTTTCGAAATGACCAGTGTCCCATCAGAGGGAAGGATGTATGTAGCTTCTAAGGGAATTTAGAGGAAAATAAGAGTTATGCCTATGAAAGAATTTTACATCTGCCCCATTGATCTGTCTCTGAGGAAAAGGAGATGGGCTTGCAAATGGCATTGTTTCGTTTTTAAATGTGTGCGTGAGACAAATGGGTTTGGATTCTGGCTGGGTTGTCAGTGACTTAAAAGACTTTCGAGGTTCTACTTTATTCCTCTGACCATTGTTTTCTTATTACTAGGATGGGTGTGGCAATACTAAGCTGATTGGTTGTTTTCTCATTTTTTACTCACTGGAATGTGAATAAATTCACGATCCTTTGGCCCGCTGCTGTACCCTCAGAAATGGCACAGCTCCTTGAGCATCATACTTGGCGATTCTTTTTAAATAAATGAATATAAATGACTTGATATGTGCAATTCAACAAATAATACCATATTCATTTCCCATTGCTGATGTAATATCACAAGTTATCACAGTAACTAGTAGCATAGTAAATTATCACCAACTTTGTCACTTAAACTAACATGAATACATTATTTCAGAGTCCTGGAGGTCGAAAGTCCTAAAATCAAGGTGTCCGGAGGGCTGTGGTACTCCTTGAAGTTCTAGAGCATAATCTACTCCTTGTCATACTCTACTTCTGGAAGACACCTGTGCTTCTTGGCTCATGGCCCCTGCCTCCAACTTCGGAGTCAGCAGTGTGGCATCTTCTACTCTGTCTCTGACTGTGAGCTTCCTGTCTTGCTCTTATAAGGACCCTGGTGATCATACTGGGTGTATAAATGATCCAGGCTATTCTCACCATCTCAAGGCCCTTCACTGAATCCAATTCCAAGGCCCCCTTTTGCCAAGTAACATATCCACAGGTTCTTGGATTAGGATGTGGACATCTTTGGTAGCATCATTTATTCTTCTATCACAACTCTTTATTATGGAACAAAATTTGCCCGAGTTATCATTCCTTTTTTGTATTGCCTGTTTCAAATGTTGCTGTTAAAAACTTTCCTGACAAATGACAGACAAGCTCCCAGATTACTTTTGTCCCATGGCAGTGGTCCAGGGATGCCTGACAACAACGATGTCTCTTCAGATCTCAGTTGATGGTGATTTATCTAACATGTGGGAGTTAGCAAGGTATTTGTTGCACTGAAGTTTTTTTTTTTTTCCAACAACTTGAAGAGGGTCTGGCATTCAATATGTGTTTATGGAGTCAATGTGGAAAAGGTACCAGACTGCCTTCTAGGATTATTTCTAAAGACAAGGATGCCTTATAGAAAATCCTTTGTAACTAGCAGAAGAGAAAACAGCAGTGAACATGTATCTCCTGGGACTCAGTTATCAAGTAAATGTACCTCTCATCCCTTGGGCTGAGAAATTTTCAAGCACAGGGATTGGGCCCTCAGGGCCTGAAGCTTATTGGTACCCACCAAATGCTTGTGGAATACAAGTGAATTGTGTAAATAATCAAATAAGTCATAGATCTTATATATATTTTAGGTTAGGAGAGAGCTAAAGGACCATCGAATTTAACCTTTTAGCCAATATTTAGGTTTGGGTTTTTTTTTTTTTGGTCACATAGTCTAAAAACAAATATTGAAATCATGCCATGATAATCTCAAAGTTAATGAATTTGCTGTCTTTGGCAAATTTGGTGGGAAGTTCTTTCTTATATCAAACCCAAATTATCTCTCTGTATGCCTGACCATCCACGTGTTCAATGTCACATTCACCCTCACCCCCTTTGGTACTTTTCCAGACAAATACCCAGCTCCCTTTCTTCCCCTGCATGTGACTCATGGTTTCTGTAATGTCATATTATAAGGGGCTATTTTACATCTCTTTTACTATAGTGTACATTTCTTAAGAGCAAGTTTGTCTTATCTTTGAATCTCACAGCTTAGCAAAATGCAAGATTTATAATACAGGCAGAATCACGTTTGGTTGAATTAATGCTACAGGTAATTGAGCATAATGGAAAGAGCCTGGGCCATGCAGTAAAGAGAATGGGGCATAAGGTTTGCCCATGCCTTTTTTGAACTACACGGATTGGGCAAGGCGATTCTTTGCTCTGAGTCACAGATTACCGTGTCTTTATGGCAACCACTTGGGGTTGTTTTGAGGATAAAATGCATGAATTATGGGAGTGCATTATGCAGCTGTGAAGGCTTATCTCCATGCCCTTGAAGCCACATACAACAGATCTCACCCTCTTCTGTTTGGCAGCCCTTCAAATATTCAGAGGAAGCGATCTCACACTCCATATCCCAAGCTGACAATACATATAATAATTATGAGATGTTCAAAATTAAAGTTCTGAGTTTCAAATACCTGATCTGCTGCTTATTTGCTGCATGACCTTGGAAAGTGTACTAACTTCTCTATCCCTCAGTTTTCCAATCTGCAGAAATGGATAGGACCCGTTTCATAGGTTGACGTGAGGATACTATAACTTAGGATAGTGCCTGACACATAACTAGCAATCCATAGGTCATTATTATGCATAATTATCATGATTTCCCCCATTTTTAATGTTCCTAGTTACTTCTATAATGCTCTGAACCATTTCTTTTTCATTGTCCTCTGAGGATGACAAATAAGTGTCCTCTTGCCCTCCAACTACTGTTGATTTGTAATGACTGCCTTGAACTTTGTGTTAAGAAGGATTCTGAGGTTTGGGGTAAGTTCAGTAGGTTATAAATGGAAATAAAACATTTTATTTTCCAAGAATGAAGAGATGCCCCTGTTGCAAACATGCTAATGGTATTTTTCTGTATGAGCCTAGGTCAATATAATACAAACCTCTTATTTTAAAGCATATGTGAAATCATATGTCAAGCTAAGCTTCTCAAAGGTCAGTTTGAAAAACATGAAAGCCATATGCCAAGTGCCAGGCACCCTTACAGGTATTGTTTATATGGAGGTGAACAGGTTTTGCTTCTTAGTGATGTTTAAACTCTCATTAGGCAAGAGGGAATTGCCAAAATAAATAAATCTGAAGGTGGTTCCAAATAATTGCTAAGTTTTAAGAAAAATCAAAGCTAGGTATTTTGATAGTACTTGGGGGGCTGGAGTGATTTATGTTTTCATGTTATTAGGTTAGGTTAGGTTGTGTATAATTTCTGTTGAACACTTAGGAAGGACTTCTGAAGTGGGAACTCTGAACTGAGATTTGAGTGGGAAGGATTCAGTTTTCTATTGCTGCAAAAACAAATCACCATTAACTTGTTGGATAAAATGACACACATTATTTATCTTACAGTTAAACAGTTCTATAGGGACACCCACATGGGGCTGTGCCCAAATCAAGATGTCATCAAGGCTGCATTCTTCCCTGGATGCTCTAGGGGAGAATATTTCTTTGCCTTTTTGAGTTTTCTAGGGGCTGCATGTGTTCTTTGGCTTGTGGCCCCATCCTCTGTCTTCAAAGACATCTAAAGTCCATTTAAATCATATCTCTGATTCTTCTATTTCCCTCTTTCACTTGTAGGAACCACGTGATTACACTGCACCCTCTTGAATAATCCAGTATAATCTCATGTTAAGGTCTTTAACTTACATAAGCAGTATGGAATGTATGGAATAACATGTTCACAGAGTTGGAGGACTAGGACATGGACATATTTAGGGGCCATTATTCTGTTTACCATACCATTGTCAGAGTTTTTGTGGCAGAGTTTATCAGGTGGCATACTGCACCAGGGAAAACAAAGACTCCACAATAGCTTGTCAAGTTTATAGGCAAGAAAAAAACCAATGTTCCAATAGTCATGTAAGAAAGGGGATGACAGAAAATAATAGTCACGTGTGTCACCATTTGTTGATAAACTGCTATGTGTCTGCCACTTAGCAATCACTTTTTATCTATTATTTCTTAGACTATCAGGACAACCCTATGAGAAGGTTTATATTGTTCTCTTCCTTTTACCTGATGAGGAAATGATAGCTGAGTAGTTCAGCTGTGTATCTAAGGTCACCAATACAAGGCAAAGATGAAATATAAATCTAAGCCCTCTGTGTATGAGCCTCTGTTCTTGGCCACCATGCTTTTCTGTTTTCCAAATCCATAATTCCATTGCTTGGGAGTAGTTCTTTATTCTCAGGCGGTCTATGAGCCTTGATAAGCCTGCTCTTACTCTGAATTTTGTTTCTTAAGTATTTTATATTGTGTGAGGGGTGGTGGTTACATAGATGTACACACTTATACAAACACCTTGAACTAGATATTTAAGATTTATGGATTTCACTGTTTATATATTTAACTCAATAAAGTAGTTCAAAATTAAAAAAACTTCCTCACTAGTTTTGAAGCCCAGGGACATTTTGCTGAAGAACAATGAAGAGTTGAGAAAGGAAAAAGTTGTTGCTGACAGCTGGGAGCCGACCTAATATTAAGAGCCAGACCTTTGTAATTCTGGGAGCTGACCTGGTACTCATAGTTAGGCCAAGATATTCTTCTGTTGCACATAAACGATTTTATGAAACACCAACACCAGATAATGCTACTCTGTGACGATGAAGGAGAAAGACATAAACAAGACCACACTGTAATCCTGTCTGACCATAGACCAAACATGATCATTGTCTAACCACAGAACACCAATCCCATGTCTTTTCCAGCCACTCTGAGTCACTGCAGCTTCCTCACCTATCACACTTAACCTTGCTCTTGTCTGCTTTCCAAAAGGTCAGATTTATTAAGATACACAATCATAGAATTACTCCTGCTTCCTTTCAGTACCCAATCGAGAGCAAACGCCTACTTTCTTGAATCCACTTAAAATAAGTTCCAAAACATATAATTCCCTTCTAGTCTCTTACTGAGATGATACCTGGCTTCCTGTACCTAAGGTTCTTCTTTGTTTCAGTAAACTATTGAACCTGACTTGTGTTGCAGGTATCTGAGATCTGTGTCAGGTGATGTTTCTTGCCCTCTTAGAGGTGCACTGGCACTTTTAAGTGAAAGTATTTGCTTTTTCTTGAATGTTAGAGGCGCGCCCTCACACCTCTCCCCACCCCACTGTGTTCCCTCTACCCCTGAGCCTCATTCCAAGTGCTTCTTGCATGTCCGGGGTGGCTATTGGGTACTGTCATTCAAGAAACACAAATGCATGTAACAGTCCTGCCCAGTGTTCTGGTCTGTGCATTGGGGCTATTAAAGGTTTGGTGGGGTCTCATCATGAAAGAGGCACATGGAAGAGTTCAGTGATAAATGACGAAGGCAGGGCACTTAGAGTAGTCACGAGCTTACACTGGTTGCGGGGATACTAGGCTTCATTTCTGGACTCTGCATGTATGACCTTGGACTTATTGCTCAGTCTCCTTAATTCTATTTCCTCATCTTATAAATGAGCCTAATGATCTGTATCTACTTGTGGAATTGTGCAAACTAAGTGAGATCATCTATGGAAAGAACTTATCTCAAAACCTGTCAAATAGTAATAAGCATAATATAAATGTTGGCTATTTATTTCACATGCTTTCCTTCAGTTGAAAAAAGAGATTTTCTGGAGATGGTATAATCAAGAGTACCCTGCCTGGAGGGGCGTGCTTAAGAGGAACCCTGATGATGGAGATATTTTATATTGTGTGAGGGGTGGTGGTTACATAGATGTACACACTTATGCAAACACCTTGAACTAGATATTTAAGATTTATGGATTTCACTGTTTATATATTTAACTCAATAAAGTAGTTCAAAATTAAAAAAACAAAAGAGACCTGAAAGTAAGGCAAGCCAATACAAGTCAGGGATGCTCTTTCATCTTCCAGGATGGTATTAGACGTTATTGATGATCGTTAGAAATAGAGACATTCCTCTGAACCCACCTTCTTGTCGTGTCCCTTCATCCTTTCCCCATTACTAGGAGCATAGCTAATTGTGCAGACTGCCCTTCAACCATCAGGTGAATACAGTAAAGCAGCTGAGTCTTCAGAAAAGAAAAAGTTCCAAATAAATGTGATATTAATTTGAGCTGCAGTTATTTAGTGAAGCACACCAAAAATCCAACATGATTCAGGATAAAGAAATACCTGGATTCAATTCTTGGCTTTTCAGGGTTTGTAACTTTACATTCCTGCACTTTCCTTTGTTTTCTGGCAAAAAAAAAAAATAGTACCAATAATTTGGCATTGTTGTTTTGTTGAAGCAGAGAATGGATATAAAATGCTTAGCATACTGGGTGTGTGTGTGTACCCCAATATATTATATATATATATAGACTGATATACGCATTATATATATGTATATTGTGTACACACACACATATGTGTATGTGATGTGGTAGTAATACAGGTGGTGGTAATGATGGGTGATGGAGACTGGAGAAACAAGAAAATTACATTCCAATATAAGTTCTCATCCTGATTCCAAAATATAAAAAAGTCATGTTTTTATTCAACGGTGGATTGAGGAGTTTATAGTTTTCTGCTATTCAGTTTTTATCATCCGTTGGCTGGTGTTCTGTGTGCCTACATATATCATAGACTGGGGTGACAGGAAAGAAAAGAATGAAGAGAGAAGTAGCAAGATTGGATCCTTTGCCTTCCCGTTCATAAAATAATATTTGAGCATTGATAATAGCGTCTCTCGTCTTGTCTGAGACCTGTGTCAGGTGGTGTTTCTTGCCCTCTTAGGGTGCACTGGTGCTTTTAAGTGGAAGTATTTGCTTCTTCTTGAACGTTAGAGGCGCACCCTCAGACCCCTCCCTGCCACCACCGTGTGTGTTCCCTCTACCCCTGAGCCTTATTCCAAGTGATCCAGGGATGGAGCCCCATCTACCACGAAGAGCCCAGTAAAAACCCCTGGTTTCTCCTCCTGAAACTACAATATCCACTTCAGCCGGGGCTGGGTGAGAACTTGCAGCAAATCACATGCCCATGAGCGGCGAACCTGGCTGTATTCATGCAGTGCAGAAGCAAGCCACATCCTGCCATCTGTCCTCTAATTTAGCTCCTCCTCCAGAATATAATAAATTAAACATAGTATGAAATGCAAAAAGGTTACATTGAGACATATACTATTTGAAGGTTTAATTCATTTTTCTAGTGTATAAGACACAAGGCTATTAAATTTTTAAAGCAGTGATCTCCTAAACTCTCTACTTTATGAGGGCTTTCTTCATAAAGATAAATGGTTTCCTTGCCAAATCAAATGCAGATTTGAAACAAATTAAGTTAATGTTCAATGGTACAAGGTAGAATGGATGGGGGAGCTGTTTTATTTTGCATTGTAATAACCATACACACCTAAATCAATAGCTGTGGAAAAAAGGCAATAATATCACGTAACTGCAGGAAATGAAATATAGTGGCTGGGTGGGGGGGAACAGGCTGCAAAAAGAAAGGGTTTGTATTGGAATAATGACATTTCATTAAACAGGGAAGGAGTGCTATTGAAGAGAAGTCCATAGCAGTAAATTCTATTTCTTATAATAACACTTGAGACGAGTTAAAGTTGGCTGGGTATTGTGATAAAGGATAATGCCGTCGTCCTTCTGTGCCTTGTGCTATAATTTTATGTTTAAAGAAAACCTGAGATATTAAAGAGGCAGTGCATGTTTTCAGAATGCATCCTCATTCTCATAATCTTTCGCTTAGTTTGGTACAAGACCCCGTAATCTGTCTAGAAGTTCTGAGAAGAATAGGGACCCTAGTTTAAAAAAAATTGCTTTTGAATGAAGGCCAACAGGTTTGTTATTATTATTATTATTATTATTATTATTTTGGTGGGGGAGGGTGCAATGCAGGGACAAAGGGATTTGTTATTAAAGAAAGGATCTTTTTCAGCATGTGCCAGAGAGTCATGTATTCCAGAGCTGGTGCTTTCCGGTACATACCTACCTGTTTAGAGTCTCTAGATTTCAGTTACCTAGGAGGAATCCTTGGAGAGCCTTCCCAGGTTGGGACTAACATAGGGACAGCACTGTGTGATAAGCATTTTGAGTAACCACTGTCATCTCCCCAAACTGGCGTTGAAACAGAATGTACCTGGAACTCCCGTCCTCCTCCTCCAGCGATAGTTTCAAAATGGTATGCTCTTGGGTCTCCCCAGTGCTCTGGAATTGACCTGCAGCTAACGAAAGCTGGGAGGAGTCATTGCGTGTTTGTTTTCCCTGGACTTCTCCTCCGTCTTCACTGGAGGAGACAGAAGCACCTTTTCCATTTGGTACCTACTTCCCCACCTGGGGCAGGACCCAGAGAGTTGCTGGCAAAGCAAGCAACATGCCAGGGTAACTTCCTTCAGGAAGCCTTTCCTGCTCCCCAGTTAGAGGAACTTTAAGTCTCCATGTATGATGCTTATTCAGAGTGGGAAGACACGGCATTATCTCAAGTAAGCCTGCCTGCCTAGTGAGAACCAGGTAGTGCAGATAAACCATAGACTCTGGACAACAATCTACCCAAATACAAAATAATCTGTACCTTTCAGTTACTCTGCAATCTGGGGCAATTCCCTTACTCCTCTGTTCTTTATCCGATCTTTTATAAAGTGGTACTCCTCAGGGATGCTGCAGGATTAGATGAGAGGATGCAGTCATAGAATTAGCAGTGTCTGGCCACGAAGTGCTCAATAATTGCTCAGTGTTAGTTGCTGATATTAACACCATTGTCTTCGTCAGGGATCGCTCCCGATTTATATTTGAGGAACATGAAGGTCAGTCATGCAAGGGGCACTTGGAAGGTGCTTAGTAGAATTTCTCTCCTGTATTCACACCTTCCTCCTTCCCTAGGTTGTCATAATGCTATTATAGGGCAATTTTATGCACAAATGAGACCCTCTCCCAGGTGGGGGAATAAAGAGTTGCCGTGTTGAACAGGGAAGTAGTGTCAAGTTTGTTTGTTGAATACGTAAATCTGTAAATGATGCCTGAGGTGGCTCCACCCCAGACAGGTGCCTCAGTGCCTCTGGGTGTGCCATCTCCCAGCGTAAGCCCATTATCAAATGCCGCTTCAGTGACCAGGAAGCATTACACAAGCTTTAAAAAAGAGCTTCAATTAGACAACCAAGGCTATCATGTAAACAAAACACATTTAATCACCCACTGAGCACAGCTCTGGAATTAAGTTGTGTGGCTCTTCTGACCCTATATACTAAGTCACTCCTCCATGCTCTAGTCCCAGGAACCACCTGAAATTCTCAGCCTGGAAAAGACTGTCAGGAGCCATTTTGGGCCTAGGGTCTTAGATGAGAAAGTGGCGGAGTTGGTAAAACAAATATATGACCATGATAACCCTCCAAAGTCTCCTCTCAAGGACCTTGTCTCTCCTCCTCCAAATTCTCCACTTGCTTTTTCACCTTCTGTCCTGTGTTAGAGGATTCCTGTGCCTGGGATACTCCATGCTGTCTCTGTCACTGGCTCTCTCCTGTCAGGCCCTCCAGAAGTGCCCCACTAGGGGACTAGGAGCCCTTGCTATGTGCTCCCGAGCTGTACCAACTCTTACCACACTGAATTGCCCACACTGAGTTTGCCCACCAACCAAATTGCCCTCTTTTTCCTGTGACTTGTGAAACCAGCCTGTCTATTATTCCATTTTCCATGGCATGAGTGCTGAGTAACAGGCAAGAAATATTAGGTGGAGGAGAGAAACAAATATAGACAAATCAAAGGAAGTGAGGGTGTTATCTTTGGTTGGTAGGATTTAAAGTAATTAGGAATTTAAAGTAATATTTCTTTTCATTTGTTATTAAAATGTTTCCTAAAATTTATCAAACAGAATGTCATAGTCATCTAAAAATTAAGCAGTAACTATATGCAAAGCCAGGATTTACCCACCAGCTCTTTGGGCAAAGGAAAGATCAGGAAGTAAATAATCAAAAACCACCACATTTGAATCTTGAGTCAGCAAATTACTAACCTCTTGGTGTACTCACTAGTAAAATGGTCATCAAATTACCTACCACGTGAGGCCCTTGTGAGGACCAGAAGACAAAGATGGGGATGAGATGCTCCTTGTGAGAGTTCCAGTATGGGGTATTGATGTCTCATAGTGATAGAAATCATTGCTATTGTCGATTTGTTTTGAGAGAGAGAGACAGAGACAGAGAGAGAGAGACAGAGACAGAGAGAATCTCTCTGTCTCAACAGACAGATTTGGTAAAATAAATATATGACCTAGATAACCCTCCATAATCCCACCAACCAAAGATAACCCCCTCACTTCCTTTGAATTGTCTTTATTTGCTTTTTCCCTCCAACTAATTTTTCTTGCCTGTTACTCAGCAATCATGCCATGGAAGATGGAATCATGGGACAGGCTGGTCTCACAAGTCAAGGGGTATAGTCATAGGAAAAAGTAGAGGGCCGTGTTTTATAGTAAGAGCTGATACAGGTAGGTGTGCGTACCTTAATTCTTCAAGGCAAAACCCTTGCACAACTGCAGTTTAACTCATCTCCAACCAGTAGCAGGAACTGGACTCTGCCTGAACAGAGTTTGATACTAGTTTTGTTAGGGGGAAAGGTGGTCCTAAATGGATTATGGGTGTGTGGACTCCAACCCCCACTCCAGACCATCAGTGTTCCAGAGAAAGGTGGTCCTAAATGGATTATGGGTGTGTGGACTCCAACCCCCACTCCAGACCATCAGTGTTCCAGAGAAAGGCGGTCCTAAATGGATTATGGGTGTGTGGACTCCAACCCCCACTCCAGACCATCAGTGTTCCAGAACCACAAATTCGATAAGATGAGTATCGAAGAGTGGATTACTGGGACCTGAGGGTGGAGTTAAGCAGCCAGGCTGGCTATGAAGCCGAGGTGAGCCTGGGAGACACTCTCTCTGACTGAGGAGCCAGACCCCCTTCCTTCGGAGCGATCTCGTTCGACTCTTTTTCCTTTGGTGTTGTTACTATTTTATTCCCCTTTCTTTCATAAAATAAAACGTGCTAATAACTTTTGCCACGTGTACCTGGAGTTGGGACTTTTAAGTCTTCTGAGCGCGCGGGTGGAGAACCCAGTGTGGGGAACCCATTTTATATTAGGGTTGCCCTGTAACAGTTTGACTTTGTGTTTGCACCATAGTCTTAAATTAGGGAATAAGAAATCCTACTCAGTAGTACATTGACCAAAGTAGAAACCTGAACTCATCACAGTCTTATTTCCAAAGAAAGAGAAGCCTCCTGTTCTCAGGGGATTTGCAATGTCTAAGTTAGGGACTGTATTAGTTTATACTTGTTGCTATAAGAAATGATCACAAACTTGACAACTTAAAACTACCAGGCTGTCTTATCTTGAATTGCTGGAGGGCAAGAGCTTGATAGGTGGCTCACTGCATTGCAGTGAAGGTGTGAGCGGGGCTGCAGGGGGATTCCGTTTCTTTCCTTTTCCACTATTTTGGCTCCTGGCCCCTCTTCCATGTTCCAAGCAAGGAATAGTGGCTTTCTCAGGCTGCATCAGGCTGGCTCTAATGTTCTTTCTCCCTCTCTCATGTATGGGATCCCATGTGATGACAGTTTGCTCACTTGATTCATTCAGGTTCAGAATCTCCCTATTTCAGGTGCCTCAAGATTATATCTATAAAGTCCTTTCTGCTGTGGAAGGGAACACATTCACAGGTCCTTGGATTAGTGTATGATTAACTTGAGGATGTTTCATGAAGCAGACAAGATCTGCTATAGAGGCACTGAGTGGAACTTTGCAGAAGTGGAAAGATCCACTGAAGGTTTTGGTCAGTGCTGGCTTTCTGGGCATATTTATATGGAAACATGGTGAATTTTTTTTCCATCTGAATTTTTGAATTATTTTTTTTTCATTTTACAACATTCTGCTTTGGGCAAGAGATGATTATTAAGATGCTAACTACCCTTTGTGGCACGTTCTTAAGGAGGCGCTCATTTTGCTTAGTCTCTGCCCACAGAAACCTATTTATTCTTTATCATACCCCAGCAAAGTGTTTTCTCCACCCTGTTCAAGCACTTGAAGCTATTACATTGTGTGGCTGAGATCTTCACCTGAGTTTGTCTGACTTGGAAGCCTATACTTTTTCTCCATAGAACACAGAAATTCCTGGAAAAGAATTCCTCACCGTTTCCAGGGACCAGGCTACTGGTCAACCACCTCTGTTTCCCAGCCAGATGTGGACAGATGCCAAGGAGGGACAGTGGTGCCTTTTCTGCTTGAACAGCAGCTGGGTGAGGAGGTCTGGGCTGGCAAGAGCTCAGGGTCATCAACTCACCTTTTGTAGCCCTTCAAGGAGCAAGTTGATGAAGGGAAAAGGATTTCTCCCTCAGCCTACATCAAAAGATTTCGGTCAGGGGCTCCCTGGTCTAGGATGCTGTGAACAAGGGATATTAACCAAACACACTTCACCCCTGTGTTTGTCAGGGGTGGTCGTGTCTTTGACGCAGCCTCATTCCTTGGACTTAATTAAAACCCAGTTCCCTCTTTTATTCAATTTATGAGGCTGAGCCTGCAGGATTAAGCGATTACAGACAAAAAACCCCATTTGTGAAACACTCCTAAACTCAAGCTGTTACGCTGCTTACTTGTACTCCATTAAATTAATAGGGAATGAATTGCTGATCCATTATGAATAAAGCAGTAGGGAGTCTCTGCCCCGTTCATACTTCCTGCTCCCTCCTCGGAGAACATTTGTGTAAAATGATTATGTTCATATTCATTCAATTGGAATTCTCTAAAAGTGGAATGCATAAATTACTCTAAAGACACAGAGTTTATCTTAAACATTAACTACGAAGGGTGAATTAATAAGACTATTATAAAACCATTAGCATTCAGTATATTTACCTACAACTGCAGTCTACCTAAACCGAATTCAACCCACAATTACCATTTGTGTTGGGTGATCAAGCTAGTTTATTTTAGCCAGCAGTTCTTTTAAACTCATAACACACCCTTGAATATCCGATTTTTCTATTGACTTCTTTGGCAGGGGTTGAGGGGTGGAGGGGAGGGGTCTCACAGTTGGAGACTGATTTTTGTTATTTTCCTAAGTCAAGCACAAACCTATTCAGCTATTGTTATACCCCAATTTAACAATATAAACCTCTATATGTGTGTGTGCACATGTGTGTGTATGTTGTTTAGCACTACAAAATGGGAACCAAGAGACTAACTTGAATCAGGTGAAATGTAACCTCATACATTGAGGTACAGAAAATTCACTCTTTTAAGGAGAATGGGGGACAGAACTGGGGAGTGGGGACACTCAAAGCTTTTTAGCTGACTACAAGTCCAGGCAGTTTAGAGAGAGTGATGTGACTTTGTTTGTAGAAACCAAATCTTACTCTGTTCCAGGGTTTGCCCTTCATGGCAATCTTAATGTTTTGAGCTGGATCCCCCTTTGTTGTGGGGGGCTACCCTATGTGTGGAGGGAAGGATAGTGGCTTCCTTTATCTGACTCACCAGGTAGGGGGCATGCCTGCTCCCTTCCCAGCAGCTGTGACAACCAACAATATTTCTAGATATTGATGAGTGTCTTCCTAGGATGAGAGGTAAAAAAGCCCCTAGCTGAGACCCATCTTCTGTAGTTTTACAAACAAAGGGCCACGTCTCCTCTTTAGAACTTGGTTTTCTACCTGTCAAATGAAAGGACTCTAAAGAATTCTTAACATCCTACAATTACAAGTTACTGTGGAACAGAAACCCACTTGATGACACTTGCTTCTGTTTCTTGCCTAGTGGTGCACAATAGCTTGGAAAAATGAACCATTCCGTATTCTACAATCACTCTCCTTTCTTCACCCCTCTCCTTTCTCCTGGTCACAGATTAATGTTTTCATTACACCCTTAAGTGGTAGAATAGAAGCTATCCAAAAGGAATTTCCACCTTCCTACCTGCATTTGCACCTGTACGCATGACCTTCCTCCTGCTGACATCTATGGAAATCAGCTCTGTCTGGTTCTATATTCTCTGTTGTCAGGAGATGCTTCCAAATGCAGGCAGATCTGGTGCCTCTTTCCTGCTCGATATTCTAACACACACACACACACACACACACACACACACCTCTATACACACTTCTTATAAGAGATCCCTGCTTTGGAAGCCCCACAGTGTCAGGAGGAAATGAAAATACCCTAAACCCAGGCTATCTCAGTTTTGGAATGTCAAGTCTCTTCCTTTTGCAACAGTAAAGCTCATTGAGCCCACGTGGTCAGTCATATATCCCAACTGGCATTCCCACACTATGGGTCTGCAGAATGAAGTAGATGAGATTCTGAGCCCAGGTACCAGGAAGAAGGCAGGTTCTAGCTGGGGAGACTGACATAAAGCACATGGAAATTCTCTTCTTCTGGTTCCTGTTTTCCTACTCAAAGTTGAAATGACAACTTACTGTTTCTGGGGGTAATATCCCTATTTGGGTACAGGGCTGAGACAGAGAGGGGCACAAAGTCACTGGCAATTACCAATCTCTTGTCTTTTTTTTTTTCCCAATCTCTTGTCTTTATGACATCAGCACACTGCTATCTTGTTAACTTTGAGTTACCCCAGTCATTGTAACCCCCCCAAACCAACTGTTCATTGCGAAGACTGAACACTGATTAAGTAAATACCTTTATAAGTCTTCTTTATACCCAGAATTTTGAGCTCTTGTATTGCCCGTCCTCTCCTCCTCCCTACCACCTTCCCTCCTCCCCTCCCTTCCTTCTTATGTATCGTCTAGTAAGCACTTTGCCATGGGCTGGATTTCCCTTTCATGTCTAATATTTCCCCTCCTCCTCTCTGAGCCACCTGTTCTGATGCCCTGCCTGTTATCAGAATTTTAAGGAGCTGGAAAGTCAGGTAGATGGGTTATTGACAACATGGATTGTTCACCCCATGACTAGCTGGCAAAAGGCAGCGCTTGGCATCAGTCCGTGCAGAGTGAACTGTCCATGCCAGCTGCATATCCGTGTGACAGGGACTTTGCAATCAGATCAGACAGGGTCAAACCCCAGTTGGCATCTCTTCAACCACATGCACTTGGGCAAGTCACTTAAAATCTGAGTCTCAGTTTTCTCATCTGTCTAAACAGTTTATAATTTATGCCACTCAGTGAGGCTAAAGTGAGACAACTCATTAAACAATATTGTTCTGAGACCATTTGTTCAAGTGTCTGTAAGTGGTCCTGGCGCACCTTTTAAACATATAACTAAAGTCGGAGAAGCATTCCTCTCCGTGAGGCCCCTGAAGTCCTCATCCCCAGCCTAGCGGGAAGGATTAATGCATTCTTTCTTGAAAGAACTTACATGTACATCTGGAATTGGCAAAAGTCTGGCGCTTTGGCCCAATTCCAAGCAAAACTAATCATCAGAAACTTCATGCAGATTTACGATTACTCTTTCTATAACAGGGTTAGGCTCAAGCTGCTGAGACAGAATTAAAACAGGGCTGCTGCAAGCAGAGAGAACTTGGGACTTCACAAAGAAGCATTTTCAAAGCAGGACACCTTGTGTGGAACTCTGCCTCCAAGTTGGCTGTAAATTAATATCAAATGCTCAAACAGCCTAACGCCGCTTTCTGATTGTTGTGGGTTCTCATGACTGAGCTACAGGCTTTCATTTAATGCTAATATAGAGGCACATAGGATCTTCTCAATGTAGTGAGCTTAATCCAAGGAGTCATTTAATTTTATGATGGCTGGTTTATCTCAATTATGACACATATGTGTGTAGAGACCTTTCTCTTCGTGGGTGGAGGGGAAATGACACTAAGCACAGAGTCTGGGTTCCAGACCCCAACCTGACTGTGACAGCTGTAATGAGCCGTCTCTTTTTTCTCTGAAATCTTGTTTGCCTTTTGTAAAATGACCTATTAGGGTCAGAATGGAGGCTGTCAATTGCTGGCAGCCCACAAAAATAATTTACTATATGCTGGCTACTCAATTTTAGGCAACATTAAACTTATGACTAATACTAAACAATTGGCAGAATTCACATACAACAGTGAGGGATTCTACCCTGTTAACTTTGGCAAGCTGAGGAACTGGGCAACAAGGTGTGCATTTCAAAATGTCACAACCGACATCACTGCTCAGTCCTTGCTGCATCTTGCTACTAACGCAACTACTTCCTAGAGTCACCTCTGGTCTCCACTACGCAGTCATTTATTTCCTGCCCCTTGTGATATAGTGTGAAATCCCTGTGTGCAAAGTCTTTTCTAGTTGAATGATTTACATTTTTTGAGCATCCAGTGTGATCTGGAACTATCTGAAAATACTCGTGCTGGGTAACTATTTTAGTGAGAAAAGTCTGTTACTCTTCTACTGACATCTTTCTTCTAACAAAGATGCTTTAGATTTAATTTGTTCAATAGTTCTATTTTGAAAGCCCACTATGGGAAAAGTGCTTGCTGGCATATACTGGGGATAGCATGATGAACACAAAATTTGTAGAAGAGGGGATACAAAATAAGCAAGCAAGCAGCTAAAATAATGTGAATTAAATTAACATCAGTGTGAATTCTGTATCATGGGAAAACAGTTTTATTTATTTTTTAATGATTTATTTATGCACACTAAGCACTGGGGTGTGGGGTTACAGAATGGGGAGCAGAACAGGCAGACAGACTAAATACACTGCTGAGGGGATCAGTGGGCGAGATGAGAGAGGTCTGTCATGCCGTGTGGATCTATCTGGCCAGGGATTGAACTCATGCTGCAGTGGCTGCAGAGGCGTCATAGTGCTGTGACTTAACCCCTTGCACTATCAGGGAGGCCGAAAAAATGGTTTTATGAAAGAGTCATTTGGGCTAAGGGGTGTCCATTTAAGTTGAGAATGGGAGATGTAGAATCTGGACAAGGGCCGTGGCTGGATATCAGTGCTAGAGCGGGCGGGATGGAGGGGAAGCTGGTGACCAGAACCATGGGATTCGGACGGTCATCTGAGAGCCCAGCTTGAGTTTTCAAAGATTTTAGAACAAATAACTAGTGCCGTTCAATGGGTCCCCACTTTGACATGGTTCAGCTGAAGAAACTTACAAAGATGTTAACAAATAAATAGAAGAAAGGCCCCAGGGAGGGATCCTCACATCTCTAATGACCTTTCTCACCATCCTGCCCCATCATCCCCCCATTGGCTCCCCCAGGGGTGTTAACAAAGTTAGTAAAATGATGTTAGGAAAGACATCATTTATAGATGCAGGTTTCTTTTTTTGCAGAGGTTAGGAGACTCATTCGATGAAAGAAAAGTTACTAAAAGTGTTCCATGTGCCAGATGCTTTTCCGTGTAATTTTACAAATATTCATACACATAATAGATGTGAAATTCAGAGATCGGAAGTTACAGGTTGGGAACAGCAACTGAACTCATCAGGAATAACACTCAGTTCAAGAGAATGTGGATGGCATTGAGGTGCATCCTTGTACCCCCTTCCAGCCACCATCACATACACCGACCAAGGATAAATAAATACCAACTCAGATTCTAACTCAGTTGTTGCCTGTTTTTGAACTTCATGTAAATGGAATCATACAGCACTTCTCTTACTCAACATCGCGTTTTTTGAGCTCTGTTTATGGTATTGCTTACAGTTCTACTTCACTCATTTTCACTGTTGTAGGGTGTTCCACTGTGCCATGCTGGCTTAATGTATCATTCTTACCAGAGGTGGACTTTGAGCTAGTTCTAGTCCGGAGTAATTACGCATGACGCTGCAGTGGGCACTCTTCATCCATGACCCTTTGGTTACATACCTGCATTTCTGTTAGGTATAAATGCACGAGTCATGTTTTGCTTTCATAGGTCCTGCCAAACACTTTACATACATTTATTCCTTGAATTCTCACGTCAACTTTTTGATGGAGCTATGTCATCCCCTCTTGACAGATGAGAGAATAAATGCTCATAAGTCCTTTTTTCATTGCCTCAAGGTCATAGAGGCAGTGAGCGGGCAGGATTGGAGCATGGACTTGACTTCGTTTGATTTGTTGCCCATGTGCTCTCCAATCACATGGCAGGGGGTGGCTGTGTAACCCCACTCAAATGCTCCTCATCCAGGCAGGAGGACTATAGGTGCTGCTCTGTGGCAGGCATGCCCAGGTGCTCCTGTGACCAGTGTTCTAGAGGGCATCACAGGTTGAAAGGCAGGTTCTGTGGTCAGAGACCACCACTGAGTTCCACCACTCAGTTCTTGTGGACTTGGGCAAGTTGACTGTTTTCGTCTGTACAATGTAGATAATAATCATGGAGACCTCACAGATATGGTGTGAAGAGGAGGAACAAGATCTGATGCATAGTAAAGACACTAAAAAAAATAAATAAAAGGTGGAGGAGTAAATAGAGAGCAGTGTAGATATTCCCCCAGCGTGGAAGATAACAACTTCGGATGCCCACACAAAGTTCTTGTGCCTCATACATGCCACTATAGCCATTTCGCTCCCCTATTTATCCCCTTTCGTTTGATGGGACTTGAATGAGCTTTCTCATTTCAGGAGTGTTGCTCTGCTCTGTCATTGGAGAGATGTGAACAAATTCATTTTAAATAAGTGTTTGTTGATCAACTACTGTCTGCCAGGAACCTTCTGTAATCTTTGTACCTGCTAACCTTTGTACCCATTGACCCATTGGCAAACCAGAGGGATTTCATCCCCAAATAGCAGCCAGGGAAGATGAGGCTCAGGAGGTGAAGCAACTTACCCAAAGCAAGCATTCTGTGACCAGCAGGGATAAGACTCAGAATCTGATGGGGTCTCATTCCCAGAGCAGAATCTTTCTCTCATTTCCTGCTGACAGGTGTTTTGCAACTGAACCTTTGGACCTTTGCAATTCTTGTGGAGTTCTCTGTGTTCCTATCTAACAGTATTTTATAGAGGTTTCGTCTGTGCTTAGAGTGGTTGAGACAGTCTGTAGGAAACTAACCGAGTGGAGAGCTAGGTGACCAGAGGTGCTGTGAGCAAGTGTACATCATACAGCCATATGCCTCCCATGTGATTGCTTTGCACTCAGAGCGCCGCTTCAACACTGGCCCCGTTACCTACAATGCCAGGTTGAATAGTGTCACCCCTTGAGCTATGTCCACTCAGAACCTCAGAAGGTGACCTTATTTATAAAGAGTGTTTGCAGATGTAAATCATTAGGGATCTGGAGGTAAAGTCCTCCTGGAGTTAGGGTGGGCTCTAGACCCAATAACAAGTGTCCTTTGTTGTAGAGAAGAAGATATAGACCTCAGAGAGTGGAAGCAGAGAGTGGAGCCACATAACCATGAGCCACACATGCCAAGGATTGTCAGTGGCCACCAGAAGCTAGATGGAGGCTTGGGGCAATTGCTGTCAGAGCTAACACCTTGGTTTGGGATCTGGGCCCCAGCACTGTGAAAGTATGCATTCCTGTGGTTTGAAGCCACCTGTTTGGGGCGCTTTACTATGGACCTAGGACCCTCAGGCTCTTGTGACTGTCTTCCCTGAGTGGGAAACATGCTGGGGAGGTCTGAAAATTGTAGAAAGCATGTCAAGAGCCATACTGGGTGATTATGGCTTTTATGATGCTCTGCCAGGGCGGTCGTTGGTGAGAACTGCCAAGCCCAGGGTACCTCCTGGGTCTGGTCCCCTGGGCCTGCAGACACCACCACCCCTCTCAGCCAAGCTCTCAAAGGCAGCACACATCAGTTCTATGTCTATGCTGTTAGGTTTTCGCAGCAGCTTCTAGAATCAGCAGGCCCTGTTGCTTTTAGTTGCAAGCACGTAGCTCCAAAGACGCATATCCCCCTTAGAACCATAAAGGCTCTAATAGCAGTAACGGGGCTGCCTCGATCATGACCAAACGTGATTACATTCCACATAAAAATATAAAAGCTCATTTGAGCCAGGGCTCCCTCTGGGCCCATTGCCTGCACTTTTATTGAAAACCCTACATTCTTGACTCCGTGAGCCCTGATCTAAGGGCCCAGTGAGGCTGGGTCTTGAGGAGCCTTGTAAAGCCTTGGGAGGCCTGGTGCACTGGACTCAGCTGAAAATCCCCATCGTTGGGTGTTCATGGCCCAGGGCCTCACACCTCATTTCTCGTGACTGCTATCTGCTTGGATTCCCCCCCCCCCCCCCCNCTGCTATCTGCTTGGATTCCCCCCCCCCCCCCACTGGGCCAGCCTGTACCTCTTGCCCTGTTCCCTGAAAACTTAAGACCATGGAGCAGGGACTGATGTGACATTCCTGCTCTGTCCTCAAGCCCAGCCAGCCTTGGAGGGTACCTTCCCTTGTAATGTCTGCCTGTCCCTCTACTCAGCTTTGATTGCCCTGTCCAACACCCCTGACTTGGTATCCACCCTCAGTTAACTCTGAGCTCCCGAGGTGCTGTGCCGTTCCTTTCTGCCTTGTACTCCTGCTGTGACTCCTGTACCTGCTTTTCCACCATCTTCTTAGGCGTTGCTTGGACATCACTTCTTCCCTAGATGTCCCTTGTGCCAAAACTGGGCACGTGCCCTCCTTCCTCTTCACCTGTGTCTCCCGAACCACTGTCATCTGCCAACAACCCTTGCCTGTCACCTCTCTGGATGAATCTTGTGTCTCTAGCCTCCATAACTTCCCAGGCAGTGCCAACCGCACCTTCTCTCCCAGAGACTGGTTGAGTGCTTGCCTCATCATCTGAGTGCATGAACACCTTGCTGAGGTCACCCCTTCCCCAAGGCAGGTCCCAAAGGCACACCGGGAGTTGGAAATGCTCTATTCAGTCAACATGGCAGCTAATACCGCAAGAAGTGGTCTCACGTTCGGCCTGACTTGGTCCGTGCAGCCACATGGGAAAGCTAGTATTCTCTCCTGCCTTCCTTCCCTTCATTCTCATGAAGAGAATTGGCCAGACTAGCTCAGCAAGGAAGGTAAGATATGGAATATGGAAAGGGAGAATTTCAGTCTAGATCTGTTGGACTCTAAATCCAAGTTCACAGTCAGGTTAGGACAGGAGAAGCCCAGGGGGCCGCATTCTCAGAAATGTATCTAGAGCGTGTGATTGTTGAGAAGGCACAGTGCTAGGACTCGGGCAACTACCAGCTCCCCCCAATCTGAGCCTGAGTTTTCTCACCTGGAAAGAAGGATGGGAATGTTTACACTATTGATGAGCTTCTTTCAAAGCCCATCCAGCTCCAAAAATATTCTGGAATTATGCACAAGTTGTGAAAAAACATGTATTTTGAAATTCAGTGATGGAAACAACAGCTGTCAGTATAAGGTTTTTGTTTGATGCCTTAAAAATAGATGGAAATGTACGTGTGTGTGTGTGCACGTGCATGTGTAGTGACACACATACAGGCCCATGAGCTGAACAGTGGCAACTGTAGCTCATGGGTACCTTTTACGGAGTGCTATCACCACTCAAAAGCCTCAGGGAATAAAGACACGTTATTGATAGTGCTGTTCTGGAATCAGACCAGTGCTGCGGGTTCTATCAGTGTGTTCGTCTTCATTACCTGGAGTCCTGTTCCAGCGGTATCTCTCCTCTGATATAAGGAGACAGGCAGTTCAGTTGAAAAGGTATGGGTGATCAGGGGGATAGGCAGGAAATGATGCTTACTAAGCCCAGTGAATGGAAAGAGAAGGCAGGTGAGAATTAAGCTGACAGCAATCCAGAAGAGAGACTGGTTAGTATCAGCATTCCTGCCCCTGTTTATCTTCCATGTTGCATGGTGACAGTTACAGTTTCCAGAAACATATTGGCTAAGTAGATGCTCAGTAAGCTGTCTGTGGTTTATCTGCAAGGTGGCTTCTATCGGATAAAGGGATGCCATAGGTTCATTCTTTCAAAACACACGCACACACTGATGCACAGGTACTGTACTTGGCAATATGAGCACTTCTTGCCATCACAGAGTTTATTCTAGTTGGGGAGTGTGGTCTGCAGAGCAATAACCCCCAGCAAAGCTGTCCCTGTGCTAACCCATGGAACCCGTAAATATGCTAGTGTATGCACTAAAGGGATTTGGTTGATGTGAAGGATCTGAAAATAAGGTTGTCCTGGACTATAAAGTGGGTGGGCCCGATGTAGTCATAGGTCTTTAATAGAGAGGAGAAGGCAGAAGAGGGTTTGAACTCAGGGATTTTGAAGGTGGAGGAACAGGCCATGAGTCAAGAAATGCAGGTAGTTCAGAGAGACTGGAAAAGGCTAGGAATGGACGGTCTCCTGGAACCTTGAGGAAGGAACACAGTCCTTGCTGACACTGGTTTTGGCCTAGTGAGGCTTTATTTGGACTTTTGGTCTCAGAACTGTTATAGAACAAGCTTCAGCGATTTTAAACCACTAAATATGTGGTTCCCTGTTAACCAGTAAGAGGAAACAATACCTGTATCAGGAAATCCAAGGACTTAGAAGGATGAATGTGCAATGTGGGGGTATGAAAGGCAAGACAAGAACAGGAAATGTAAGGAACAAGGGAGCCTGAGAGGTAGAGGTTCCCCTCTCTGAGGAAGGATACAGGCAAGGAGAAAGTAGAGCATATTCCTCTGTGTGAGGCAACAAGAGGGAAGGAACATAGCACAGGTCGGGGGTGAAAGAAGGCCAGAGGCCTGGTGCAGGGTGTGAGGAGGAAACACTCCATGTGTAGCCTGGAACACACTCGGGGGCTGGGTCACATGGAGCCTGTGTGAACTGGGCTTTGAACTGTGTGTGTTTGTGTTTTGAAAGAATGAACCTATGGCATTCCTTTATCAGACAGAAATGGCAATATCTTTATGTGTGTGTGTTTGTGTGTAAAAGAACTGGGGTATAGGGCATAAATGAAGGACAGTGAGAGGATTCACCAGAGACAGAGTGGGGAGCAGAACAGGTGGATCTACTGAAATACACTGCCGAGGAGGGCAGCAGGCAAGACAGGAGAGGTCTGCCATGCCATGTGGGTCAGCTCCCTGGCTAAGGATCTAACTCAGACCTTGCCTTGACAGTGATAGCACTGAGACTTAGCCCCTAGGTCACCAGGGAAGCCCCCCAAATGGGAATATTTTGAATGGTCTTACTCCAGAGAGTGATTGGGTCAGATTTATTTTTTAGAGCTATGCTGTCCAACTCAGTAGCTATTTGCTCTGTAATTTCAATGAATAAAAGTTAAGCAGTTCTAAGTATCCAGTCTCTTAAGTGCTTGGTAGCCACATGTGGCTGGCAGCTACCACAGAGGATAACCCTAACTTAGGACATATCCATATTTTGTTGAATAAACAGCCTAACTACAGAGCGGAACGCGAGCTGGGCAGGGTGATATGGTTGGACGATGGAAAGCAGGCAGGAAGCAACTTCCCAGAACTCCAGGTGGGATTTTACTGTAGTTGCATGTGAGATGGTGGCCATGGAAGCAGAACCAAGTGAGTAGGAGGAAACTGACCAAACTAAAAGGTGACTTTGTTACTCAGTATTCAGAAGTTTCTGCCCTGTTTTGACCTTTCATAAGAACAGTGTCTGTTTAAGACCCAGAACATCAATTTCCTCTCCTGGAGGTGGGAATAATACCTACCTTAAAAAGGATATTGTAGCCCAAACCCCCTAGCAGAACGGGTGTTCTTTAGGGAACATATATGTATCTCATACCCTTTATAAATCTCGAACTTAAAAAGAGTCTCTGGATATTAAGATCTGGGTGGAATCAGTTTGTAATTATAAATACTTGCTGACCAGGTACCTCCTCTTTCTCCAGAGCGGAACCCGATCAGTATCTCCCACTCAACTGAACAAGCCTTTGCTCTAGAGCTGCCCTTGAGCATGAAGGTCACAGGAAAGGTACACAGGGAAAGAGCCATATGCCGAAAATGAGCAATTCTGTTCCCGCCATGACGGCAGGGCGCCCAAATGGAGCTATTTTGTAGTCAGACTACCACGTAGGACCACACTAGGAGAGCAAGCTTGGGGGAGGCAAGGAGAAGAGCGTGCCATCCGTGTAGAGAAGATAATTGAATCCATGGGAGGTCGACTGGGGCTCATTTCACACGGAACCGCACAAGAGCACATGGCTCGCTCAAAGACAATACGGGCCTTCAAAGAGACCCGCTAAGGGGAGTGCATTTCTCTATTAAGGGCACAAGGCACTCTACATGAGACACACTGTTATGCCTCTTTCTTCCCAGCCACAGCCTGGAAATAGCCATAAAAGAAATGAAGTATATTTGCCTTGTTAACACAGTTTGTATTACATATTCATAAACCATTTTGTGAAACTGCAAGGGAAAGATTCAATTGTCTTGGAAGCTGATAATGGCCAAACAGCCATACAGAAAGCAGGCAGCATGTTATGGAATTAGCTGCACAATGAATGAAATGCAACGCCTATAATAAACCCATTCAGATATAAATTATGGCCAAGTAGATGCAATGTTTGTTAAGCAATAAAGCTTGCCACCCTACATGGGAAATTGAATGAGTTTATCATAAAATATGGTGGAGAGTGCACTCAGAATCTGGTTTCCCAAACTGGGCTTAATCAAAATAATCTAGAGCGCAGGCTTCCAGGAACAGGAAACCAAAACAAAGTGATGGCAGTGGGTCCAAAGGGCATTTTGACATTGTGACCCCATATACCCTTGGCCTCTAACAATTCCACCCTATTTGCATTTTGAACAAAAAAGTCTCTTTTAATTTTTCCTTTGAGAATTATCAAAATGCCTTGAGCTTTGGGAATACAAAATTTGACCAAAGATTGGCTTCCTGGTTGTCCAGGGTAATAATTGAATTCAGGGACAGGGAACGTGTCCAATCCAAGTGACGCTGGACTCTTGGTTTCCCTTGGAAATGTTTGCAACTGTTGATCCCCAAGGAGGCAGCTGGCTCTCAAACAGCAGGATGGGATATTTTGCTGAGTTCTTGAAGGATGTGCAGCTCGTTTTCTCAGAAGACCTCCCGTAAGTCTTCCGTGCATGTGGCTAAATGAGTACGAGGGCACATTGTGAATTATCTTCCAGAGCTGGAGCTTGGGTTGATCTCAGATTCCCCTTTTTGGGAAAAAGTCAATGAAACCAAATAAAATAAAACAAGAATTAACCCAGCATGATGCAGACTTTCTAGTGTTATTATGTGAAAATAGCTGCAATAATTTATGGATTTACAGGTTGAAGTGAATGTTTTCAGTGGATTGCAAACAATGAAAAATACCATAGGAATGTGTTATGGTCCCAGAGTTGGATTAAGACTGTTCAGAAACCAAAAGGATTTTCTGCCTGCTAATAACATTACCCTGAAATCTAATGAAATAATCTTCCTAAGCCTAGGTTATGGCATAAGCTGATTTCCCATTTGCTGTTAAAAGTAAAACAGACGTCCTCTTTGGTTGGCCCATCACTCAGTTCATATACCATTAAACTGAACTTCAATGAGCAAAATCATATGACTTAAATGGGTCATTACCAAGTTCTTGAAGTAGATATTGCTTCCAGTCTTCAACAGGGAAACCAGAGAACTGGAATTTGTCAACAAGTCTCAACGTATTTCTATACAAACTGAAAAAACATTATTTTAGAGTTGTTAGTAGTGACTTAACTTACACTTTACTCACTGTGTCCTCCCAGTGTGTGTGTTTATAAATATACATATACACACATTTGTGTGTGTATATGTATATCGGGTACATGTGTATTTATCAACAAGAAATATAGCAATGTATATATCACTGTATACGTGTGTGTATCAATAAGAACAGTTAGACATTAACAAAAACACTGGAAAGTAATCAGATGCTATATCAGAGTCTAAAAAATTAATAACACATCTTTTCTTCTGTCTTCCACATCAAAACCCATTCTCCACACTCCTTCCCCAGTCAAGATGAAATAAGTGTCAGGTTAAGTATCTGAATACTTCGAAAAGTACCCAGAAAACAGACACTGAGACAAAACATGAAGAGTTTCCTCAATGGCTTATCTAGGAACATCTTACCAATCGACTGCATTTGTGTGGCTTTTTATTTTTCACTTGCCAATATTTCATTTACTTCTCCAAAAACCTCTGCAGACCATCAGCCTCCATCACCATTTTACAGGTTAGGGGATTAAAGTCCTCATCTGTAATTATAAAATAAAAACAAACAAAAACCCCTCACAACCTATTCAGGTGCAAGGACTAGACACCTGGACCAACATAATGAAACAGGTTGGTTTGCCCTACGTGACAAGAAGGTCATGTGGCCTGCAGAGTAGAATGCACCAACAGATACGAAACACTTTCTCTCTCTCTTCACCATGATTCTAAAAGTTTTCCAGAAGAAAACTTGAAGGGCAAAAGTCACACCCCCAGAGAATGTCCTTTTGTATTTCCCAAATCAAAGCTGCCTCTGGAATCCCATTCTGGAGACTTCTGTACTTCTGTTTTGTTGATCAGGGCTGTTACTAGGCCACCCGTAGGCAGATGTTGACCAGAGAGAGAGAGGTGGAAAAGGATCCGGTCAGCCAAGCAGCGGTGCTGGAGACACACAGAAACAGTTAATCATTTGCACAGACTAGTATTTTTTTTGCTGGTCGATGAAAGAGCAGGGCATAAAGACTCGGCTTTCAAAGCCTGTGGTTCTTTTCACTACACCCAGATATCTGAATCATAATAGCAATATTTCCTTTTCTTTTAACTCACAATTACACCTCTCCATTATACCTCTGTTAAAGCAGAGATGTTTGAAAAGCTAAGTAATACTAAACATGAATTAAGTGTATATCTAGGCTTGTCCAATTGCTACCCTCTCTGTAATGGAGACTACGCCGAACCCAATGTGAATTGGACAGACTGACATGCTGATGGTTTCTAAGTTCTGGTTTATGATTCTGAATTAAACCAATAAGGATAATTTAGTGTAATTTCTGAACCATTTGACTTTATGGGAAACTAGGAGACTAGCAGCTATGAGGGCTGATTTTAAAGCGTTGTAAGCACCAGGGGCTCTATTTCCAGTTGAAAACTCTAATGTGCATTATGGTCCTCACTGAAACGAGCATGGTGAGTCCTCACTCTAATGTGTATTACAGATTGGTTAACCAGCCTCACAGTGATTGTGGGACTAGGGTCTCAGCAGTTTCCCTCACCTAGAGAATGATTTGAGTTTGAACAGAGAGTTTCAAATTCCAGGAGAAAGAAAGAATGTGTTTTTCCCTTAAAAAAAACCATTAGTTTTGCTGGCCCAGCCAACCAGCCTATTGATAGGGGCACAACTAATTTACTATGGATGTCACTCAATTTCCACAATTCAGTTTGACCATCTGCCACAGCACAAACTCTTCCATAAAGCATGCTCATGGGAAGGAAGGGGAGATGGGAAATAAAAAAAACAAACACACCATAGCTACATTTCCTCTAAGGCTACACTTGCTTCCAAGGTGATTCATGGAAATGCATGAACCAAATACTACATTCCATACTCACTGAGCACCAGTTCTCAGTCCAGGGCCAAATCCTCTGTGTACCAGGCTTTGTATGAGGTAGGAACCTTCACAGAATTGTGGTGGTTATCTATTGCTGTGCAATAAACCATCCTAAAATTTAGTGACTTAAAACAGTTCCATGCTTTGGCTCATGACTCTTCAATTCCATGAGGTTGGGTGGCAGTGGCTTGTATCTATTCCAGATGGTGCTGTGTTATGACTTTCATGTGGGAGCACCATTGGGAGATGGGCATGGTTGGAGGGGACTCTGAACCCTGCCTCCACAGGTCCTCCCTCAGGAGTCCAATTTGAGCTTCTCTTGCATGACAGCTGGATCCCAAGAGAATGAACTAGGAAACTGCCAGGGCTCTCAAGGACTCATTTCCAGAACTTGCACATCGCTCTACCAAATTGCATTGATCATGGCAAGACATGGGCCAGCCCAGATTCCAGGGGAGGAGAAAGACACTCCAACTCTTGATGTAAACAGTAACATGTGCACACACGGCTGGGGAGATTCTTTGGTGACCACCCTGCAGACAACTGACACACCCAGCATCAGCTGTCTCTGAGCTCTATGGGTTCCCTTGAGGGGTCACCCTTGATCTCCCAGGAGCCTCTGTTCTCTGCAACTGGTGCAGCAGAACCTATAGAGAGTTTGAGAGCAAGGCATTTAAAGGTTGAGTTCTGGTTTTTGTCATCAGGCATTAGTTATTGGGCATTAGTGCCCCTCTCAGTAACACATGAACAATGATAGTACCCTCCCCACCTGTATCCAGAACTACTTTACAAAGTTAATCCATGTAAAGCACGTAGGGTGGTGCCGTAGACATAGGTTGTGCTTAGTAACTTTGGGTCACACCTGTTACCTCCTCTGTGCAATGAGCTTGAGCTTCTGGTGATGGGAGCACTGCTGTCTTCATCTCTTTGCTTCTGGGACCCTGTAAAGATTGGTATGTAATGCACACTCAGTGATAAATGAATAATGAACCAGACCTATCATTTTCTTTAATTGTTCCCATCTGAAGGCAAATATTTATTTTCAAAAAAGTGTAGGTTGGAGCAGTACACGTCATGTTTGCTAGAAGCGTTAGCTTTTATTTATTCATTCAGCAAATGTTATCGAGCTGCTATTATGAGCTAGAAATCTATTAGGTTCTCCAGAAAACCAATAAACTCCAGGAAAGGGAATAGTACTAGAGAGTAGTACGTGGTGTGTTGAAGGACATGGATAGGCAATAGAGTGTTTGGTTGAGTCAAAAGTGGGATGAGATCCAGCTTTGGTTAGTGAAGCACCAGTATATGGGATTTTAGCAGAGACAGCTAAGTGAAAAAATCAGTCACCTGGAGATGTGTGAGCAAAGTGTTCTAGAAGAGGGAAGAGCAAGAAAAAAGGCTGTGGTGAACATGAGTGCTACAAATCTGAGGAAGCCCCGTGCCTGGATCTTGATGTGCCAGGAGAAACTATGCAGAGACTAAATGGTGTATGTCTTAAATTCAAATGTTGCTCTAAGTGCAATGGGGTGCCATCGAAGAGGTCACATGTAGAAGGTGGAAATAGCTTCCCTTCCTCGTTCCTCTCAGGTTATTGTGTTGCTAACAGCCACCCAATTCAGCCATACTCCTATACACATGGATTTGGGGAAATCTTTTCCTTTTGAGGTATGTACGTGGCAGTCAGGGGGTGGTGGAGAGAGTCCTTTTGCATCAGCACTGGAAATGTCATGATTTCCCTTTTCAGAATCCAGATAGTCTAGGTTCTCTTTGCACCAAGAATGAAGAAGATGAAGATGCATGAACTGGCAGCCACTCACTGCATCCTGCTATGTGCCACCCATGTCTAAATTTCCAAATACCATGTTTGATTCTCAGAGACACAGGAGCTTGCTGCCCTAGGCCTCAGGATTTTACAGATGAACATACTGAGACCTACAACGTGAAGTGCCAGCCTACGGTTAACTGGCCGGGGATTTAAGCCCATATCTCTGGCCTTCTCTTTCCAGCACGTGTCAAAGTCCTGCTCATCTACCCCTCCTCCCCCAAAGCCTCCCCCCATGGTGCAGCTAGGGGGGTGGTGAAACTCGATGATCAGTTGCAAGATGTTCTCTAGGACTCGCGGAAATCACAGGGTGGGAGCTGCACTGGTTTCCAACAATGCTCCTGATGAGCAATTTAGCGAGGAGCTGTGCACGTGTGCGGGGCGGGAGGGGGATGTCTGCGGCACCGTCTGCCTTTGGCACACATTTGCATCATTGTCTGGTGTCTGTACACAACGTGAGATTTCCAAATGTTATCAGAGGAAAGGGGTGAATGACATTTTCCCAATTTTATAGACACGGGACTGAGGCAAGCTAAGCGCTGATCTCAAATGGCACAAGATGGAGGCTTCAAAGGCCCAAGTGAGAGGCCCTGTCCCTCATCCCCCAATCAGAGAACAGTGTTTTCAGTAGCTTCACTGGGTCGAGGTACTTCTGTTACTTTTGTTCATTCAGTGAGCATGAAACACCTACTAGGCCTCAGGCACTCTGTGGTGCAGAGGAAGCAGGGATGTGTGAGCCCTAGTCCTGGCCCTTGCAGATTTGTCAGCTCCAACCACTTCGACATCAACCCTCTGTCAGCCTCAGGCCCAGCCAGTGGGGCCAAGGATGAGGGCTCTGATGCAATAGTGCCCGCTGATGCAGTCAGTCCCTGCTTGGTGTAGCCTTGAGCTTCTTCCTGGCCTTTTCTGTCCCTCAGTTTCCTCATCTATATGGCTGAGAGATGAATAGTACATAATAACATGTAAATAGAAGAGCTGGTATGTAGATAAAATGATACGATGCAGCTCCCCTTCCAAGCTATTTAATGATAAGCATCCTCTGGGATGCTTGTCAACAATATGTCTTTCCAGGCTTTCCCCTGGGAATCCCAAAGCAGTAGGTTTGAGGTTCAAGGCCTTATGTGTGTATGGTTGTTATTTTGAAACAGTACTTTAGCGAGAGCTGGCAGGGTAATTTGGCAAGCTGTGAGACAGTGCCTGGAGGGCTGTGGTCCTCAAGCTTGGTGACCTAGGACCCTTATTTGGGACGCTTCAAGAATACAGATGCCTGGGTCCCACTTGAGAATCTGTTTTAATATATTAGGGTATAGAATGGGCTGTTCAAGTCTTCCTACATGTTTCTAATACACAAGGTATAAAAGCTGTTTAGAAGCTGACTCAAAAGACTGTGCAATAAATGCACCAGGCCGTTTATTAGCCTTTCCATTTCCCCAAAGAAAATAAGAAACACACATTTTATTTTTTTATTTATATTTTTATTTTCTTATACTGTTGTTCACTTTTGTACAATATTTGATCTCTCCCCTCAGATGTAGTCACCATTATTGTCCCAGCATGACAGCAGCTTGACTATCACTATAGTCCTTTGTGTTCTTCCCACCCCTGTTTTGATCTCTCTTCCTCCCCCTTCCCTGCTGTATGCCTCAGATCTATGGCTTGCCTGCAAGTTTTGTCTTTTTGTTAACCCTTTTTCAATTTCTCTATATCCCACATATAAGCAATACCAACCAGTATTTCTTTTTCCTTCTGACTTATTTTGCTTAGCATAACCCCTTCAAGTGCCATCCATGTTGCTGCAAATAGCATGAGTTTATGTCTTTTGATGGCTGAGCAGTATTCCACTGTGTATATATACCTCATCTTCTTGATCCATTCATCTGTTTCAGGACATTTGGGGATGTTTTCATTTCTTAGCTTTTGTAAATAGTGCTGCAATAAACATAGGAGTAAATGTTCCCTTTGAATTAGTACTTTTGTGTCCTTTGGGTATACTCCCAGGAGTGGAATTGCTGGATCATAAGATCTATTTTTCAGTGTTTTAAGAATCCTCCACACAGCTTTTCATGGTGGCTAGACCAATTGTATTCCCACTAGCAGTGTAAGAGAGTTCCTTTTTTTTCACATCGTCACCAGCATATGTTGTTGGTAGTTTTTTATTTTTAGATTTATTTTTACTTATTTGTACATACAAGAACTGGGTTGTAGGCCAGTGGTTCAGGGGCTCGCCAGGATTCATCAGAGACAGAGCGGGGAGCAGAACAAGCAGATCTACTGAAATACACTGCTGAGGGGAGCAGCGGTCAAGGCAGGAGTGGTCTGCTACATCATGTGGGTTACTTCACTGGCAAGGATCTAATTCATGCCGCAGTGCCTGGCGACAGCTTGTTTCAGAGGTTTTAGCTCTTCTGTCCACTTTTTGTGGGTTTTTTAATTTAAATTTATTTATTTAATTATATTTGACGTCATTTGTATTCCCCAGGGAGTTCCCACCACCATTCCACCTGTGCACCATCACCTCAGTCCCTTGTGCTCATTATACCTTCATCCCTATCTTTCCCTCCCTTTCTTCCCCTCCCCCACCCATGGTCCCTTTGGTTTATCTTTGACCTTTTGGTCTTGTTGAGTTTTTTTGATTGCTTTTGGTTGTAATTGCCCATTTCCTTGAGCTCATTCTTTTTTTTTAATTAAAATATTTTAAAATTTACATATACTTGCCATTAATTGTAATCCCCATGTATTCCCCATCGCCATCTCACCAGTGCACCATCACCTCAGTCCCTCGTGCTCCCATCTTCCCTCAATCCTCCCCTTCTTTTTTTTTTTTATAGCTATTGCTCTTTCACATTCCTTCTAATAGTGAAACCATCTGATATTTTTCTCTTGCTATCTGACTTGTTTCACTGAGTATAATTCCTTCTAGCTCCATCCCTGTTTCTATAAATGGCCCTAGTTTATCATTTTTGATTGCTGAATAGTATGCCATTGTGTATGTGTACCACATCTTCTTGATAAAGTCCCCAATTTTTTGGCATTTGGGTTGTTTCCAGGTCTTACCAATTACAAATAGTGCTGCAATAAACATAGGAGTACAGGTGCTCTTTTGGGTCAATGTTTTTGTGTCCTTTGGGTAGATTCCTAGGAGTGGGATTGCCAGATCATATGGTAGTTCCATTTCTAGTAGATTCTGTCCACTTTTTGATTGGGTTGTTTGCTTTGTTTTTGTTTTGTGCTCTTTGTGGTTCTTTGATTTATGCAAAGAATTTCTCCAATTCTGTGGAGTGTCTCAGAGTTTTGGTTACTTTCTCTTTTGTTGTGAAGAAGCTTTTTAGTTTGATATAGTCCCAGCTATTTATTTTCCTTCATTTTCTTTGCTGTGGGGATGAGTCATCAAAGATGGAGAAAGACACATTTATTTTTTTTAATTATATAATTTATTTTTTCTCTCAATGTTTGCTTTCTTTTTTTTTTTTTAAAGATTTATTTATTTATGCATACAAGCACAGGGGTACAGGTCAGAAGTGTGGGGGGTGAGAGGATTCACCACAGAGAGCGGGGAGCAGAACAGGCAGATCAACTGAAGTACACTGCTGAGGGGAGCAGCGGGCACAGCAGGAGAGGTCTGCTGCACCATGTGGGAACCCCTCCTGGCCGGCGGCAGGGATCAAACTCATGCTGCAGCGGCTGCGGTCTGCTTCATAGTGTGTTGCTTAACCCACTGCGCCACCAGGGAGGCCCCAATGTTTGCTTTCTTATCTAGGTGTAGTCCAGAGAGAATTTCCCCCACCAATTCACCTGTGCACCATCACCATAGTTCCTTGAGCTCTTCCCATCCTTGCCTTGACCCCAATCCCTTCCTCTTCCTAGGGGAATGTCTTTTATTTATAGTTGTCTGTTTATTTTTGGTGTTGTTGTTAATGTTATTATTTTCCCCCTTCGTCCCCTATATTCCTTCTATAAGTGAGACCATCTGGTATTTTTTTCCCTCTGGCTTATTTCACTAAGCATAATCCCTTCAAGCTCCATCCATGTTTCTATGAAGGCATTAGTTTATCTTTTTTGATTGCTTAATAGAATTCCATTGTGTATATGTACCACATCTTGATTCAGTCTTCTCTTTTTAGACATTTGGGTTGAAACACACATTTTAAAATAAAAATAAGAATGTTGTTTTATATATAAAAGCCCTCCTAAGCTTAATAGTGACACTTAATAGTTCACATGGTATTTAGACTCTGCCAAGGTCTCTTAGTCTAGTTGTCTCCCTTTCTTAACTGAGTGAGGTCATGTCTTTGTTTTGATTTTTAAAAATATTGCCCCAAAGATCTACTCAACACCTTTTATATATGGTAGGTACTAAAGAACCATTTATCAAAGACGTAAGATAAATGTAGTAGTGGAAGAACAGCGGGGTCAAAATGCTACAGGAATGGGAAGGAAGGAAAGAATTTCAGATTGCTGGAGATGATGGGAGTCAGCCCTCGAAGCGTGGCTTGAACGTTGTATAGCAGAGTACGAGGATCATTTATTTATTTATTTATTTTGGTGAGAGAAATGGCTTGTGAAAATTTAAGGAGAAGACAGATAATTGTCCAAGAAAAGAAGGCATAGTCAGGCTCAGATGGAGAGTCAAATGCAGGAAGTTAATAGGACAGGACTTAATAGTAGTAGGTTCTCCTCTCTTACTGATGAGGAAACTGAGGCATGAGTTGGGTCATTCTGCCTAAGCAGACAGTGGCAGATGTAGGATTGAAGCTTGCTTTTCAGGCAGCTCCCACCTCAAATCCTCTACCCTCTTCTATCCCCCATTCTCTTGCATGGGGGAGGGGCAGGTGATGAAAACTCTCAGCAGAAGCAGCACAGCTCAAGACAGATTTGGCTGAACCATCTTGGCAGCCATGAGGAGGAGCGTTAACAGAGTGGTGAAGTGCGAAGTCAGGGGATCAGTTCCTTCCAGTCCTTCTCCCATGGAGTGAGAGGCACATGTGCTTAAGACAGACAAACAAAATTGGCTGTGCGCTCAGCACACCAAGTGCGTGCTGTGCTTGCTGCTTTCCTGGGTAGAGGCTGACCACATTTTTGGAGCTGTCCTGGCAGCCAATATTAAAAAGAGTGCATGATTCAAGGAGTTAAATAGTAAAATAAATGGCACACAGAAGATGTGCCTTTGCAGTTAGAAACTAGAGAGTCACCCTCCCCACCTCTTGTCATTCTAAAAATGAGGACCCCTTGCATGATGCTAAATATTGTTTTCAACAGTAAAAAGAGTGAAGAGTCCATAGTGTTGCTTCCAGAATAGTCCTTGACAAGAGAGGTCTTGCCAAATGGGTATCATGCCATCTTAACTCTGTGAACCATGTCCTTTCAGGATTTTATCATTCCAACTTAGTATCTTAATAGCATTTTCACTTATCATTATACAGCACTCTCCATGCTGCCGTACAAAAGTAATGGTTACCTTTTTAAAGTCAGCTAAAGGATCAGTTCCCATTCTATTTCATTTTATTTCCAGTGTTGAAAATATATAGCTGGATCTTTAAAATATATTTAAATATGCATATACATAATTTCTTGCTGTCTTAAGCTTTTGTAATGAAATTCTAATAGCTGTGGTGGTATGTGAATAGAAATCTTTGTAATAATAAACAGGACAGGAGCATATGAGCCTTGCTCCCTTGATGGCTTTATTCTATCTTTAAAACTCTTCGTACCCCGTTTGCATGGAATCTTGAAGTTGCCTAAAGCTTATGCAGTCACTAACCACTTACTGTCCCCTTCCCACCACTTCCCTGTCACAAGATGTTGTGAAATCAGATTGAACATGGCTCCTCGCACTGAGGTTGTCACCTTGTCATTTTCTAGGAGGCAGAGGAGAAGGGAAGGCCGTGGACAAATAGTATTCAAGTGCCTGTTCTGTGTCAAGTACCCTACATGTTGCTTGTTTGAACTACACAACACACACAATGATAGGACAGTTATTAGTCCCTCAGCCTACAAAGGAGAGGCAGGAAGGCTTACAGGAACCAAGCAACACGAGTAGGTTGACATAGTTCGTAAGCATCACAAAAAAAAGTCTGTCTGAAATCTGACTTCAATACTCACACACTGTCCATGTTAATATAAATCTAAAGATAAGCCTGAAAGTGGTACAGGAGGTTTCCAATTCCAGGTCACATGATGTACACACACTCCATCCTGTCTTCCATGGACTGAAGCTGTAAAAGTTCAGCAGAATGGATGGAGAAGCTATTTGAAAACTTTGAAAATAAGAGTCTCAGGCAGATTAGGGGAGAGGAATAGAATAAAAGGTACCACTGAGCCGGTGCTGACTCCACCACCTTTTTTCCTCCTGTGCCATGGCCTGGGCTCAAGGCAGAGCAAACACAAACTAGACATCCAGGCACATGGAGAGCTGACGAAGCCACCTAGCCCTGATTTGAGAGAGAAAAGCAAGGACTACCAAAGCTCAAAAAGGGGCAAATAAATCCTTTGATTTGAAAGTGTCAAGCCTCCTGTGCCAGGGTAATCACAGTTCAGTAGCAACTGTGATGTCAGTGATGGGAATGGGAGTCTTCAAGCCCCCATTTGGGAACTTCTGTTGGAGAGGAACACTGCTGAGATGGATGTTCCTCTGTAATCGGTCTTAAGGGGTGTGGTCCATCTGGTGATTTTTTTTCCCTCTTCTGTCTCCTACCGTTTGACTGTGAATGCTGAAGTAGTATGTTAAAGGTGCTACAGAGCAGGGAAACAGAGATCCCAGTTTTCACAGGAGGGGAGGGGGAGATTCAGAAAAGTGTCAGGGAAATTGTACAGAGGAACTTAGAAAAGTCAGCCTGCCAGGTTGTGTATGAGCCTCTGTGTTTCTGATCACAGAGAACTCACCAAAGATTTGAGAACTGAACTAAGTAAGATATAGTCCACCATCCAGTTCCCAGAGAGCCTATTGAGTAGGACACACACACAATGAATTCAAACAGCACTGCAAGACTGTGAAAATATATGCCTGAAATCAAGACCACAACTTGGGGCCAATTAGAGAGGAATGCTCATCTCCAGCAGAGTTCATCTCCATCAGAAGCCCCAGATAGGGGCTTGAAGACTCCCATTTCCATCACTTGACACCACGTTGTCACCACCATGCAGTGATTACCTGGGGAGATCTTGAAGTCCATTTCAAGAGTTCTAGCAATACTCTCCAGAGGATGTAAACAAGATCCAAAGTCTGCTAACCTAACATTCAGAATGTCCAAGATACAAACCAACATGATGTGGCGTATAAAGACACAGGAAAATAGCAACTTGCATGGGAAAGGTAACAAAATAAACTAATAATGTCTAAATGATACTAATACTAGTACTATCTGATGAAGACTTTAAAATGATCCAAGAAGTAGGAGTCTACATTTTTTTAAATAATGCAGTAATTGGACAGTCTACCAAATAAAGAGACAATATGAGGACATTTTATAAAAGTAAACAACTAGACAAATTTTAAAAAGAAGACCTCACTGAATTTTTTCTATAGCACAATAGAGATTAAAGGGGAGGGACAAGTAGGTGAACTTGAAAATAGATAGGCTATCAAACCTGAATAATGGGGTGATAGAGATTGAAAAAAATATGTAAAGAGTTTCAGAGACATGAGTTTTGAAATGAGTTTTGAAAAAGAGAGCATGGTACAGCAAAAAGAGAAAAGAATAGCCTAAAACTCCCCAAATTTAGGATAAGACATATTTATAATTCACAAATCTCAGTGTATTTCAAAGAGGATAAACCAAAGGAAATATCCTCAGATATATTGTAATTAAATTATTTAATTTTAAAAGAGAAAATTGAGAAGACAATCAGGGAACAAAAAGAGGAATGATAATTTGTGTGGCTTTAGTTTTCACCTCAGAAATCATGAAAGTCAGAGGAAGTCAAACAAACATTGAAGAAAGAAAAAAAAAATTCATCCCAGAATTCTAGAACCAGTGATAATATCTGTGAGTACCAAAGGTAATAGGATAGGCGATCCAACTGTCCCAGTTGGCTCTGGACCAAGGGACTTCTTAGGGTGCAGGACTTTTAGTGCTAAAGCCAGGCAAACAGGGACTCTTGGTCACCCTAACATTCTTGGATGGGAGGACAACTGCGTTATCACTAGACTTGCTCTAAAATAATTGTTGAAGAAAGTAGTTTAGACAAAGGGACGTGATAGGGAAACTAGGAGCATCAGAAATGAAGGAAGAGAAGTGGAAATGGTTACTATGTCAGTAAATGAAATGGTGAATTCCACTTTGAGAGAAATGTGCTTGATGGTTGAAAGAAAAGTGCAGCATTAGCTGGTAAAGTTTTCAATATGTACATGCTATCTAGCTTCAGACTTTCATGATGAAAGACTGAATACTTTCCCTCTAAGATTTAGAATAAGGAAGATCTACTCTTAGCACTCTTAGTTAAAAATTTTTGGTGGTAATTCTAGCAAGTATAATCAGGCAATCAAAGGAAATAACATACAGATGAGAAAGAAAAAAATCATCTCAATTCACATAAGACATGATTGGATTTGTAGAAAGTCCCAATGAATCTACAAACAATAGCAGCAATGATATAAAATCCAAGCACTAATATGTTAGTTAAGGAAAATTGTAGGATACAAAGTTAACACACAAACATCAATTGTACTTCTATGTAGTAGCAATGAAGACTAGAAATCCAAATTAAAAAAGAAACCAAATGAACAAATAAAAGAAATACCATCTCCAACTTCAAATGTGAAAAAAGTAGCTTATAAATGTAAAAGTCAAGCTGAAAACTAGAAAAAGTTGGTAAAAGACATAAAAGACCCAAATCAATGGAAAGACATGACATGATCATGGATTGGAAGACTCAACATAGTAAAATGTCAGTTCTACCCATATTGATCGATAGCTTTAATGCACTTCCAGTCAACAAACCAGTAGGAGTTAAAGAAAAATAAATTTTAAAATCTATAAGGAAAGACAAGGAAGTTGGAGAAATCACTCTATCAAATTGTAAGACTTAGTATAAGTCTACAATATTAAAGACATGGTATTAGTTAAGAGACAGATATATAGACTGTATGGAACATAATAAAGAATTCAGAAATAGACACACAGATATGCAAATTGATTTTTTTAAAGGTCAAAAAGGCAATTGAATGTAGAAAGGATATTCTTTATAACAAATGGTGTTGAAAATTAGATATTTATATAAAAAATGAACCTCAACTTAAACTTCACACCCTACACAAAAATCAACTCAAATTGTATAATAGACCTAAATATAAAACAAAATTACTTTTAGAAGAAACCAGAGGAAGAAATATTAGTCACTTAGGATTAGGAAAAATATTCTTAGACAAGGTACACAAGCACAATTTATTAAAGAAAAATTATGATTGGATTTAATAAAAATTAAAACATTTGCTCTGTGAAAGATACTTTTACAAGAATGAAAACATAAACTTCAAACTGGAAAACATATTTTCAAGTCACAGATCCAGCAAAGGACTATATCCTGAATATATAATGAAAACTCAAAACTCAGTAGTTGGAAAACTAATTACCTAATTAAAGAAAGTAACGAAAACAAAAACAAAAAGGCTTGATAGGTACTTCATCACAGAGAAGGCATATTAGCACATGAAAAGATGTTTGACCATTAGCGATTTATTAAATGCTAATAATTAAATGCAAATTATCAAAACCATGATGAAATACCATTATACTTATTTAGTGGCAGGAAATTACTGAAAATACCAAGTCATGGTAAGGGGGTGGAGCAACTGGAACTCCCCTGCATTGGTTGTGGTAGTATAATAGGGAAGAACTATTCTGGAAAATAAATTGGTAGTTTCTCATAAAGTTAAATATACACTTATATGGTACAGCATTTCTACACCCAGTCATTTATTTATTTTGCATGCAAGATCGGAAGTGTAAGAGAGATGTGGGGGTGAGAGGATTCACTAGAGACACAGTGGGGAGCAGAACAGGTGGATCTGCTGAAATACACTGTTGAGGGAAGCAGTGGGCGAGACAGGAGAGGTCTGCTGCACCATGTGGGTCAGCTCCCTGATCAGGAATCAAACTCAGGCTTCAGTAATGATAATGCTGAGATTTAACCCCCTAGACTGCCAGGAGGCCCCCAACACCTAGCTATTTAATCTAGAGAAGTGAAAACTCACATTCACACAAAGTCTGCTTGGGAGTGTTTACAAGAATTCGGCACATAGTGCAGAAAATGGATGATAATCCAAATGTCCTGTGGTAGATAGTATGTGCTACTCATAATGTAGACTGTTCAGCAATACAATATAATGAAATGTTGACACACACAACTTATATGAATTTCAAACACCTTATGCAGAGTAAAAGAAGCCAACCTCAAAGGCTTTATTATGTTTCATTCCTAGAGGTTCTTGACAATGCAAAACTGTTAGGGATTGCAAAGTAGTAGCCCAAGGAGATTTCTGGGGAGTGAAGGACCTTTCTGGTATCTTGATTGTGGTGGTAGTTACATAAATTGATTCATGTTAAATTTGATAGAACTATAGGCAAAAAGAGAAAAACATGTATACCATCAAGTTAAAAAAATTTTAAACAAATACAACAATGTTTTAAAAGTTATTTATTGTATGTATACATATGCTTCCTATATAAATTTTCATTGCAGAAATAATAGTGATAAAGATGCAGGTAAAATTCCTATGCGCCCTTGATGAAAACTGTCGATCTTATTCAGGGTAACCTCTGTTATCAGTTCATACAAGTTCTTGTAAAGGAGCAATAATCTAATGTTTGGACTTTTTTTCTCAAAAACCCAACTCTTTTTTTCTTTTTTAAATCATGGTGTCTACCTCAGAGTACCGTTGCGGGTAATCATTGAAATGTGTGCAGAAAAAGAGGTCAGCTTGCAGCAAATGCTCAACGGACACTACTCATTCACTCATTCAACATCTACTGGTCCCCAGGCATTAGTTCATATACCAATGCGCAAAATAGGCCAAGTGTCCTTTCCTTCTAGAATTTACATCCCTCCTGTTAATTAGAAAAGAAGTGATATTAAGCAAGTATTAAGCATTTAAAAACCCCAAACAATCAAATCTGTGGAAAAGATTCATCCAGAGTAGATGGTAATGTCCCCACTTATGACATTGGATGAATACAAACACATGTCTGTTTCACCGGGCTTAATTTAAAAATTATTCCCATCCTGCACACTCACTCCCATCTTAGTTCTGTGCTATGCTGTGCTATTCATTTTATATGACCTATTTCATTCCTTTTAAAAGCTTTCCATCTAACCTCCTCCTCCCCCCCATCAATCACAGACTATCACAAAATCAATCTTAGGGCGGATGTTAAGAACAGACACTCAACAGATGCAAAATTACAATAAAAACAAATCATTTCCTTTTGAACTGCTAATCCTCTATGCTTTCTCTTGGTCCTTTTGACTCCGATATTCTCCCTGCCATCTTTCATCTTGTGTCTCCAGCTAAATGCATCGAGTTCCAGTATTTCTGGATTTAAATTTGAGTTCCATCTTCCAGGTTCTGACTCTTTCTCTTGTTTCAGCATGGGTTCCCCCTGGACTGAACTGGTGATGGCACCTGTTTACATACCTGTGGGGATTCTGCTATCTGGTCAGCTAATTGTTCCTGGATGGGTCATCTGCTTATAGTAAAGCTTGGGCCCAGACTCAAGCTTCAGGCATAGTCAATCTTTATCCTGTCTTGCATATCCACATTCTGAATTGTTTTTCCTCTTTATTCAAACATAAATGGTATCTCTGTGCTGCCACTAACTCAACCATATTTTAATCACATTAGTTAGTTCAATTGTCAAGTGGCAATAAATAGATTAGTAGCTTGAATTGTTAAGCTGATACGGTTATTTCATCATCAGTGGTTGTAATGGTTCAGTGATTGTGAAAGGATCAGATTAATATGTAGGAGCCAATCCATTGAATAGAAGTTGATCTAAAACAGTCAATTTGGTCTTTTGGTTAGAATCATTTTCAGTCCTTATTTTTAAGCCACTTTCCATGATACTGCATTATGATTTATGTCCTGATTTATGTGATTTTTTTATAAACAATCATATAATAGCCATCCACAAATACGATAATAATGAGCTATGCAGTTATAAGTGATAATTTTCTATTTCATCAGATCCGTGTGCTTATTGCTTTTATAACAAAATAACAATCCAAAGAGAGGCACCTTTATAAATGGTGCCATAAATAAACTTCCTCTATATGCAATACCTACAAGATGAGATGCCTTCTTTGTCTCCTACTATGTTTCCTTTGAGAGATGTATATAGCGTACTTACACTGGGAATGCAAAAAGTGGTAAAAAGATACCAGACAGTGTGCCACATTCTTTTCTTGTGTGATCTTTAACAGCAATTATGAGAAGTTCATGATTCTTTCTCTTTTAGAGATGGGAAGACTTAGGCTTTATAGTGATTTTGTGCCCTAGAAGACAATAGCGCCATAACTTCACCAGTAGGACATAGACAAGAGTTACAGCTTCCACTTGCACCCTCAGCTGGGAAACCTTTTAGTTAACAACCTATGCTACTGTACATGACTCAGCAAAGTCAAGACCAGAAATTAGAAATAAAGGTTTAACTGACTGAAATTCATGTTCTTGCTATTTCAACAAAGTACTTAAGGGTAAATGAATATAATTCATGCACAGTCCTTACACAGAATATTCAATGACCCAGGCTCTGAAATTAAAACTGTGAAAGATTGGGGCCTCCCTGGTGGTACAGCAGATTGAGCACCGCACTGTGAAGCATCTGCAAGTTCAATCCCTGGCCTGGGAGGGGACCCACATGGCATAGCAGACCTCTCCTGTCTTGCCCGCTGCTCCTCTCAGCAGTGTATTTCAGTCGATCTGCCTGTTCTGCTACCCACTCTGTCTCTGGTGAATCCTTTCACCTCCCACGACTCTAGCCTGTACCCCAGCTCTTGTGTGCATAAATAAATAAATCTTTAAAAAAATTTAAAAAAACTGTGAAAGATTGACTGCAACAAAATACATACAGCAGGTTTTCAGAATTCAGCTCAGATTGCCTATGATTGAGAATCTCTTTATTTTTGCATGTTGTGATTGACTTTAAATTCAATTTAATCAAGCTCCCAAACCACACACCTCCCACCATCCCTCCTCCTAGCTTTAGAAGCCAAGTTCAACAATACCCTTGCTTTATGTCACAGACAGGGCCCTGAAATATTGGCAGTGGCATTGGTGAAAGCCACAACAGCTTGAGGAGAATTCAAAGAAACTGATTTTCTTTCAGTAGCTCAAATAGCCAAAGCTTTCCAAAAATATCTACAGCTTTGTCTAATGCAGATTTATAACTCAACTCCTAATAAAGCTTTATTTCCCCCAAGTTGTGGTGTTTAAAATTCATATGATGTAATGCCTTTAACTAATGTTGCAATTTGTTTCTATTTAAGACATTATGCTTGGAAACACAGAAGAATCGCTTAAGGGGAGTGATTCAGAATGATATTAAGTGTTAATAAAAGCACAATAAAGTAATAATAAGCTGGGTTTTCTAACCCAAGTTGGAAGTAAATTTTCTCTAAATCTCACCCATCTTCTTATTAACTTGCAATACTGTGCCCCTCAAAACACTCCCTCCACTTCTGCATCATTGAGCTTTGGGCCCATGATTTCCTGCTGTGCCTTCAAGAATTCTGGTTAAGGGGTAGACAATGAGACACAGTGTGTCTATTTATTTTTTAAAAGTGGGTGAATGTCTAGTATAGACTTGGCAGTGTGAAACTAGTATAAAACAAAGACAAAGAGCATCTACTCAGAAATGCATGCACTTGTTCACTAAAAGACATGCAGTAGTAGTATGCTGTTTGTGGGTACCATTTTTGTAATAGCCCAAATTTGAAAACTATCTGCATGCTGTCAGTGGTAGAAAGTGGCTCCGGAGGCTTCAGGCACGTAACTGGCATCCAGTGCAACTTTCTTCCTTTTCTCTCTGCCTCTGTGTGAACTAGGTTTAACTGATTCCAAATTCAAGGGCAAGTCTTCTCCCAAAGGCTTCATTGCCAGGGTGCTCGCTGGAACTCCTTGCCTCACCCAAACAGCTTGTCAGTGTCAGGAGGAACATGGTTTGCCTCAGTCTTGAGCTTCACCAGGCTCTCACAGTCTCCTCCTTGGATCCCAGTGTACCCACCAGGGCACCAAGATGAATGCTAAAATATTGCTTGGAGAAGATATGAACAGGGGGCAACTCACTTGACCATCTCGTTGATGTCATTCAAACCTGGTCATTCTTAAAAGCTCAGATTAAACCACTCTGCTAAGTGAAAAACCCCTTTTTTAGCTGTCAGAACTGGAGATAGTGTCTTCTCTTAAGCTATATACTTGACTCATACATTTCTTAACTTGAGAGCCTCTTTGCTTTGTGACTTTTGAGATGTCTATATTCTACCAGTTGAACTTCAAAAGAGATAAGAGTGGGTCTTGTTCACTCAGGGGAACACAGGGGAAACACAGTAGCTGGTAGTAAATGTGTGCTGTCTTGGAAGGTAGGTTAGGCTCATTTTCTCTCCCTTCCTTGTCTGCCCTGTTCACCCCAACTTAACTAGGATAACCATCCATTCTGGTTTACTGGGACTGAAGCATTCCTGGGACAAAAGATCAGCACAGACCAGAACAAACCAGAATGACTTGATCATCCCAAATATAACCTTCCTTGGCCCACACTCACTGAGTTTTAGAGCTCTCAAAGTTAACCAGTATCTCCAGGAACTGACTGACTCTTTGGGAGATAAATCTCCTGACAATCCCCCCTCCCACAAGCATACCTAGTTATTTCAAGTTAGGCCCAGATAATTTAAGACTTCAAAGACCAAGCATAAGTAAGGGACCTCCCTCCTGCTCGTCTTTCTTTATAATTGGAACCAAAAGAAAAATAATAATCATGTTCCAGATGAACATGGATCAGACAAATCAAATACAGGAGTGTGTATGAAAAGCTGTGGACCTCGGACAGGATTTCACAAATGGGCAGCTTCAAATAAGCTGAAAACAAGAAGGGAACATAACTGGGATCGTGTGTAAGGAAACAGCAGATGAAGGATGCTGGGAACTCAGCCCTGGGGCTTGCTCCCTTAAGGGACTGGGCTGCTCTCACACTTTGTGCAGAAGTCTCCTGGGAGACTTACAGTATGAGCCTGGATGGTCATGGACCAGCTACTTAACTCTTGGGCCTCCACGCCTCACCTAGGAGGTGGAGATGATGAGCATACCTTATAGAGCTAGCCAAGGATAAAAAAGACTAACATGTGAAAATGCTCATGAGACTGACTGACTTAGAACTCACTGCAACGACTCTCCCCAGGAGAGGGAATCAGCATCTTTCTTGAACTAAGCCAGGAAGCATTTGGGATTGGAGATCTGTTTTTGTATTTCCTTATGAAAATTCAGTTAGGCATCTGCTAGGCTCTGCCCACTGTATCATTTCACATTATCTTACTCCAGTCTACCCATTGTACTTCACTGATTCAGAGATTCCATGTTTCACAGAAAAAATGCTTAGAATCATTGATTGTCTCAGGTCTTCAGGTTTAATATCCTGTGACCATTTTATAATGTTATTTTCATGAAAAGCTCCCAGAATTAGTTTAATCAATGGTGACTTTGAAGTACAGTGTGTTATAATGTTCTGGGATATGTAGGTGCCCTTGGTGTTTTGTCAAGCCATAGATATTGCCTTCCAAGGAATATCTTCTCTCAGGACATGACAGGGACATTTAATGAATACAACCCAGTGGAACTTTCACATTGTTCCAGCCAACCTTCTCCATGCCCCATGTGACCCTCCTTCCACATGGGGTCAGGCTTTCCTGTGTAGAAAAAGTTGTATGGGGGGAAATGCAGTCTTGAGTTCACTGTGTTTGGAAGTCTTAGTGGCCCATTTTTCCCCCCTTTTGCTCTTTTGGCTTCCCTCTGATGAGTCTCCTGGGAAGAGATGGCTGTTCAAATGAGTTTTGGATGAAGCCTGAGTCCCTCTCCCACTTTTCTCAGACTTGGGAGGCCAACTTATTCTTATTAATTCCTTAAATAGAAATGAAAACCACCAAGAAGAGATTAACCAATGTAATCATGTCTAAGGCAGATGGCATGTCCCAAATTTCAGCATTCAAATTCACTGTGGACAGCTGGGTCTTTAAACATATCACATCCTTCTTCTAAGTAATAGTCAAGGCCCTGAAATTCTCTTGAAACTCATAATCATGTGGCAGCTCACACCCATGCCATAGCTCCCACCATCTTTAGATTACCCTCATCCATTTGACAATGTCTAGGGATTTGTATGCAGGTCAGGGTCATTAATGTTTGGACATAGTCTGCAGGGCAAAATGGTAGAGTTCTCTTGGGCCCTGAATCTGGAAGTTATTTTTGGTTGAGACAGCATAGTATGGGAATGGGAAAACATGACTCAGTTGAAGACTCCCACTAACTCCATGGGAACGGCCCTTCCCAAAATATCTCAAATTTGGTTGGAGTCAGAACTGGATAGGAATGGCTAGGAGTGGTGGTTTATGACTTGTGTAGGTACCGAGGCCCTGTGCTTAGTCTGGTACTTGGTTTAATGCTTTATGCTGCCATCTTGAAATCTTAGTAATCTTCCCACCTTAGGACTAGTAAGTTCGTTATTTCCTCTCTTTCTCCTTCCTTCCGTTACTTTCCTACAATCTTTTATACCCCTTGGACCCTTTCTCTTCCCCTCAAGCCTCATCTTTAGAAACCTCACTTCACTTATTAATGTCCACTCATTTTTATAATTATTTTAATTTGTGAAATCTGCCATTATCTAAATGGCCAGTATTTGTCTTGGTCCTTCAAACTTACTTTAACTATGCTTAATTCTGTTGAACATCCATTTTGCTATAAATGGCTGTATTTCATCTTATGATGAAATTCTTAATAATTTTTGAACAAGGAACCTTACATTTTTTTTTTTGTCACTAGGTCCCACAAATTGCATAGCTCCTCCTAGACAGAGGGGAAAGTCAGTTTCTACCATACTTGGTTTTTGTGTTCATGAACAGAACCAAGGGTGAAAAACATGCTGCTGGAGTTAACATCTCAGTAACTCATTCAGCATTTCTTTATTTACCAAGCTCTTTCTGAGCAGCTGCTATGAAACAGAAACTTTGTGCAGCATCAAAGGTATAAACACCCCCACACCAACCCCAGTGTAAGACATGTGACTTAGTCTCCTGTTCTAGCTTTGTGGCATTTTTATTTTAATTGATCTGAGTCTGATCAGTTTCCACATCTGTAAAATGGAGAGAATGAAGCCTATCTTACAGGGCTACTGAATGTGACTTAGGACATAAAATGTGTAGCTTATTGTTGGCATCTTGCATAGCATTTACATAAATATCCTAGGTGTTTATTTCTGAGTGTTTTAAAGCATTTCCCACAGAGATCTTATGCTTACAGACCCATAGATGTGGGTCTAAATCAGATGCTTTCCTGGTGTCAATCAGAGTAACCTAAAACTGTACAAGGTGCTTTGATTACGATTATATCTGGGGGAAACTGGGCTTTCATAGACCCCATTGGGTCTGTTTCATAAGTTGGACCACCACAAAATCCAGCTGTCATGTACAGTCTTTTCTGAGGGAGAGCTGGGAAATTAGCTGAAGACTTCCTTATTTGCACAGAGCTTTCATTTTATGATTGTCTTTAGCCTGTGGAATCTAGTGTCTGCATCCAGGGCACTGGGCAGGGTAGAAGGGAAGACTGGTCAAAGCTGGTATCACTAGGGACCCATTAGTGTTTGGGGAGGTACTGTGAACCCCATAACCTACTGAGTCATCCTGGAAGTGCACACTCATTCTTACCCTTAGCATTTAAGCCCTGCATAAAGATGGATGCTCTGAGTCCAGTTTCAGTGCCCTTTCACAGGCTAGTTGTTTATCGTGGCAAATCTAGAGTATGGATTTGTGAGCAGGTCTAAGAGAGGAGTGGACTCCTGGAAAGTTGGAAGGAAGGGAAACAAAGATACGGGAAAAGCAACACAAAACAAGAAGTTCAGGGGGTTTTCTATGCTAGTGCAACACCTTGAGGAATGGTGTTAATAGTCTTGCTTTTCCTCCCTCCTTTTTCTCCCTCCATCATTTGCCCCCTCCCTCCCTTCTTCCTTCCTTCATTCCTCCTTCCTCTAATTAAGATGTGTTGAGTACACATCTATGACAACTTGGAAAGCCCTTGGTCTCACCACTTAATCCATCTTTCCTTTATGTCATGGGGACTTCACTTCCCCATTAGACTGGAGGTAATCATTTTATAGACATGACTTAACTAGCTCCCTCAAATGTGTAAGGCCAGTTCCCTGTAAGAAATCCCTTAGTGTTTATGTGTGTTTGAGTGTGTATGCACACATATTTCTGCTCTCTCTCTCTCCCCCTTCATCTCTTTTCCTTCTATTCATCCATCCATCCATCCATCCATCCATCCATCCATCCATTTCTATGTCTACACCTGTACCTCTCTCCCCCTTTCCACTATACCTATAGCTATGTAACCTGGGGGCTCTGCTTCCTGGGTTGATCTTGAATGATGCCTCCAATACCATCTATGAACCTGAGAAACCTCTAAATGAGAATGACAAGATCCTCACTTAGGAAATTTATGTTCTAATGGGGGAAGGGAAGGAGAAAGAAAACAATAAAAAGTAAAGCAAATAATGAAATAGAATAGTGTCAAATATTTTATTTTTTTATATTTTTTAAAATATTTATTTATGCACACAAGAGCTGGGGTACAGTCCAGAGTCCAGGGAGGTGAGAGGATTCAACAGAGACAAAATGTGGAGCAGAACAGCCAAACTGACTGAAACACACTGCTGAGGGGAGCAGCGGGTGAGGCAGGAGAGGTCTGCTGCACAATGTGGTTCCCCTCCCTGGCCTGCAGCAGGGGTTGAACTCATGCTGCAGTGGCTGTGGTTTGCTTCATAGTGCGTTGCTTAACCCCTGCCACCAGGGAGGCCCATGTCAAAATATTTTAAAAGTTTTATATATATATATATATATATAAATGATAAAAGGAGGTTAAAAAGTCACTATTTAGCCTTTGTATATGGGGGCATACAGGGCACTGACAGGCTTCAGTGACACCATGATGTTTGAGCTGACATTCGAATGAGGAGAAATAATCTTGTCATGATCCAGTGAAGGACTTCCTAGGCAAAAAGAATGGCAGGGGACCTCCCTGGTGGCACAATGGATTGAGTGCCACACTGTAAAGCATCCGCAGCACAGCAGCACCATTTCAGTCCCTGGCCAGGGAGGGGACCTATATGGCTCAGCAGATCTTTCCTGCCTCACCCGCTGCTCCTCTCAGTGGTGTATTTCAGTCTGCCTGTTCTGCTCCCCGCTCTGTCTCTGGTGAATCCCCTTGCCTTCCATGACTCTGGCCTGTACCCCAGCTCTTGTATGTATAAATAAATAAATCTTAAAAAAAATATCAGGAGCAAAAAGGATGAACTTGAACAGCAAGGGTCTGGAGGTTGAGAGCTGGCATGGTGACGATACTCACAACCATGGGTAATTCTCAAGGCCCTGCTGTAACCCGGGCTCCAGGCTGGGATATTGTTTCATCGAATCCTCCCAGTGACCTTAGGAAGTATGTCCTCTGATGATCATGTGAGGAAAATGGGCTAAATTGGGCTCTCTCCACCTTCCTGCCACTAGCCTCTGCAGCTGCCCCCGTGGCCTTGCTTTCCTCCCACGTTTCACCACCCACACATGATAACGTGTTGTTGCAGAAAGTGCTTGGGAACTTGCATATGGGGCATGCGCACCTGTAATTACAGATACCTGGGCCAAGAAGCATGTGCATGAGGAGCGTGTACCTATAAATACTGATGCCTGGGCTGAGAGATTGGGGAAAGAGAGAGAAGCCAGAGGGAGAGTGCTGGGGTCACAGGAGCTGGAGGGCTCATTTGCTGCCACCTCCCAGCCTCCCTGCCCGCTGCTCTGCCTGCATACCTGGTCCCCTGCTTCAGTACTAAAGGCCTGTCAAATCTACCAAGGGTTCTAAGATCCTTTATCATTTGCCCCAGTCAGTGGTGAGCTTGCTTGGTCTGGAGTGGTTGCAATACAATTACCATTTTGTTTACAGTGCAGGGAACTGAGGCACAGGGAAGTCAAGTATGTTGCCCAAGGTCACAGTGTAAGTGATGAGTGAAGCTAGGCAGTGTGGGCAGAGAACCTGGTCTTGACTGGCCTACAATGCTGACTTCTCTTCTGAAACTCAAGCTAGTTGCCTTTCCAGGGGCTTCCTTCTAGCCCTTGAAAAGTTCTCAGGAGTGACCATTGTTCCATATCCAGAGACTTAGAATTGTTCACACTGAGGTGAGGCGCCATGGAAGGAACATGATGGTCTCTATTAAAAGTGGAATCTCTGGCCATAGTACCATCAGCGACTCACTGAATCTGCTGGTGATACCTTGAACTGGTGGTAAGCAGCCCTGCTCACCAGGTTACTTTTTCTGGGCCGTCAGAAGTCACCCAGAGGCCAATGTTTGAGGCCCTGTGCATCTGGCCCCACCTAGTCACCTCTTTCTCTCTCTGGGTATGACCCCAGAAAGAGCTGGGGTCTGTTCTTTTGGCCCTAGTTTATAGATGGATGTCCTCCTCAAGGGGAGGACCCCGGAAGCCCTGCCCCAAGTAGGCGCATCAGTGCGGTGAATGAATAAACGCACCCAGGGCCTCAAGCAGCCAGCCCTGTGATCCAGGCCTCAGGTGTCAAGAGACCTTCCTCTTTCAGAGCCCGTCTCCAGCTGCGGCTCCTTTATGGCTGTGGCTGCTGGCTCACCACCCCGGCGACGGGCAACAGGAGTGACTGGATGGGTAGAGACTAGATTTTCACCAGGGGTTGTAAAAGTCACACTCCCTAATGAGAGACAACGTGGGGACTAGATCCAGGAAACCAGCCCAGCTGGTAACACCCTTGTAAAAGAGATTGATAAATAAATAAGCAAGCCATCCGGCTTTTCTTCTCCTCGGCAAATGAGATGAAACAGCTGGCCTTGGAAAGAGGCCCTGTGCTTTGTTAACTGGAAACAGATTAGTAAACTCAATAGGCTGACCGGTTTTCCAGTCCGTGTGGCCTTGCCGCATTTGAAAAAGGGAATTTTTCTTAAAAGTTTCTCTGGCAAGGGCCAGGGAGTAGATGACACTAGTGAGGCTCAGCCATTTCACACTGGTGGGTAAAAATACTTTTTTTTTTGGATTCCCATCTTTAACTTTCCTATGGGCCTTTGACAAAAACCTCAGGGAATTCTATAGAGTGCATGTTGTCAGTATTTTAATCAGCTTCAGCTGTCAAAACTCTTGTAACCCGCCTCTTCTATTTAAAATGTGTCTTCTAGGCATAAAATAATTAAAGGTGCAGGGCCATACAGTAGACTCAGCCATTGCAACGTGACAAAACCCTCTGGATGAAAGGTATTATTTCAGGAAGTTTTAAATATAAATTTTGTTTTGTCAGAAGGCTGCAGGGCACACATTTTCTATACTGTCAAGCTTGATAGTAACAATATTTATATTTCAAATAAAAAGATTAAATTGCAGTCTTCTGTGTTTCTGCTTTTCGTCATTTTTTTTTTCCCTTAGTTTTTCATAGTACTGCATTCTCCGTATGGCATCAGCCCTCGCCCCACCTTTTATTTATTTATTTATTTTTTTGCTGACAATATTTTTATTTTATTGAAACATTTTGTCTTTTACTGCCAATCTTAGGGTTGAAATAATGAAGGCAGACACCCGTACCACTCGGGTTTGGCTGTTTTACAAACGTCTTGCTTTGCACCTTGTTGAAGGTTTTGTGCAGGAAACGCCAAACTACAAAATAAAACCAAACAGCAAAAGGGCTCAGGTTGACACATTTAGTGCAGGGATTTGGAGAAAGCTTTGACCGCTTCACCTGGAGTCATCTCTACGCTTTTTCATCTCAGTCTCAGTAAACAAATAGGGGCCAGCCAGGCCAGTGAGCCCTGGGAGCCGCATGCCAGGCCGTGAAGGGCATGCTGGCTGCTTTGTGTGGGAGCTTGTTAGTTGCTCCAGCTTGAGTGTCTCAAAACTCAAAGCAGCGAGGGAGGTTTCAGAGCCATGGGAGCTGATGAGTTTCTGACTTTCCCGCCTGGCTCAGCGTCAGCCTTTCAGAATTGCATTTGGCAGACCTGTTGGAGGGAAATGCGAAGAGTAAATGTCTGTCACACCTGTTGGATTGGAGCCTGAATGTGCTGGGGGTTCTAGGCTGGCTTGTATTGAAATGAAGGAGACCCTTGCCCAAGATGGTGTCTTTGTCATAGCTTAGCACTTTGGTGTCCTGAGGGATGGTCAACTGGTCATGAGAACAGTTTCTTCCTAGGCCCCTCGGTGTATAGAATTTGACCTTTCCTCTAAAATCAACTACGCTTAAGGGAAGTAGTCTCATCTCTGAGGTGATAAACTGTATGTGAGTAGTCATTTCTCACTCTCTGCCCATGGCAGACATCACTAATCTATCTCAGCACTAACACTGAATCAGCTCTATCCTCAGAATCCCTTTAAGCACAGTTTCCTAGGCAGTCACAACTAATCAATCAGACATAGGCCATCTTTGCCTCACCAGGCCCCTTGGCAGGGAGCTGGTGCCTGTCTCAGCTTGTTGGTCCTTCACCTCATTATTCAGGCAATACTATCATTTTAATGTTGCAGTGTCAAGCTCCAAATAAATCACATTTTAACCATACTTCAGTTCAACAGAGTCCTTTCATATCCTTATCTTACATGGCAGCTTAAATCTTTCAAACTAAATGAAAGTTGCAAAATAGAGTCACTTGGGCCATATTCTGTCTGAAAAGGGAAGATACTGGAGCAGTCCAGAACCAGCATGGGAGGAGACTCTACCTGGGCCCAAGTACTAGAGGGCGAGTCTCCTTATAGCCGACCTGCAGAGTCTGGCTATCAAAGGACTGCTCATCAGTCTGCATTGTGCCACTTGACCTGTCTAGAAGGATTTCTGTTCCACCAGTTCAAAAGTGTTTTTGAGTTAAAATCCATACTCTTTAGCATAAGCATCAAGGTCTCTTACACGTTCTTTGCCAATATGTGAAATTGTATCTATGAAACACATACTTTCTTCAGTTTCCTCATCTTCACCCACCCTATTTGATCACCTGATTATCCTGAGTAACTCAGTTTCAGTGACCCTACTGTCTGCCCCTGCCAGAGGAAGAATGAGTCATTTCTTCCCTTGGACTTCTAGAGGACTATGGAAGGAAAGAAGAGCTGGAGGAGACAATGGAGTAGGAAGAAGTTATTTGTATGAATCCTGGGCATAAGAGAAGGTCTAATAACATTAATCAGTGCTCCTATGGATAAAGACTTGAAGATTCTGGAAACATTTTTCAGTGTGTACACACATGCACACATACATCCACTGAAGTCAGAATAACAGATCTTACTCTTGAAGGGAGATATCGCCCTTCCCACCAAGGTCTAAGCTGTGCTGACTGCCTGGGAAACCTATTGAAACTATCACCCCTTTTAAACTGATATTACTCTATCACTTTCCAGAATACAGCTCCTGTCTGTCATACGCATGTAACATATGGAAAGGGAAACTAATATTCATTAAATCTAAATCATTCACTATACTCAGCAGGTTAGAGTCTATCTATCTTGGTGTCTTATGGTATTCAGGGGCAAAGAACTGTTTAAGCAAAAGTAAATGGCAGATTAAAAAGGAAGATACAGAATAGTTTTACAGATGCCAAGGAAGAAAGTGAAAGCAAACTTTACTAAGGATGAGATCTGGGAGTAGATTATTGTCAGTGGAAACACGGCAGTCTCCCTTCCTGGGATTGTACCAACTTTTATGTCTAATCAATGTAGGTGTCTCCCTTCCTTCTCTCTCATTTGTTGCAAAACAATTTTCCTTCATGTCAGTATGTGTGATCTTTACATTCTTCATTTTCTTAAATGCTGTATTTCACTGCCCTAATTCCTACTCCCAACTGGGAGAATATGATTGGCCCAGCCATTCACCAGATATTTCTTTCTTAAAAAAGTGTTCCCTTTGGTGCAAGCAGACATGGTCGCTGCAATAGGAAATGGGGACTTCACTCTCTACCATGTTTTAGAGCTTCTTCCTGCACATTGTGAGGCAGATGTTGTGGTGTGAGTGGGAAGAAATCCAAAAATGTTTACTATGCATTAGAAATCTTTTTTTTGTGCAGAACTCTTATTTTGTGGACAAGAAAGTGGCATTTCAGGTTTTAGAGAAATAGACAATTTGTCATACCATTGAACACAGAGGCCATCTTAATAGAACACTACTCAACTTCTGCTTCATTCCAACCTCAGTCCAATCTAGTTGTTATTTTCAAATACAGCCTTTTCCCTTTTTTTTTTTTTTTATCAGAGGAGACCATCGATATGAAACAGACTATAGCCCATTTACTCTATGGAGTTGATAGATCAATGGCGTGCCTAGGATGAAACGTAGAAGAAAAGGCACTCCCTAAAACTCCTTGAGGGGACATGGCACACCTCTGGTTTCATAAACAGAAATTCATAGGGCTAGAAGTAACTAGCAAAAATAAGTGATTTTCTTTGAATAGGTGATTAATAATTTTGCTAGATGATTCATAGATCTGTAATTACTGGCAAAGGAGGTTTCGTTATCAAGGAGTCATCCTTAAGCTTAAGCCCTGTGTCACAGGGTGGTTTTCAAAGTTTTACTCCATTTACAAAAGAATGACAGAGTTCATTCTAGTTCACCTCAATCTATCAAATGACTTTCCAGGTTTTGCTGAGTCACTTAAGTGGGCCCTGTTGTAAGAAGCAAATAGAAAACGGAAACTAAAACTGAAACAAAATAAAACCAATATTCTGAGTGTGGGAAATCATAATCTAGGGAGTTATCATGTGGATCTAACCCATATCCACCTCCTTGTGCCCCCCCCAAATATAAGGTGACTCACCAAAGGACAAAGGAGACAGGATCACTTTCAAATCCATAGCCAAACTACTGAAAAGATCATAAAAATAGAGGCAACAGGGACTCTCTCATGGCGCAAGGGGTTGAGCACTGGATTGTGGGGCTTCTGCAACCACTGCAGCGCGAGTTCGATCCTTAGCCAGGGAGGGGACCCACATGGCATAGCCGACCTCTCCTGCCTCGCCCACTGCTCCCCTCAGCAGTGTATTTCAGTCCATCTGCCTATTCCACTCCTCGCTCTATCTGTGGTGAATCTTCTCACCCATTGCCCTGTGCCTCTGGCCTGTACCCCAGCTCTTGTATGCATACATAAATAAAATCTTTTTTAAAAAAATAGAGGCAACAGGCTCCTAGGATCCTGATTTGTATGCCAGTTTGTGTGGGTGTCCTCTGATCAGCTGCTGTAAAAGGCCAGGTCTGAATATTAATCCAATTACAAGTATTCCCTAAATCAGTTTCCCAGGACCTGCCAAAGGGGAGATGTTCTGAGCTCGATGCTTACTGAGGAAAACAAGAAAATAAAATTGGCACAAGCTCAAGGAAAGCGACAGCAAGTCCTCGACATAGTAGTAAAGTTGTGCTTAAAAGAGGAATTTCTCTTTCTGTTCGTGGCACTTACTGACAGGACAAATCATGCCTGTGATGTGAGGAATTGTCATAGAGAGTAGAGACTGGAAGGGAATCAACAGGAAGAGTGAGGTGGGAGCTCTATGCTCATATCCAACTCTGCCAGGAACTGTTATTGACAACCCCAGCACATTAATCAGGATGCATGCTGGTTTGATATAAGGAAGCTGTCACTTTCCCTGCTGAGATTGACATGCCTCATGACATCAGTATAATTGATGTCTGTTCAATAATACCCAGATCTGTACCAGAATCTGTGCAAGAACATCTGATAGTTGCATCAAACTTAAAAGTGAGATGCTAGAGAGGAGAGTGTCCAGATGGACACAGATGTTCTCAGACAAAATCTTTTTAAAAAATGATTCAAAGCTGCTTAACAGATGCCATGCTTTAACAAAGGAATAGTCCAGGGTGCACGTGTTGGTTTTCGAAGAATGTCTGGGCTCAGCTGGACTAAGCTGGGAGCAGGGATGCTCCTTGGGACCCTGAAAGTCATTTGTCTTAGCCCTTGCTTTGTATGTGTGTGGTTTCCTCCAGAGGGAAGTCTGTCTTTCTTTTAGAAACATCTATGAGCATTTGTTTAGCAAGAGAAGTGGTTTCCTGCTACTTTCAATCATTACTTCACCTCAAAGGAGACTAAGCACCCAAACCATTAGATCTTTTCCCATACTGAAGTTCTTAACTTCTGACTTAAAATCAAAGATGAATGCAGCAGGTGCACATTCTAAGCATCCCCAGAGACAATTTAGTCCTCTTTCCAGCAGATGTCTGAACAAAGGCTGTGGACTTGTTGCAGGAAATCCTGATCAGGCTGTGTGTTAGGATAGAAATTGGCAAATATATAAAATTCATTCATTAAATCTGACCACCACTGTGTCAGAGGTTAGGTTATCTGTGATATTATTCATCTGTAAAGAGAAGGAAATCCTGCTAATGTGACAACAGGAATGAACTTTGAGGACATGATGCTAAGTGAAATGTGCTAGACCCAGAAATAGATATACCTTAGTATCTCACTTATAAGTGGAACTAAAAAAGTCAATCTCATAGAATCAGAGAGTAGAATGGTGGTTGCCACTGTTGGGGTGGGGGGTGTATTGAGGAGAAGTTGGTAAGGGGTACAAGCTTTATGAGCAAAGTGAGTTCTGGGGATTTAATGTACAGCATGGAGACTGTAGTGTATAATACTGTGTTATGTACTTAAAGTTTGCTAATAGAGTGGATCTTAAGTGTTCTCACTGCACACACACACACAGCCTGATAAATGATGACCTTGTAAAGTGAAGATGTGCTAATTAGCTTGATTGTGGTATCCATTTCACAATGTATACATATATGAAACCATCAGATGGTGTGTCTTAAATATATACAATTTTTATTTGTCAATTATGCCTGAGGACAGCTGAAGAAACAAAGTGCAGATCAGCTTTGCATGTTTTGTGAGCACACAGCCCTGGCCCTTTGTTGGCTGATGTCTGAGTGCTTTTGCGTTACTAGAGCAGGATGAGCAGCGCTGGCAGAAACTAGATGTCCCCAAAAGCCTTACCTATTTCCTGACCAGCCCTTTATAGGAACTGTTTATGTCCCCTAGTATAGGATCTTTGTCAGGAAGACCTTGGTGTCCCTCCAAAGATACCGATTTCCACATTATGCATCAACTGATTCTCTTCATCCTTCAACAGAATTCCTCCTTTTGTCCCTAATCCAATTCATTATTACTGTTCTTCCCTCCTTTGGCGCTTGTAAAGATGAGTAAAATTTATTCTGTTGTCAAAAATTCTGAAAACAGAGTAAAATGTTTCATGTCCAGTACAATGGACTTGGCCTCACTACCATTGTTTTTGTGGCTTTCGATGGTGGTGATTATTATTATAATCAGCATGTGACTTACATTACTTAAGCTCTTGCTACATACAGCAGACTTGGTGGTAATTGCATGGCCTGCGTCATCTCAATTTCTCCACCCTAATATCATGAGGCAGCCATTATCCCCATTCACAGAAGAAAGCTGAGCCTAGAGATAAGGTGTTGTTGGCCCAAGACCACAAAATCAATGAGTAAGGGAATCACTAAATGGAACACTGATTTGCTGATGGACAAGTTCATGTTCACCATGGACAGGAGGAGGACCTGAGATTCACTTGCCCTTGGTGCATAATTCTGTGCACCTGTTCTTCCCCTGACCTAACTACACATTGCAACAATACCACCCTTGGAATCACCACCCAGCAACTGTATATGTTGGGGCTCATGAGCCTCTCTCAGCATTGCCCTGGCCCCAGGCTCAGAGAGACCACACCTAATTCCTGTTCTGTGAGCAGCAAGTCCTCTCCAGAGCAATGCTCGTGGGACCATCCTGCATTCCACGACCAGCTGCTGAAACTCCCCACATATTTGTCTTTCTCTCAGAGGTAAAAGTGAGAAAGTGACATCGAGTGGCATTTATTTATCTAATAAAGAACACACACTTACTCGCTTTCTTTTGCTCATTGCTTTCTTTAGAAAATTAAGTGAGGCAGTGTACTCAGTGTGTTTAATTGCTGGGAACCATCATTATTACAGCAGCCTACTCAGATGCTTGCCACTGTATAGCCTTTGTCATCCCCAAAAGAAAGCACCTGAATTTCCATGCTCATCCTTTTGAATACTAAGGGCATGGAAGTTGCTTAAATAGCAGATAGTTTATTTGACAAAGTAGTTTTCTACTCAAAAAGACTCTTAAATGAGGCAAGCTGCTCTTAAATCAATCTCTGCACTGGATGGCAGGGTCCATTACGTCACTGGCAGCTCTCTGGGCTTCACAGAGGGAACACCTGCCCCTCAGCCTCTGAGGCGTCTCCTTTCACAGGAAAGGAGTTTAAATTAAGATGGAATGGGCCCTCCAGCCAGGAGTCAGTGAAGCTCCCCAAGGAAGAGCCAATTTGTTTTGGACATTGTGGATGACCCAGCACCCCATCACCCAACTGAACACTCATTTTCATTTGTTTTTAATATTTCTCATCTTCATTAAGTAGCTCATAAGGGAAACTACTCTAACCAAAGCAACAAAGGTCAGCTGGACTAGTGTTGAGTTTCATCTGCCAGTGATTTCTCCATGAAAGGAATAACCCCACTGGGTCAAGGGGCACAAGAGGTTTTCTAGAAAGTTCTCAGAGAACTTTCTATAATTGTACTGTACAATAAAGTGGTTTCTGTCCACATGTGGCAACTGAGCACTTTGCACGTGCTGAGTCCAAGTAGACATTAGTTCTCAAAGACTAGTGTGAAAAAGAAATGCAAAATCCTCTTACATTTTTTAAAGATATATTTATTTATGCATGCAAGAACATGGGTACAGGCCAGAAGTGGTGGGGGTGAGAGGAGTGACCAGATGTGACAGAGTGGGGAGTAGAATAGGCAAATATACTGAAATACACTACAGAGGGGAGCAGCAGGTGAGACGGGAGAGGTCTGCTGCGCCATGTGGGTCAGCTCCCTGGCCGGGGAATTGAACTCCTGCTGCACTGGCTGCTATGCTTCATAGTGCTGTACCTTGTACCACCAGGGAGGCCCCATTTACATTCATTTTTATAATTGATTTCATGTGGAAATACTGGCATTTTGCATAATAAATGTTTCTTAGTAAAATATTGCCTAATAAATTTCATTTCACCTGCTTCTTTTAACTTTTCTTAAATGTGAAAGCCAGGTACTTTAAAATTAGATGTATGGCTTGCATTCTGCCTGTATGGGCAGAGCTGATTGTGTGTAAATGAAGCAAAGCTCTCCTGCAGCTGTCTTGCAAATGGTCTGTGGGTGAAGCCAACACAAGGAGGGCAAGAGTGAGGACACAAGATTCCAAGAGCCTCAGCACTTGCACTTAGTGACTCAGTGGGCAACCTTATTATTTAAACAAGTTTGGAATGGGATTTTCTTTTACTTGCTGTTGAAAGACTTTCACTTTACACATGCTCTTGAAACTTTGTTTCCTGAGAACTTAAAGTAGGTACACCAAGTTTTGAGTGTTTAGACCAGAATGAGAAAGAAAAGGTGGGGATTCTCCAGTCCTGTGCTCATGCTCTGAGGAGCTGGACAAGCATAGAGCCAGCCTCCAAGATAGACACAGAAGAGTTTCTGAGAAAGTTGAACTATCAGGAACTCACCTGTGGGGCTAAGTCCCTGAGAGATACCTGGGGACCAAGACAGGTCATGGACCTTCCAGCCTTTTGCACCGCCTCAGCAACTCTGAGAGGAAAAGATGTGAGTTTCATCAACATGAGCAGGGAGAATCACTGTGCTAGGAACTTCATTTTGTCTCTAGGCAGTCGTCACCCTCTTACACTCTTCTTCTACCCCGAAGTTAAGATTTTCTATAAATTCATTGTAGTCTGGCTCTAAGTTGAGTTCAACCAATGGGGAAATCAGCAAGATATGAGGAAGAGGGCCTCCCTGGTGGCACAGAGGGTTGGGCGCAGTACTGTGAAGCATCTGCGGCACAGAAGAGCGAGTTCAATTCCAGGCCAGGGAGGGGACCCACATGGCGAGGCAGACTTCTCCTGCCTTGCCCACTGCTCTCCTCAGCAGTGTATTTCAGTTGATCTGCCTGTTCCTCTCCTCACTCTGTCTCTGGTGAATCCTCTCACCTTCCACGACTCTGACCTATACCCCAGCTCTTTGACACATAAATAAATAAATCTTTAAAAAAAGGATAGGCTTAATTTATATACATATATATGTATATAATACGTATATATAATATAATATATATATGAGGACGAGGAAGAAGTTGTTCCTTCTGGTTCCCTCCTTGAAGGTTATCATGAGCAAGTGATCCTCTCCTTGAAGCTGCCTTATGTACCCCCTTCACGCTTGTTCTTCCCTTGTGCCTTCAGGGCCAGCAATAGTAATGGTGTCCCCTTGCTATTAGCCCAAGATACCAAACTCATGCTTTACTTATACACTGCAATACCTTTTATAGTATTTTTTTAAATTAAACTCTTACCACTGATCTGTGTTGACTATGGCATCTTTTTCTTCAGGGTTTCTGATACGGTGGTTCTTCAAGCTCTCCTGTGGTTTTCCTTTATCAGTTTATAGTACAAGGTTACCAAGGTCACAGGTTATAATATGGAAGATGTCTAGTGATGAGACTGGTAGACTGGGGCAGTATGATAAAGAGAGTTGACTCAGGAAATGAGCCACACATATGTGGGGAAGGTGATAGACGCTCCCTCCTAAGCTGATGGTGACTTGATTTTTGAACTGGGAAATGGAAAGCCAGAGAGTGCAGGTCAGAAAGTAAAGATTTATTTATTTAGGCATACAGGAACTGAGGTGCAGGCCAGAGGTGCAGGGGGTGCGAAGATTCACCAGAGATGACGGGAGAACAGATGGATCCATTGGAACATGCTGCTGAGAGGAGCACTAGGTGAGACAGGAAAGGTCTGCTATGCCATGTGGGTTAACTCCCTGACCAGGGATTGAACTCCTGGTGCAGTGGCTGCAGATAGCTTCATAGTGCTGACGCTTAATCCTTTGTACCACCAAGGAGGCCCCTGAGCTTCAGTCTTGACTTTTCACCTGCTAGGTACGTCTGCAAGTCAAACTCAGTTTGGATCTTGAGGGTGCTGCATAGACTTTCTGGAACTCCATTCCAAAGATCTCATGTATGCTGGGAGTTCACACTGAATGAGAGACCTGGCAGTGCCAAAAAATGTGGAGTTATGAAGCTTATGTTGACTCAGGAATGTGGTCACATGATTTGGCTCAACCCAGAGCAATGTAGAAGGTTAGAGAAGTTTGGTGTGAATGCTCACGGCTCCTCCTCTTACTCTGATATTCTTTGTCCTTTCACCTTTTAAGTTTCACAGTCCTTGGCGTGTGTTGACTCAGTATTTTTCAAACATTCTTTCATATATGTCTTGAGATTTTTGCCAAATAGTTAAAACCAATATTGGTCTATTTAATGTTGTTTTTTCAATTGCTTGTTCCTTTTACCTTCTATTACTTAGCCTTCTTGTCCTAAGCATTGGTATGTGTGATACCACTGATTTGGCAACTTAATTACAATGTTCGTTTTATACATACATGCAAATATGTGACAATGATAACTTAAAAACTCTTGTGCCAGTAAACCAACCGTGTTCTATGGGTGCCCAGTTCAGGAAATAGGAAACTGTCAGGCAAATTCTAGAATAGGGCCATCTAAGAGAATTCCCCATGATGATGGAAAGGCCTGTCTGGTACAGCTGCCACTAATGGCAGGGAGCTATTGAGCACCTGAAATGTGGCAAATGCAACTGTGAAACTGAACTTGTAGTTGATTTAATTTTTACTTAGTTTAAATTTGAATAGCCACATTATAGTGAGTGGCTACCATCTTGAACAGCAAGGATCTACGAAATCTGCCTTTAAAAGTAATTAGAAGGCCTCCCTGGTGTCCTAGGGGTCACCAGGTCACCTAAGTCCCAGTGCTATCACTGCTGCAGCCAGCGTTCAATCCCCAACCAAGGAGCTAAACCACATATGGTGTAGCAGACCTCTCCTGTCTCGGCCACTGCTCTGTGTTTTTGAAATACATGAAATATAGCAGTGTATTTCAGTGAATCTGCCTATTCTGCTCCCCACTCTATCTCTGGTGAATCTTCTCAACTTCTGGAACTCTGGCCTATATACCAGTTCTTCCATGCAAATAAAATGAAATTAATATTAAAATAATCAGAGCAGAATGCAAGACCCTTGTGCTGGATACTGCATGAGCAATTTACATATCTCTTTCTTATGTGTTCCTAAGGCCCCTGTGAAGGACGTCTTACTGAGGATTTTCCACGCATCCTTAAGTGTACAAACAATGAAGCCATTCTCTATTATTTACAGAAAGAGAGAAAAAGAGAGAGAGAGAACTGTAAGTGAGCAAATTGTCATCCAGTCCCAACCCCGTTCAAGATTTAAAAGGTTGACATTTCCTTTTTTCCCTCTCTCCCGTTTTTTACACATCCAGCCCTCCTCATTAACCAGATATCTTTATTCTCTAAATATTTACCACCCAAACGAAATTTACAGTTTAATTTGCTGTATAAAATCATTTATTGACTGATAAACCTCATTACTAAGCTCTCGCACAGCCCCTGGTTCTCCGACAGTTTTAATTCTTGTAGCAGCAGGCTACTGCGAGAGAAAAACAATCCTGTCAAATTAACGGCGGGGGTCTAAATTATTCAAATACACTAAATCCATGCAGAACCGTTCCCCTGCTCATAATTTTTCTTTCAGAGCCAACAATTAACCAGCAATATTCTAACTTAAACAATGACAGCCATTCTAAAAGAATTCTGGGAACAAGGGACATTGCACCTTCCCATGTGTCCCTCTGCTTCTGGGGGCACCAGAGGAGTGACCTCTTGGGGGAACCTCAGTGGAGAGGGGAGGTTTCTCTACCCAGACCCCTCACCTCCTATGAACATGTCTTTCTCTGTGTCTGTCTCCCCAGCCCCCTGCCCCAGGTCAGACTGGAGACCACATTGTGCATGTCGAGGTGTGTGTGTCAATGTGTTTATAGCAGGTGAGCGTCAGTCTGCAATTAGTTAATTGCATAGGCACCTTCTGCCTGTGGGGGAGAAAGTGCCTCCAGTTTTCTACCTGCAAATGTGACCAAGCTAATTACTGAGCTGCTGATTCAGAAGGCAGACCCACCTAATTGAGCCTGCAAAGTGGGGGCAGGGATGAGGTGTGCATGAAAACGGTACTTGTTTCAGAACAACAAATAATAAGAATCCTTCTGACACTGCAGTGGAGAAGGGAAATCTTCCCCACCATGTTGGTTGGTTCTCAGTCAGGATCTGCACAATGAATGGCCTTGGGTGTTGGTGGATTTTGGCTTTTTTTTTTTTAGTCTCATTTCTCAAATGGTCCCCTAACATTGATGGATCCTTGGGTATGACACCCAGTGTCAAAGTTCTTAAACAGAAAAAAAAAAAAAGAATGTAGATCTTGACAGCTCCTGCATGCATGCATGCATCCTTTTATCAAATATTTATTGAGTGTCAACGCTCTGCTGAGCTCATTCTGCACGGAGAGCATCTTGGTACTAGACATGCCCTGAGATGCCTCTTAGACCCAAACCCTGTGCAGTCCCTGCCTTTCAGTTCAGGCTTGATCCGAATGCGTGACCCACAGAATCCTCAGGGGTTTGTTTAAAATGGGCGCCAGCTGGACTGACCTCGCAGGACTGAGTGAGAGAATATCTGAGCTGGCGCCCAGGACTCTGCATTCTGATTTGCCTCCCTGTGCCATTCTTCGCCACTCAGTGCGGACTTGAACCTACCAGAGGAAAGACTTCCACATGGAAGCGCGTGACGTTGCGGAAGCAACAGACGTTGCAATAGTGATCGTGTTCTGGAACCCTGATTATACTGGTGAGGGGCAGACCCAGGCTTCCCGGGCCCAGAACTGAAGAGCTAGGGCACCCGTATCTGAGGAGGTTTGTTTGGATGACCCAAATTTGTTACATTAAACCGTGGTCCTGCCCATGTGTTCATGAGGGCCATTGGCTTGGGGGATTTCCTCCTGTTTTTATTTTCCTCGTAACTTTGTCTATTTTATTTGACATTTTATTTCAGAGTAGTTTTAATTTACAGGGAAGTTGCAAGGGTCATATAGTGAATGTCCATATACCTCACACCCAACTTCCCCTATTTTTTTTTAAAGATTTATTTATTTATGCATACAAGCACTGGGGTATAGGCCAGAGGTGGGGGGGGTAGTGAGAGGATTCACCACAGAGAGTGGGGAGCAGAACAGGCAGATCAACTGAAGTATACTGCTGAGGGGAGCTGCGGACATAGCAGGAGAGGTCTGCCACACCATGTGGGTCCCCCCACCACCCCAACCCACAGCAGGGATTGAACTCGTGCTGCAGTGGTTGCAATTTGCTTCATAGTGCGTTGCTTAACCCATGCGCCACCAGGGAGGCCCTAACTTCCCCTATTTTTAAAAACTATTTTAGTTATCCATTTTTGCATACAAGAACAGGGGTGCAGGCCAGGGGTGGGGGGAGGTGAGAGGATTCACCAGAGACACAGTGGGGAGCAGGACAGGCAGATTGACTGACATAAACTGCTGAAGGGAGCAATAGGTGAAACAAGAGAGGTGTGCTGCGCCATGTGGGTTAGCTCCCTGGCGAGGGATCGAACTCAGGCTGTTGTGGTGCCCTTCATGGTGGGAGCACTGAGATTTAACCCCTAAGACACCAGGGAGATCCCCAACTTCCCCTATTATTAATGTGTTGCTGTTCATAATCAATGTTAATCCATTGTCATTCACAAATGACTATCTCAGATTTCCATAGTTTTAAAAATGACATCCTTTTCCCATCCAGGACCTCACATTACGTTAGTCCTCATGTGTCCTTATGCCTCTGAGGCTGTGATGGTTTCTCAGACTCCCCTTGTTTTTGGTGATCGTGATAGATTTGAGATAAGCTCTCTAGGTATTCTGTTGTGTGAATTTCAATTTGGGATTTGCATGATTTTCTTATGATTAGACTAGGGGTATGTGTTTGGGAGAGGAAGAATGCCAAGGTAAAGTGCTCTTTCCATCATATCACATCTCAAGCCTGCGATATCAATGTGATACGCCGCTGTTGGTGTTGACCTTGATCACCTGCTTGGCATGTTGGTCAGGCTTCCCTGCTATAAGTTACTTTTCTCTTTCCTTTCTGCACTGCCCTCTTCAGAAGGAAGTCACTATGTACAGCCAGCTTTAAAGGGGGTAGTCAGGAGGAAAGGACGTGCCACTTTTTTTTTTAAGATTTATTTATTTATGCATACAAGCACTGGGGTAGAGACCAGAGATGCCAGGAGTGAGAAGGTTCACCAGAGACAGAGTAGAGAACAGAAAAGGCAGATCAACTGAAGTATCCTGCTGAGAGGAGCAGTGGGAAAGACAAGAGGGGTCTGTTGCGCCATGTGGGTCAGCTCCCGGGCTGGGGATTGAATCCGTGCTGCAGTGGCTACAGTGCTTCATAGTGTGGTGCCTAACCCCCTGCACCTCCAGGGAGGCCCTCACTCCACCTTCTTGAGCATATAGTACATACAAAAATTATCTGCATTTCCTCTGCATGGGAGATTTGTACTTATCTATTTTTTCCATTGTTTATTATATCAATAGAGTTTATGAACATTTATGTTATACTTTGGGTTTTTATTTTTTTAAAGATTTATGTGTAGAAAAACTGGGGTACAGGTCAGAGGTGTGGGGGTGAGTGAATTCACCAGAAACAGAGTGGGAAGCAGAACAGGCAGATCTACTGAAGTACACTGTTGAGGGGAGCAGCGGGCGAGACAGGAGAGGTCTGCTGCGCCATGTGGGTCCCCTCCCTGGGCTGAGATCAAACTCAGGCCTTAGCAGTAATACACTACGACTTAACCCCCCAGGCTGTCAGAGGCCCCTGTACTTTGGGTTTTAACCTGTTGATATGTTACTAATTTTCCTGCTCATTTCACAATGCTTTCAGTGTTCCTCTGACATACTCATGTAGCTTTAGTTTTGACTTTTGAGCACATTTTTGTTTCATGGCACTAGAATATGTTCCGGGTTCATTTTGTAAATATATACTTCTAATGGTAAAATCAGTGATTCTTGATTTCTGCAAGGAGACTTTCATTAAAGAATGATATTTAGATGCCAAGGTCTGGGTATTGTGTGTGTTCATTACTTGTGGGGTGTCACTGCTTGTAGACCTTTCCAGAACTGGGAGAGAACTAAGGAACAGTGTCTGTATATTAATATACCTATGTATGAATTTATGATTAGACTGGGGATTTGGGCTTGGTAGTTTGAGAGAAATATATATATATATCTTTGTATCTGTAGTCTATAATATCTCTCTATATCTGGCATTTCTCTGTATCTGTAGATATCTGTACCATCTGTATTTATATTAAGCTCAACATGTGTCCACACCAGTGTCTCTAATTCTAATTCATTATCACATGGACCATTTTAGCCTTGCCCTGCTGTGGCCTATCACTTTTCACTCCCACCATGAGAAACCTGCCTCTTCCCAAGTGCCCTCTATTTAATTTGTTCAACCTCAGTACATGTAGAGTGGCTTCAGAAGTGATCTGTAATCTAATGGGGGCCCCTGTTTATCTAATTGTCATTTACAATAGAAGTATGTCTCTTAAATGCCGCAAATTTGGGTCACTCTGGCTTGGAGGAATTCCTTTCTTGAGCCACTGCTCTAGAGACACAAGGAGCCTCTGCTTTTTTAGATCTGTCCTATCAGGTCATGGTTCTGATCGCCCTGGTAGCCATACCAGAAGCTGCCCAAGATCTATAATAGCTGCCACTGCCTTTCTGGGCCACAGTGAAGTTATCACTATCCATAGAAGAAGTACTTGTTGAGAGCACGTGCAGAAGTTAGGGCTCTGGAAATGAATGTGACAGGGTCTGTCTCTTGGAGCTCTGTGTCTAACTGGGGCAGAGGAGGGCTTGGTCCATGCTGCCATTCTGTTTGTGTCTGTTGTGTCAGTTGACCACCATACAAGACAGCATGGGCTGCCAATGTGTCTCAGAGGAGAGCGCTTTCATCTAGATTAGGAAGTTTTCTCTAGCAGAGTCCTGAAGAGCTGGTGAATGCTTTCAGTGTGCATCCATTGAGTGGCCGAGCGGAGGCTGGGTGATGAGAATGTAATGGGTAGGGCAAAGTGGTAGAAGGTCACTGGTCTCGTGAAGACCTCAGTTAAGTGAGGGATTCAGGCATTTAGTAGGATAAGTGACAGCTAATCAGTTGGGGACATGGTGTTTCAGCCCTGAGATTATGCCTGCAAAGGTTTCCTTCAGTCACTCCTCACAGCTCTGCATCCACAGGCCCCTCTGGGAGTATGTTCTGCAAAGATTCCAAAGCCTCTGGCTTACTGGGAGCCCTGTGCTGATTCCTGTGCATTGCATCAAGCACCAGGGAGCAGGGAGGGAACATGAGTGCCAACTGGGACAATATCCATTTGATCCTTTTTATATGTAAATGTGACTTTCAGTAATATTTTGTAATGACCTGAATTTCTGTTAGGAAATATCTCTTGATGATTTATCTTTCTCTCTGTAATTACAACAGCCTAGTGATCTTGTTAATTAATGCCAAAGAGGGTTTTTCAGCACCTCATTAAAGGTTTTCCCTTTCAGGACACCGATGCTCTTGCACACAGCCAGGGGCAGAGAAAGCCATTTTCTTGTGGATAGAAACGTAGCTTTTGATCCTCCACCTCTTCCTTTTCCTTTCCTTTGCCTCCTTATATAATTTATCTTCCTGTTTCTGTGTCACCTCTTCTGTCTCTTCATTCTGAGTCCTCCACTTCTCCCTTTTTTTCTTGGATTTTATTACAAAACAGTGGTTTCTTGTTGCTATGAAATGCCATTTGGGGCTTCACCTGTCATTTCTGTGTTCCACTAGAGGCCCTCTTTCTCCTACAGGGTTCGCTTCATTTTTCTACTTAATTCAGTACTTCCTATTCAATGGGTTTTGGTAGAGACATTTCTGTTCCATTTCCCCCGTGGAAAAACACTAGTGACTAATGTCCTTCTTGTACGATTATCAATGTCATTATGGATCAAAAAATAACTAATACATAAATGAATGAATGAACGATTCTGTGGTCCAATACATGTTTGCTACTCCTGTACCAGGAGCTGACAAACTTTGGCCAGAAGGTTAGATCCTGCCCCCACCTTGTTTTTGTCAATAAAGTTTTATTGGCATGTACCACACTCATTCACTTACATATTATCCTTGAGCGGCTTTGCTGTTACAACATCATAGTAGAGCTATTGCAATAGAGACAATTTGGCCCATGAGACCTACACTTTTTTCTAAGTGGTACTTTATAAAAAGAGTTCTGTCAGAGTTTGCTGATCCCGGTTCTGTCCCATTATTGGATATTCTGGATTGCCATTTTATATTTAGAGTCTAAAAAATCTGGCAGTCAGGAGACTTGCTCAATTTTCTTCAGCCTATTTCCCCCAAATATATTTGATCATAGACCCCTCCTCCAACCCACTTTTTAAAAAATTGATTATTAGATACTTTCTTTGGATGAAATGCCCAGCTTTAAAGGTTCTCTTTCTTTGCCTGATTTCAACTTGGTCACCAAGACCTTCCATCTTCTGACTGGATTTTTTAGTAGAATCAAGGATGTCACTCCTAGACGGTTTAAATGCAGTTACTCTCTCAGCCTCTGAACAATGTCCTCCCACTCATGCATGAGGGCAGAGATTCTTCTCCATGTCAGTGAGACATTATTCTTTCTAGAAGCAATGCTATGTAGAGTCCAAGTCATTACTAAGACAAAACTAGTCAGGCTGGTTTTCTATCCTTGAGGTTTCTACTCTTGCCTCATCTTAGTCCTGTCATAGAAGGCTCATTTTGATGTGTGGTTCATTTTTCTGAGGCATTGTTGAAGCTGAGATCAAAGTAGGATGCTGCAAAGAACAGCCAGACCTGAAGTCATGGTGGTATTGAGAGGTCCCAGCAGACATCAATATCCCCTGTAGTGCAGTGAAAACCTAGAAAAGCTATGGCAGAGGATGCAGCTTCTCTTATCCTGGAAGACAGGAAGGTAGTTTGGAAGAAAAGAGTCATATTACATCTTAGTACTTGGATGGTTCCATAAAAGTAGAAATGGGTTCCTGTGCCCCTGTTCTTTTCAAATAATATGCTTGATGGTAACAGCAGAAAATTGACTACTGAAGGTAGGGTGTGGGGGCAGACACCTCTTCACCAGGCAAGTGGTCAATGGGTAAATGCCAGCGATAATAGGAAGAGGAAGGCATTGCCAGAGCCCAATAAATAGTGATAGGTCTAAGAGATAAGACTGATGTCAAGGGCTGGTGCATAAAACCCAATGTAAATATAGCAGGTAGAATTGTAAAATAATATTTTCTCCCAGTCCCCAAGGTTTCTGCCCTTATCCTCAGAAATATGAACTTGATGGGTGTTACTCCTGTAATTATGTTACATTACAAGGCAGGAGAGATTTTGCAAATGTAATTAAGATTATAAATTACTTGACCTTAAAATAGGGAAATGAGAAGTTTTCTCTAGCAGATAGTAGGAAGGAAAGTCAGAGAGACTGACGTGCAAGAAAGACTTGATGCATCACTTCTGACTTTGAAGATAGAGTGAACCATGAATGAGGGTAGGAGAACAATTATTAGAAGAATTATTAGAAGTTGAGAGCAACCCCCATTCATGACCAGCAAGGAAATGGGAATATTTCCTCTTCCATGGTAATCCTGACCAGAATGTATGGTTCCTTCGAAATTTACTTCACGTCCCCAATCTACCTCTGGTGTTGCCACCTAACTCAGGTCTTTCTAACTATAGAATTAAATTCTCCCAATTTCGTTTTCTCTCATCGCCTCACACTGATGAGTCTGTAGCATAAGTAGGGCAAATGAGAATTGTGGAAAGACAATCTTTTTGAGCTCTTGAGATACATAAAGACTATGTGTATCTCTTTCCACTAGTCAGAGAAAGTATGGTAATGAAGCAAACACAGAGGAAAACAGAATCGACAAAGAAACAGAGAGCCCTTGCTGAGCCATAATCAGTCAGAAACACATCCAAATTTTCATTTATATGAACCTCCTCCTTTTATTTTGCTCTACTTATTTTAGATTGGGTTTCTATGACATGTGACTGAAAATAGAACTAGGGAGTAGTCATGTTAAAGCTGCAGGAGGTGTGAATCACATACATAGTTTTGTGTGATAGATTAAGACTCAAAACCACCTTGGATATCATTGAATCTGTCAGTCATGATAATTCTGCCATTAATTTGTACATGAGCTTGAGCACATTACTTGCCCTTTTTACTGCTAAAGTTAGGGTTTAGATGACAACTGGTAGCGTTCTTGAAGACCTGCTAATGCCATGCAACATGCATAGTTCCCTAGGTGCAGTCCCATCATCAGACTCTCTACTTAATGCCCAAATCTTTCTGAGAACAACCCAAAGAAACTTGGAATCATTAGCCACATTGATTAATGGTAATGGTGATCAGAATTTCATACTACCCACCAAGTGTCCCCAATTTGTCCTTGTCTTTTCATTTTTGGTTTTTATGTCTTTATTGTTATTATTGTTGTTGTTCTTATTCCTTTCCTTGATCCTTATTTGGTTCCCTTATATTCCTCCTAGGGGAGGAACCATCTGGTAGTTTTCTTTTGCCTTCTGACTTACTTCGCTGAGCATAATCCCTTCCAGTTCCATCTATGTTCCTATGAATCCATCTAGTTTTTCATTTTTGATTGCTGACTAGTATCCCACCATGTATATGTACCACAGCTTCCCGATCCACTCATCTGTTTTTGGGCATTTAGGTTGTTTCCAGGTCTTACCTATTGTAAAGAGTGCTGCTATAAACATAGGGGTGCAGGAGGGCAGACGGGAGCTCGGGGGACTGAGGTGATGGTGCACTGGTGATATGGTGATGGGGAATACATGGGGATTACAATTGATGTCAAGTATATATAAATTAAAAAAAATAAAAATAAATAAATGAATAAATAAAACAGAACATAATTTAGCAACCATAAAAAAAAAAAAGAAAAGAATTTCATACTACCCAAAGATCTTTCAAGGGGACACCATTTTGCTTTCTCTCATCGCCCCATCAGCCTTGCTACCCACATTTCATGGAGGAAGTAATACAGGTTTGGGGATGAGAGGTGACTTTGCCAAGGTCACAGAACTAAAGTAGAAGAGCCAAGATGGAAAAGCTGAGAGAGCCCAACTCCACAGCTCCGTTCTGCTGCACTCCCGGCATGATCCGTGTGCACCAAACTTTCTCTCCTGCACATGCTCATATTTGGGTATGTGTAGGATGAGTTGGTAGCAGTGACCTAGAAACACCCCCACTGTGGCTGCCCCGTTCCAGCACTGGCAGCACTACAGAGCTAGTCTATGAATATCATCCACAGAAAAGCAAGACCAACCCCAAGTACCAGTTGGGTGTTTTGAAGATGTCTCATACAAGACTTTTATTTCTTTTCCCCAAGTCTGGGTTTCGAAAGAGAAGACAGGAGTAGCAGATAAAAAACCAAAAATTCACTTATTACTGGTGACTGGTTTTGAAAGTGAAATGGGTCTAAATATTGTAACAAGAATTACATAGACCTATTCCCTCCATTATAAACAGACAGGCCCACCAACACGTGGGACCCACCAAGAAAAACTAGTCGGAAAGGATGCAGAGGGAAGCTCCTATTCCATCTGGAATTTTCTCCAAGAGGGGACAGAGAGGAGCTGAGTTGAGCTTTGCAGTTTACTCTTCTGGACATTTCTAATCCAGTAAGTCACTTCCTTCTCTTTTGGAGCATGGTGTGTGAAAGGGCAAAAAGAGGAGGAAGTGATAAACCAACTAAATTTATTCTAAGTGGAAGGAAATGTCATGAGTTAAAAAGAAGCATTTCTCCCTAAATATAATGCCTTCACAGAGCTTACACCTTTTCTTGGAGCTTGAGCCATGAAAGGGCTGTGGTACACCATCTGCCTGTTCCTCGGTCCCCAGCGGTGTCCAGGGACCCTTTTCGAATAGAGATGAAGTCTGACCATGCTTTGTTCCCTTGTCTCCTCCCTCTTACTTCTTTTCTCCCTGTCGTCACCAAGATATACCTGGAGAGGGACCAAGAGCCTTCCTGCATGGAAAGTTACTCCCACTCCTAGGCTTACAGTGTTTTTAATCTCTGTGCCACAGGCAGAAAAAATTTAAATAGCCATTTTCAGGCTTTATAAGAAAAGAAAAATAAACCATTCTGGGCAGGCTATGTGCAGTAACTCCCCAATTCTCCTCATTAGGTGCTAATGTTAAGGAAAAGTGCTCAGGGCAGAAGTTCCCTAAAGCCACACAACTCAGTGTGGTCCATGGACCAGCAGTGCCAGCATCACTAGGGAGCTGTTAGAGGCAGCTTCAGCTCTGTCGGAATCAGAACCTGCATTTGCAGGCAGTCTCAGGGTGATCTGTGTGCTTGTTACAATTCGAGAAATATTGCACGAAGCCCTCCCCATCCGGGGAGTGGGAGGCCAGCTGTGAAGGCTTCAGTGCACATCCCCTCCAATCTCTGGGACAATGATCACAAATATTGTATTGTGAATAGATTGGGGAAGCATGCATCTAGACCTTCCTCTCTTGAGGAAAGTTGGCTGGCTGTTGTTTGCAAAGACAGTGAGCATTTCTGTTTAATTTGTGTTTGTTTTGAGAGTTTACTCTGGGCTAGGCACTTTGCAAGTCTTGGCATATTCTGTTGGAAAACAGACATCATCACTGTCCACATGGAATTTATAGTCTGCTAGAAGCAACATATGTTTACCGTTAGATTTGCTTTCGATAGTAAGAAGACGGGAAAGAAGCGGAGGGCTAAAAGGGACAGTTTAATTACATTGGTGGGAGTGGGGTTATTTCAAGGTACTTCAGAGGAGGAATCACACAGATATCTAGACCAGGGGGCAGCAATTTAGAGGCCATGGCCAATCCAGCTTGCCATCTGTTTTTATAAGCAGTTTTATTGGAATATGACCACACCCATTCATTTACACATTTATGTTGCTTTTGTGCTACAATAGCAAAGTTGGTAGTTATGTCAGAGCCTATGTGGACCCACAGGAGTTAAAATGTTTACTATCTGGCCCTTTGAGAAGTTTCCTGACTTCTATGGAGGACACCATTTCAGGGATGTTTCTTGTACATAAGTGAAATGAAATCCCCTCATTTCAGACAAAGGTTATTTGGCTGTTATCACATAGCAAATAAAATCAGATCAAGCTTAGGCATCTAGATTTCTTGAATCAGAATTTGAAGGGGCCTTCAACTGCATCACTACAGTAGAGATGCTCACGATGGAGCTGGGCTGGGACGGAGGTCCCCGAACAGGACAGTAAGGTGTCAACATAGACATGGCCTGGAGGTAGATTAGAAAAGAATATTCCAAGGTCAATTTGGGGAGATGGAACTACCAGTTGGAGAGGTGGGCAACCAAAGGTCCCTGCACCAGAAGGAAGAACTAAGAGATACAGCCCACCAAACAAGGAGTAGAATTAGGTGAAGATTTAGGCAGCAACCAAGTGAAGAACACATAAACAATATCTCCTTCCAGAAAACTCAATTTAAGCAAAGACCTAAAATATCAACCCTAGTGGAGTGACAATGTGTTTGTTCTGGCAAAGAGGTTGGGGGATTGTGAGCTAATGAGTGTTATAGGCAGGAGGATGCAAAACCCCAAGGCAAGAATGGCATGAAGCCATTAAGAAACTTAATGTGGATCATTCAGCTTGAATGTTTTCTGATCCCAGGGTAAGAAACCTCCCTAGTCATCCCCATGCTAAACCCTTAGCTGGGGCACATGCACTACATGACTTTGAGCAAAAAGCATTCCTCATGGGAAGAAGGTACTTGTTCATTTTTCCATTTTAAAGCAAAGCAAAAAGACAGAAATCCCTAGTGCTAACCATCTGATGCCCTAGGTTTGACTTATGAGGAAACTATTTTAATGTTTTTCTCAATTAAGAGAATATACTATAAATGCTATTGGAGTCACTGGAATTAAATCACATTCATCACTGTTACATGATTAATCTTATTTGATAGCATAAATGTGACTAATGGAAGGCTTTCCTTAGTTTTTAAGTGCAGTTAGAAAGCTTAAAAGTCCAGAAAATAAAGGTGTCAAATTCACTCTTTAGATTGACAAAGAGATCTGGCCATTTCAACAAGGAACAAATGGGGGGATGGCTTTCTAGATAGTTCCTTCTGCCGGCCTTTCACTCTTCTCATACTGTGGTTGAGTACCATTGTCAGGGTCAAGCCACAGTGCTACCAGGATGTGGGGCTGCTCTGACATTCCAACTCACTAATTACAATTTGGGAACTTTCCTGCGTAATCTGCTCATTGAAACAAATGTCTAAGACTACAGTCTCGTTTATTACTATCATTCTTCTGTAACAGGAGTGAACACAGCCTTTAAATATCAATACAGTAGTCTTCTAAGTGTTATATACTTACTCACACACAGAAACATTCACTAAATTTACAGAAACGTCAAAAGCAAGACACTTACAGAATCCATAGCTAAGTCTGACATGGTCTGGAAAATTCTTCAACGTTGCAGATTTGGAGCAGGCTTGGAGGCTAAAATTGAACTCTCATTCCTCAAAGTTAATTTCCATGGCTAGATTTCATAAAAAGCAATTTTCATCTTGGTTTTTAGGTGGTCATAATTGAAAGGGAAAATTCTCCCCCTGAGAGAGTGTCTCAACATAGCTGCTTTTGACATTGATATGCCTCCCTCTTGGACAGAAGCCACCAACATGGACCCCCTCATGTTAGATCATTAATTGTTCTTCACCAGGTCTGCACACTGCCCTGAGAATGAAGGCAATTATGCAATTAAGTCATGCAAAAAACGATACTTGTGCTCCAATGAGCCACAATTTTAGTTGACAGTGGCTTTGACTTGTCCATATAATTGCTTTAAGTCCTTTATGACCCTCCTACAAAATCTGTGAGTTCCTTTAGAGTGTGTGATTTTTTGGGGAGGCGGGGGTTGATAAGCCACCATCTACTTACAAAAAAGTGGGGGATGGATGCTAATGTCCTTTGTTTAAGTTAAATGCCACCTATATTAGTTTGGATTCCCCCAGAATGTGACCCTCAGACAAGAAGCCCAATGAAATGGGATATCCTGGAACTGATTCTAGGAAATGCTATTAGAGGGATGGGAAAGGAAGAGAGCATGTTAACTCTGTGGGTAATGGGTTAACATCTAAACAGAACTCCACTTAGCATTCCCACCTAAGGAAAAGGGACAAACTTGTAGCAAGCCACAGCTGAAAGTCTTTTTTTGTTATTCATTGTTTTATTATTATTATTATTATTATTGCTGACATTACAGGCATTATTTCATTAATTTCTTTTTTTTAAGGTTTATTTAATTATGTTTGACATCATTTGTAGTCCCCAGGAATTCCCATCACCATTTCACCAGTGCACCATCACCTCAGTCCCTTGTGCTCTTTCTGCCCTCATCCCATTTCTATCTGCCTCCCCACCACCCCTGCCCCCATGATCCCTTTGATTTGTGTTTGTCCTTTTGTTCTTGTTGTGCTTTTTGTTTGTTTGTTTTGGGCTGTAATTGTTCATTTCCTTGAGCTCCTCTTCTTCTTATTATTATTATTTTTGTAGTTGTTGTTCCTTTACATTCCTCCTAAGAGTAAAGCCATCCCATATTTTTCCCTTGCGAATTTGCCACTGGAAGTCTTAACTGGGGACATTGACTCTGGGGCATACTGGGCTCCAACTGGCAGGGAAAGCCCTCAGGCCAAAGGCTAGTCTGGGAAATCTGACTACCTGGCAGATCAATTCAAAGATCAATTCCTAAAAGGATATGGAAAAGGCACCAATTCTACTTCCAAACTCCCTCAAGCCAAAAGCCCTCTGTCTTTGTCTTTCCCGACTGGATCCACCTTTCCTCCATTGTCTGCTTTCCGAACAAATCTAGATGTTTGGATATGGACTTGAGTGCTCACTTTACCGGTCTCCCAGAGAAGTATGTTGTTAGCAGACACACACATGACTTTTCAGTCTATTGGCAAAGCTCATGTTATTTGAGACACTTCAAATTAAAATAGCATATCCCATGATTCCTCTTAGGACATGAATTCCAAAATATTACCTATTTTTACTCACATATACTGTTTTTTTTCTTTTGGAATTTTAACATTGAAAGACTCCACTGTACCTGGTCTTTATTTTGTATGGCTTTCAACAGCCTTTGGCCCCAGGTCATACAATTCAGACCAGATTATTTTCTTTGGTTGGCTACAAAGGTAGTCAGGCCAAGTCAAATCAACAAGTATTTATTTAACACTTAATAGGTATCATGATTGCATAAGGTAATACTTATGATGTGTGTATGCAAGGTACATACTTCTAAACCACATACCATGTTAACTTTCTCAAAGATAACTTTCCTTCCTTGCCTGTGGTTATTATTTGCAAATCTAGCCAGTAAAGAAATGCAAAGAGAGCTGACAATGAGGTTGCGGGATGGAAAACATAATTTCTTTCCGAATGATTTGGCTTGTGTAACATTCATAGAAAAACTGAATACACAGAGCTCAGGAATTGTCACTAAAAATATTTACCATGGATTTTAAGTACAACTTCCTTTAAGGATACTTTAGATTTTTACACATGTGATGTGCACAGAAATTTGGGATAATCTTTTGTTTCTAAAAAATGAAGCCCACATGTGTAGATAAATAGCAGGAGAGGGTTTTTAAAGGAGTAACCCTTGTATATATCTTTCTTCTTAACTAGAACACCATCTACCTCATCCATTGAACCCCTTTTATAATGCTTTGTCTTGTGAGAGACTTCACTAGTTCCCCTGCAGAGTGAGTTGTCTTATTAACCTTGCCCTTTCCATTTGGCATTTTATTTACCTATTTTATACCCTAGATGGTGAAGTCTTCAGAGAAGGGAAAGTGTCTCATTCATTTTTAAAATTTCTTCTGGCCTAAGATAGCAATTAGGACATGATGGGTGCTTAACACATACTTGTTGACCTGCAGAAGAAACTTTCTTAATTTAATAAAGAATATCTAAAAAGAAAAACAACTCAAGCTACATTAAATATCGTGATTAGTGGTGAACATTTAAACTCTCCCTTGAGATTGGGAACCACACAAGAATGTCCACCATCATCACTTCTTTCTAATGCAAACTGCATATCCCACCAGTTCAATAGGGGAGGAAAGGAAATTTAAGATATAAAGACAAGAAGGGAAGAAATAGAAATAGCGGGGCCTCCCTGGTGGCGCAGTGGGTTAAACACAGCACTATGAAGCAGACCACAGCCACTGAAGCACGAGTTTGATCCCTGGCCAGGGAGGTGACTCACATGGCACAGCAGACCTTTCCTGTCTCACCCACTGTTCCCTTTAGCAGTGTGTTTCAGTAGTTCTGCCTGTTCTGTTTCCCATTCTGTCTCTGTTGAATCTTCTCACCCCCTGCACCTTTGGCCTATACCCCAGTTCTATATGCATAAAATAAATCTTAAAAAAAAAAAAAGAAATAGACATAGCACTATAATGAGAAGACAACCTGTTAAATATAAATTTACTATACAAAAATAAGTTGTATTTGTATATACCAGCAACAAATAAGTAGAAAATGCAATTAAGATAAGTAGGATGAAATAAAAATAGCATTATACACATTAACCCCTTAGAAATTAATCTAACAAAAGAAGTGTTTCTTTTGTTCCAAAACTATCAGACATCATTGAAAGAAATAAAGACCTTCACAATTAGAGGAATATAGCAACATATCATTTTCAAATTTATTTGTATATTCAATGTAGTCCTGATTAAAAAAATAGTAAACTTATATATGTATGTATGTATGTATGTAAGTGAACAGTATGCTTCTAGTGTTTATATATAAATTTCAAGGGCTAAGACTAGCTAAAACAATTCTGAAAAAAAACAAAATGGGGGACTTATACAACCTGATGTCAAGATTTATTACAAAACTGTAGTAAGTATACTGTGGCATTGGTATAAAGATAATAATGCAAAACAGTGGAATGAAAAGAAAGTTCAGAAACATAAACTTACAGAGGTGACCCTATAGTAAAGTGGGAAAGAAGTTGTATTTCAACAAATGGGGCTAAGTCAAGTAAACATCATATAGACAAAAAAAAAAGTAAATATTTTACCTACCTCACACCATATGCACAAATCAAATATACATATAGATATAAATCTAAAAAGTAAAACAATAAAATTTTTGAACTTAGGACACAGAGGGTAAAGAAAGTTTTCTTAAACTGGACTTTAAAAGCATAGAGCCTTAAAAAATGATATATTGACCTTGAATGTGTATAGAAGCATTATTTATAAGAGGCAAAAACTGGGAGCAAGCCAAATGTCTCTCAGTGGTTGAACAGATAAATAAATATATTGAATTTGTGTAATGGAAGTCTGTATCACACATAAAAGACAATGTAGATAGATTTCAAACAAGAAATGTTGAATGAGTAAATGCAGACATGAAAAGAGTATATGCTATTATGATTTTATGTATATAAGCTCAAAACAAAGCAACACTTACTCATAATATCAAAAGTCAAAATAAGTTACCTTTAGTTAATACTAGACAAAATCATAAGGGTAAAGTTCTAAGTGTCAGTGATATATTCTAAATCTGGATGGTTGATTACATGGATGTGTTTAGCTTATAATAATTCATTAAGTTATATAGTTATAATTTGAATGCTTTTGAAATTATATTTTTATATTAACATTTTTTAAAATTTATATATATTTGACACCAATTGTAATCCCCATGTATTCTCCATCACCGTATCACCAGTGCACCATCACCTCAGTACCCCGTGCTCCCATCTGCCCTCAACCCTCCCCTTCTTCCCTCCCCACCAAGTGTCCACAATTTGTCCTTCTCTTTTCATTTTTGGTTTTTGTGTCTTTATACATTACAAAAGCACAGTAGTAGCTATAAATCTTCCTGGATTCAAGCAATGACTTTCAGGAGTACTGCATTTTGCCTGGTTACTCTTTCCTTGGCTATCCATTTGGTCAATAAAACATTTAAAACAAATGTCTGAATGTGGTCACATTTCCCATGAATCCTGAGGTACAAAGTATGGGGTAGTGTACAAGCAGAGTATATTAGCTGGAGAGTGTATCTCAGAGTTAACAGACCAGTTAGTGTAAGACTGTACAGGCTTTTCTTATTTGTTGCAGTGCAACAAGCCACCCCAAACTTTGTAGCTAAAAGCAACATTTTAATTCTTACAAATCTGCAATTTGGGCAGGGCTCAGCAAGGATGGTTCATTACTACTACTCCATGTTGCAGCAGCTGGAGCAACTGGACTGGGAGTTTAAAGAGCCTCCTTGGTGGCACAGCGGGTGAGCGCCGCACGGTGAAGCATCCGCTGCACAGCAGTGCGAGTTCGATCCCTGGCTAGGGAGGGGACCCACATGGTGCAGCAGACCCTGCCTGACTCTCCTGCTGCTCCCCTCAGCAGTGTATTTCAGTAGATCTGTCTGTTCTGCTCCCCACTCTGTCTGTGGTGACTCCTCTCACCTTCCATGACTCTGGCCTGTACCCCAGATCTTGTATGCATAAATAAATAAGTCTTTAAAAAAATAAAAATAAAAATATATTTTCAAGATGGTTCTTTACACATAGCTGGTTAGCTGACGCTCTGAGCTGGCTGGCTCAGCAGAAGCTGTGTTTTTCTCCTTGAACAGCTTGGGCTTTTTTATAGTGATACTCTCAAGAGAGAAAATCCCAAGAGATCAAGAAAAAAGCATGTGATGTTTTTATGACCTTTTGTAGTCTCATAAGTGACATAGTGTCATTTCTACTCCATCTTCTTGATTCAGAGAGTCACAAGGTGCCACCCATTTTGAAAAGGAGGGAATATTGAGTGCACCTCCTGATGGAGTAGGAACAAGATTCCAGAAGAACATGTGGTACAGAAGACATAGAAATGAAATAAAGAAAATAAAATCTGCTACATTAGTCATATAAGGTCTTTGGTTTTCTCTTTCATTGCAGGGTTTGGACAAAGGAGTTACATGCTCTCACCTAGGATATTTTTTCCTTGTTGTTTGCCTTATATTTTTATTTGGGCTTTGATACATCTGGGACAAAAACACATGGATGACTGGATACATGGTGTAATACTAGGGAAGTCAAGTGCCGAGCATGTTATAGAAGATCATCAAATGTTAGGTTCCTTTAGATTTTTGTAACATGATATCTACATGCCAGACCTGGGCAAATCTAGAAGCTGTGGACAACTTTGCCTATGACCCCAGCAATGCATAGACACAGTTTCAAGATGAAGTGTAGAAGAGATCTTTTTCCTCAGTGTGGGACACTGGCTTTTATTCAGACTGCCCAGAGAGACAATAAAGAGGCAAGACTTACAGGAATGTGTCCTGCCTGTACAGTAGAGGAAGTTCTTATTGCAGAGTTTTCCTGATATTTGTGCTTTGGTGGGAAAGTCTATATGAGTTGAGTGAAGAGAGATAACATAGCTGCTTTTGGTCTTCCTTCCACTAAGACCAGGCAAAGCATAGAACTAGGTCACAAAATGAGAGAAGATGGAAGGAATTACCAGAGGAAGAGTCACCAACTTAAATGATTTTTTTTGGTCCACTTTTATAGAGAAATATGGTACCATGGAAAAACCATGGCCTTGGCAATCAAGGAAAACTGTGTCTGCATCCTGTTTCCAGGACTCACCAGTTGTGTGACTATTGACATAATGAATTGCATCTCACTTTGTTCATTTAAAAATGAAAGATAATAGCCACCAAAGAGCATTGTGAGGATGTAATGAAATGGCATATGCAATGTCTCTAGTCCAGTTACAGTAGCAGTGAATATGAAAATGGCAAGTACCCTTCCCCCCTCCACCCAATTGTCTGCATCCAACTCCTCTTTCCCATTTCCTGGTCTGGCATTGCTAAGATCTTATCTTTCTGGCTGTTACTTCTGGGGATTTTGTCTAGAAATGAGGCATACACTCTGTAAAAGAAGACTTTCATTGAAGTTTCAACATCTTTTCATGGTATTCAACAAAGTTGGGAAATATTTTGAGGTATTTAGTAATTATGAGTGGGGAGGATAGTGAAATGGAGAAAGCTGAACTCAGTGTTTCTCAATCGTATCAGTGGGAGCCCTTTTTTGGTTTTGAAAACAAAAAGGAAAGCACATAGGGAAAGTGAACAGATTGACTCACAGGAAGTCAAATAAATCAATATTTTTAGTGGATCCCTTATATACCACACTTTAGAGATATTTTTGGCCCTAATAACAGTCTATATTTATTTATTAAAGATTTTTATTTATTTATGCATATAAGAGTTGGGGTATAGGCCAGAGTCGCAGGGGGTGGGTGGGGGTGAGAGGAGACACAGTGGGGAACAGAACAGGCAGATTGACTGAAATACGCTGCTGAGGGGAGCAGCAGGGAGGCAGGAGATGTCTGCTGCACCATGTGAGCCCCCTCGCTGGCTGGGGATCGAACTCGCGCTGCGGATGCTTCACAGCACTATGCTCATCCTGCTGCACCACCAGGGAGGCCCAACAGTTAAATATATTTTCTGGGTCAAGGCAGTGATCACCACTGCATGGTAAGAAGCATTGACCTCAGGGTGCACCAAGAAAGGCCGAGAACAAGGTCCATTTTCTTGCCTCCAGGTTGATTCAGATGGACAGTACTGGAAGGATCAGCAGTCTGCTAGAACCAGCTTGTACCAGTTCAGGAGAGCCACATGTGCATATTTCTTCTGAAATCTGTGTTCTTTGTCATCAGTTATCTCAGTAGCTTGAAACCATGAGCCAGCTAGGATTCTTTACACCATGCAGGGTAACTGGCAATCACCAGCAGTCCCTCCCCCACCAAGGCTGATCACTTAGCATTTACTAGTATACCACCAGACAGACAGATGGATAAGGAAATGAAACATTTTAGCATTTTCATTAATGAGCAAATAAACTATATTATATATTAAGATTTTATTTTTGTTTTAAATAGGCAAACATGGCTTATGTGCTTGAAGCTATAGAAAAATCTCAAATCTCAATTTATAACTTATATTTTAAGTTCCAAAGGAGTGGAATGAAAACCATCCGATTTAATTAAAAAAAGAATTTCATTGTTTTTGGATTCAGTGAAAGAGGGAGCTTTTTTTAAAATTGATTTTTGTTTTAAAGTTCAATAAAATTTTATTAATTTAATTAGTTCCTATCAATTTTTAAATAAGCAGTGGCTTAGATTAAACTAACTCTCTCTTCTCTTCTCCCAACCCCCTTGAATATGTCCTTGGGTCTGGTCTTTATTTTGCAAATGGGACATTATGGGTGATTGGAGCCAGGATTTTGAGGTGCTGATTCTATTAGGATTTTGAGGTGTTTCTATTATAGTATCTACTTTAGGAAAACAAGATACACATCATGAAAGATAATTTAGTCAGATGCAGACAGGGGGGTTCTATATATGCCAGTGCACAGGGATCATGCTCAGAAAGTTGAATAATTGTAGGAAAGGGGGCCTCCCTGGTGGCTCAAGGTGTTGAGCACCACACTGTAAAGCATCTGCAGCATGAATTTGATCCCCGAATGGGGAGGTGACCCACATGGCATGACAGACTTCTCCTGCCTCGCCTGCTGCTCCCCTCAGCAGTGTATTTCAGTCAGTCTGCCTGTTCTGCTCCCCACTCTGTCTCTGGTGAATTCTCTCACCCCACACACCTCTGGCTTGTACCCCAGCTCTTGTATACATGCATGTATGCATGCATAAATAAATAAATATTAAAAAGAGTAGGAATGGCATCAGCAGGTATTGACTTACAGGGTGTTTGGGTCCACACCCCATGTGTGTGTGGACATGGGGGGAGCTGAAGGAAGACGGGGACCATGCAGTGTGACAAGAGGACCATGCAGAAGATAGAGAACCCATGATGCACAGTTCTTAAAGGAACATTAATAACTTCAGACCAGGGTTTAAACCACAATCCAGAGGAACTAGGAAAATGAGTAGCTAGAGAACAATAATAGATGTACATTCTGAGGAATGAGAATGCAGTCAACTAACTTTGAGGCTTAAGGGCAGCATCCTCTACCCCTACCTGGAAATAGGCGATGGGTTTTGGTATATTTAAAGTTCTGGTAAGTCTTGTAGTTAACCAGCCATGTAAGTTTGATTAAATGTTTCTTTTGTGCACAGAACATATTTTTGAGGTCAGTGTCCACATTCTGCATGATCATGTCCGACAGAAGATCAGGTTGGCACGTGGGGTGGCAGAACGATGGAGTGAGATTTGAGAGGAGGTCTGCGGAGACCAGCACAGACCACAGACCGTTAGTTCTTCCTGTGTCGTTAGGTGCAACTCCAAAGGAGGGGCTAACCGCAGCACAGGGGATTCAGGGTGCTTCTTGCTCTCTGTGAGTTACCCTCTGTAGGGTGGGTGGGAGGAAATCCACAAAAGTTTGAGGAATTCACTAAGCAGACATCTGCTCCTGATGTTCCTGTGTTTTGGGGGACACAAATTTGAATGGATCACTATTTTGAACCTCGTTTTCTTCGATAAAAACTAAAGGTGTCAGTGACAGGAGTTTAGAGGCTCAGAAAATCAAATTTGGAGCAAGTAATAAAGGTTTAACATGCACATAGAATCAGCCTTGTGGGTCGTTAAAGGCAGTATCTGTTATTGAGAATCGGCGGTCTTCCCTTTCAAGAAACGTATGAGCAAAGAGTTGTAGTTCCTGTTTCCGACATCAGATTAAATGAGCCAGTGTTTATAAATCCTGCAGGTAAACAGTAGGCACCGGAGAGAGGAGAGGGGCTGTCTACACTGTGACGGTCACCAAGCTTCTTGGATGGCTTAGCTGTCAGCTCTTCTCCAGGGAGTGCAGATCCCGGAAACTGAAGCATGGGATTTGCATCCAGCTGGTCTTTCCCCAGCTCTCCAGGCATTTTAACGCAGCCCTAAATTGGCTGAGTCATAAGTAGAGGGTGGGTGTTCAGATATTCGTTGCGGGAAGAGTTGCTGTGCCAGGCGTTGTGCTAGCTACTGGGAAAACCAAGATGAAGATGGGGCAGCCCGCTCCCTGAAATCACTCATGTTCTGGGGCGGGGGAACAGATGTACGGACTAAGTGATTATTAAGCAACAAAGCAATGAATGCTGGGATAATCCACTGAAAGTGCTTAGAATACCGTCTGAGCACACGATAAGGACTCAATACATCTTGATTACCATTATGATCGATATAATTATTATTATTAAACAGGCAGGTTGCAATGGGAACATTGAGGAGTGGGAGGGAAGGGTTGCTCATTTTGCCTGGAAGCTCAGAGAAAGTGTCCCAGAGAAAAGGTGGTATTTAAGTCTTGAAATGATGAGAATGTGGCCATGTTTATGAGAGAGAAAGTATGTCCTCTGTGCAAAGAAACGTACGAAGCCTTGATGTGAATATGCGAAGGTCAGTTTGAGACACGGCATGGCTGCTGCTGCTGCATGTGGTGGTAAATGCAAACGTTTTAGCATGGCTGAGACAAGAGGGGTGGCTATGGAGTGGGGCAAAGAAGGTGAGTGGGTGAAAATCAGCTTGAGAAGGTTCCCATTCTTCCTGTTATCAAGTTTGGGACGGAGCCTATTTGCAATTAGGCATCTCGCCCTTTATTTATTTATTTTTGTCCCCAAAGCAATTGCTCCCAGTCCGGGGAGTTGATTCGCATAAAGCAGATTTGTTTCTATCAAAACATTACAAAAAATTCTGAATAAAGAGGGATTATGGAGTAAACATTGATATGTCTCTAATTCAATCAGGTAATTATTGAGGTGATTAAAGAACAGCATTAAATAGCTTGGGAAAATGCAGGCAATGTGACAAGAGAAAAAGTCTAGGGAAAAAAAAAAAAACAATTGACAGTACAAAAGAATTTGAACTCTTTCATGAAATGCACTTTACTAGAAGGTTGGAAGGCCATGCTCCAAAAGGTTAAAGTCAAATTCATGTGTGGCGGGGTCATGAGATATTTCCATTTTTCTTTTTTTTTTTTTTTTTTGTATATAGTCTTACCAGCAGGGAGCGGAGAGGTTTTTTTGTGCTTCTGTAGAGAAACCAGGTAGTCAGCCCACAGATTACAGCCTCCCCAAAGGTGCCTGCCGTATCTGTGCCCCCTGAGCCAGGGATGCTGAGCTGATATTTGTGGGCTCACAGTGGAGCTGAAAGATCAGGCTGCAGAAGGTAATCGTTGTGTTGAACTGGTACAGGAGCAAAAGGTGCAGGAGCAATTAGAGCAGGGTGGCAGTGGGTGGGGGACTCTTCTTACAGATGGCTGCATGCCACAGGACTCTAGAAAGTGTGAAGGTTTCTATGGGTAGGAGGAAAGAAACCATCTGAAACCTCTTGTCTTTTTTAGCTCTATGATGAGTATATCTCTCATTCTTGAAGGTTTGTCACCCCCGGGTGCCACTACATGCTGGTACTTCTTCATGGGCAGTGTACTCAACAGGGCCAGACACATGCTTGGAGGCATTTTTATGATCATAGAAACAGTTATAATAAATGCCGATTGCAGAAAGCTTGTTGAGCCCTGTACCAGCCTAGTCTCATTTATGTTCACAAGAGCCCTGCTGTAAAGTGCCACTTCAGAGATGGGAAAACAGAGGCTTTGCAAGGTGGCTGGAGGGGGTGAATACATACGTCTTGGAGGCAGCATCCAGGCCAGACCAGTTCCCACACTTGTGAGCATCAGCAGTGTACAGGCTTCCCGCCGGCTGGTGGCATCTTGTAACCGATGTGGCATCACTGCATGCCTGCACTTAGGATCTCATCTGCTCATCACGCCTGTTGAGGGAAGAAGGCCCACATGTGATCTCCAGTTTACGTTCGAGAGCAGTGAGGTACTGAGAGTAACAAAACTGGCTACATGTAAGTAGACAGGAGTATTCAGACATTCACTTCAGATGTTCATTTCTGAACTATTTGGCCATGCCTTGAGATGCATCTATTTACTCAACACATATTTGACTGCTGAATGAGTTCGGTGAGCAAAATGTGGTGCTGGGTGAGGACATGCGTGCAACTGCAGAATTCCAGGGCTTGGGGTACGTTAGGGGGACCAGTGTCCTCAGAGAATGTCCTTGGCATTCTCTGTGGCTTTGGTGCCTGGACCTGACCTTTGGGGGAGAAACCTCTGAGACAGCTGTGTGACCGCGTGCAAATCCCTTCCCCTCTGATCCTCTTCCTCTCTAAAAAGTGACAAGGTGAAATTCGGAGGTTACTGAAGTCTCTCCAATTCTCACAGAGGTTTCTGCATCCCCCCTTAGAAAAATGCAGCTCTCCGTACCACAGAAGCTGATGAATCACATGGGAACAGAGGGTGAGGAAGCGCCACACGTAGGGCTTCATCTGCCAACAGCCACAGTCCAAACACAGGGACGCTAGTCTCTGGCGCTAGAAGTCAGGATACGCTGGAAGTGAGGGCTGGGTGAAGTGGGGGTGTTTCCAAGAGGGCTGGTTGTGCCTTGGACCTGAGCGCCCATTTCACAGGTGCCTTCCTTCTGTGGTGTTTATGGACCTGGACACGTGTGAACTTGGGCTCTTTTTTCTTTCTTACATCGTTCCTTTTGCTTTCTCCTGGCAGGTGTAATCCCCATAAATCACCACCATGTCACCACAGTCCCACGTGCTCTTCCCTCCCCTGACTTACTTGACCCCTGGCCCTACCCAACACTGGGATCTATAATTTGCCTGCTAGTCTTGTCTTTTTTTCTCTGACCCTTTGTTAGGTTTCCCTATCTCCCTCTCTAAGTGAAACCATCTTTATAATTAAAAGACAAAACAAACAAACAAAAATCCTTGATTAAAAATGCAAGCAGCATTGAAAGAGAGCTGTTCCTGAGGAGTCAGAGAGAAGCAGGGGTTCAGACTGGCTTTGTGAGTACAGCAGGGCACTTCCCCTCCCAGGCCTCTTGGGCGCAGGGTCGCCCAGGACAAAGGCCTCCCTTTCTGGATGGATCCAGTCACATTGCCTGGATCCCTCCACTTCTGAGCTTGACTGCGTAGGGCAGGCTGAGCAAATGGCCCTGAACCTGAGCGCTTAGGAGCTGCATGCTGTCGTGAGCATTCAACAGGTGGCACTGTTCCCTCAGCCTGGCACGCTCCAGCTGCAAGGCCGCCTTTATCCAGCAGCCTTAGCCCCAGCGCCAGTCTCAGAGTCTCAGGGGACAGTCTCTCCATACCCCCCTACCCCCCCCCCGCCCCCGTGAGGGTCTTCAGCCAGGGATCCCACTCCTGGCCATTCTGCGTGGGGTCTGGGTGTTTATAAGAACCTACGACTGGTGCCCTCCTCTCACCCTTCCCCCTCCTCCAAGAGAAAAGCTCCCTCAATCCCTGAGGAGGGGGGTTGGGGGACTCTCTGGCCTCACTCTGCCCAGGGAGGATCCTCCTTCTGTGGGGCTGTCTTCAAAAATAAGAAACAGCAATTTCTGGAAACCTGGGTGACTGCTCCAGTGGAGAAAGGAGTATGAATATTTCATTAAGGTGGCTCAAGTTATTAAACAACATTACAAAACCAAGTGTGTTGGCAGGAATCTGAGAAGCACATTTACATGGGTAAAAATAGTGGGAAAAGAGGCCCAGAGCAGGGACAGCCTCAGGGAGAGACCCTGCAGATCCTGAGTAGAGGATCTAGCCTTCGTGTCTCCCCCTAAACACATTCCAAAGTGGGGGTGCTGAAGAAATGGGAGGGCAGTGTGGCTTTCAGTGCTCCCAGGGCCTTGAGCCTGGTAGTTCTGGAAGTTTGGAGGGTTTTAGGCACCCCTTCCCAGGGCAGTGGGAAAGACCCAGCACTACCCCAAGATGCTCCCCTAGAGTCTCAGATGTCTGAACTAGGGCAAGTCAAGGCTGGGTGAGCATGGTAAGTTCTATTAGTCATAGTGGGGGTGGGGTCCTGCGTGAGGCCCCGTGACACCCTCTGAACTACCAGGAGACTGGCTGTGTCCCAGGTCTTCTCCCTGGCAGTCTCTCTGGGCCCTCTGTTTGGCCTCCACCTAAAGCGTTGAGAAGCCTGGCTTCTGTTTCTCATGTAGCTTCCCTGGTGGAACTCGGACTACTTCCATAGAGCCTACTTTTGTATTATTTCTGTGTAAAATAATGATGTATTATTTCATTGTATATTGAACTTAGTGCTTTGCATTATTAAACTTCTTTGTGATGGATACTACTGCACCCCTCCTTTACAGAGGAGGACACTGAGGGACAGAGGGGTTAGATAAGTCCCCAAAAGTCACACTGCAAGTAAACATCAGAGAAGTTAAATCTGGCTTCTTCTGAATACAGAACTCACACTTTTGACCCACTGTGGTTGGACAATCCGTCAAAAGCCTCTGGTTCTCCAACTCTCTGGTAATGCAAAAGGGAGGCATGGGGGATGGAAACTCCTGGAGCAAGCTGAAGAGTTAGGGCGTGTGAACAAGAGAAAACCAGATCATCCATGTAGTCTGCTGTTGACATTGAGCTTTTGGGCAAAGAACTTGACTGCTTAGAGCCTCCGTTTTTTCTAGTTGGCATGAAAATTAAGCGAAGAACTGTCTGCAGTGTGCTAAGCCTGGTGCCTTCCTCAGCAAATGGAAGAGCCCTTCTTTACTTCCTGCTGCTTCCTCTACCTGTCCGGTCCCATAGGGCTGATTCCTTCTGCTGAGAAGAGTTTCCTGGAGGGACTGTGACTGGTGACTCCAAGCCCAAGTTACGTGTCTGTTGGATGTTCTCTTCTGTACCTTGAACTCCACCTATCTTCAAATTTATCACATTGCTCTGTATATTACTTAATCATTCATATATCTCCTTAAAATGAGGACTTTGTGTGTCAGGAATGGCATCTGCCTGTTTTGCTGTGGAATCCCAAGTGAGGAGTGGGGATGCTTGATGTCTACCTGTTGCTGGGTGAACAGATGGATGGCTGGATGGTGGGTGGATGGCTGGCTGGGTGGGTGGGTGAATGAAAGGGTATTTGGTTGGATGAGTGGATGGTCTGATAGGTGAATTGATTTGAATCTAGTTTAATATTTTAATATGTCAACTAATAACTAATATAGACTATATATGTTATTATATGACCATATAATATATAACTATATAATATGGTATGCTTTCATTTATAGCATCCTCTCTCTCAAGTGTGCACACTGACATTTTCAGGCTCATTGGTCTGTTTACTATTAATTCTTGGCTTCTACTCTCCTGAGATAGGTAGAACAATACCCAAGATTTGTTCTGCCCAAGCAAATACAGGTTGTTAGCTAGCCTAATCCCCACAAATAAAAGCACTTCTAAGCCTCCTTCACAAACTTCTGAGGAGAAAAAAAAAATGACAAAAGTAGATGCCAAACTATCACTCATTACAACCTACCCTCCACTCAGGAAAAGGGGATGCTTATGATTTGTGGAATCTTAGACTGTCCCCCCTCCTTTTATTTTGGTGTTGACGGTGGGGGGCTGATAATCAGGTTGCTAATTGCTCCTCTTATCAGGAGATGGTCTTTCACTGCAGTGTGTATTTGAGGAGCGGGAGGTTCAAAAGGTAAAGCAATGCTATCTTCTGTGGCTTGGCAGGGACAGGGTCCCAGGGGAGAGATCAGGGTTCAGAGAGAAGTGAGGGAGGGCAGGGCCAATGGAATACACTCAAGATAATCTCCTGTTCTTATCAACGGCACGTTTTCCCAACACATATTCTCAGTGCACTTGAACTTATAATCTTGGTGAGCAAAATAGCACTTCTATCTGTTGGGCGCAGAGCAAAGCACATTCTGGTTCTAGTTCTGGTTCTCACGAAGGCTGGGCCAGAGACAAGTCCTCACTGGCCTGCCAGACCAGGCTGTCTCCTTCCTGTGTTCCATTCCTCCTCTGCCACTCTTCCTCCTTGCAGATGTCACTCTAGGGGGCTCTCTTCATCTACTTCCACAACCCTGCTAAAACAGTTCTTAAAGTAGAATCAGAGCAACATGGACTCACAGAGGAATTAAGGAGTGGGGAGCTCTCAAGCTCCTGTTTGCATTTGGCTCATGAAATGAAGTTCCTATGTTAGAACAATGGAGACCCCAACAAAGGCACATATGAGGGTGGCCTGTTAAAAACCATTGCGATGATTCTCTACAGTGCATTCACTGTTGTCCACATGTCGAGAATGGTCTTCATCACCTCTTCCTTTCAGTCGATAACACATGGATGACATTACTAGAAAGCACTGGGTAAATGTGAATGCTATGCAGTGGCCTCTGACTCCACAAGGGAATCCATGGGCTTGGTACTTTGAACTCTCATTATGGAGCTTGGTCAACAGGTATGATAGGGATTCCAGGGAAGGAGACTGATAAGGGATCAAATGTCTGAAGTTAGAATACTTGTTCTGTGCTCAAACTTTGCCCCAGACTTCCTGGTTATCAGTTTCCTCACTAAAAGAGAAAAACAAGATGATATTAACAAGTTTGCCTATAGCCTGTTCCCCCCTCCCAGTGCCTGTAATAGCAGCTATTGTCCCCATAGGATCTTTATGGGGTCCCTTTGGATAGTTCTCCTTTTTGTTGTGAGAAGTCCCCACTCCTCCCAGCAGCCAGCTCTGGGGCCTCTTCTTTTTTTTAAGATTTTTATTTTACTTTTATGCATACACAAGCTGGGGTACAAGTCAGAGTCGTGGGAGGTGAGAGGATTCACCAGAGGCAGAGCAGGGAGCAGAACAGGCAGATGAACTGAAACACACTGCTGAGGGGAGCAGCGGGCAAGGCAGGAAAGGTCTGCAGCACCATGTGGGGATAAAACTGTGCAGCGGCTGCATCACAATGTGGCGCTCAACCCACTGAGCCACCAGGGAGGCCCACTGGGGCCTTTTCTAAGAAACCTCATCTCCATTCCCTTGCCTCCCTCCCCCCTCCACACTCAGCTATGACCTCCTCTGCAACTCCCTCTACCTGGATTCCACCCGCACCACCCTGTCCTGCTCAGTGCCCCTCCCCCTCTGGCCTCATCCCACTGTAATTGCCATAGGAAAGTGTTTACCAGTCCTGTCATGCCCCTCTGCCCTCCTGTTGTGTCTGTTTTGTATCTTCTCTTCTTCTTGACTCTCAGAAGCATACTGTTAAATCGATTTGTGAATTACCTTTTAAAAAAAACATATTCATGAGCCCCATGAAGACTGAGCTTGTGTTGGTTTACGCTGTCCATTCTGTTCCTACACCGAGAATGGGAGACCCAGTCAAACCCTCTTCCAATGAATGAGTGAAGGGACAGAAGGATGGAGGGACAAGCCTCAGAAGTAGCTGACTTTTCTCTAAGACCTTTACAGTGACTTCCTCATGGGTCAGCCGGTCCTATGTGATTTTCAGGTCAACATGGCTCCCTTGATTCTTTCTAATTCCCCAGAGCAGAATCCTCATGGAAGCCCCCCCCACCCCTTGATGCTTGAAGTTCTGAAGGGGAGATTCCATACTCCCTGAGCTCTGGCAGCCAGACGTGCATGTTATTTATTGCTGGAGGACCGTGGGCTTGTACGATGCCCATGTGCCCCCCTTCCTTTTATTATATACTTTCTTTTTTTTTTAAATAATTTTTTTTAGATTTATTTATTTATGCACAAAGCACTGGGGTACAGGCCAGAGGTGTGGGGGGTGAGAGGATTCACCACAGAGAGCGGGGAGCAGAACAGGCAGATCAACGGAAGTACACTGCTGAGG